>OW203765.1:37768704-37836623 GCA_934045905.1 Leuctra nigra
TTTTAAAGTCGACTAATTTGAAGATAACTCATTAAAACTCTTTGTAATAGAAGCGAGCTCTCCGTGTCGAAACTTTGACAAGATAATTAAATACTAATGTACCTAATATCTATTTAAAAATGTTTTTTATTTCCTTAAACAAAGTGATACTGATACGACAACTAATTAACGGAGGATCTAAAATAAAAGAAGTTGCAAGAATATCCTGCAAATACGCTCAAAGTGTTCTTTAAATTTTCCAACCTTTGTTTTGTATAATATAATGATCACCATTTATGATTTATAATTATAAATAACCATAATAATGTATCACATACTGCATTTACAAAATCATACTGTCAGCACAATAGCAATAAAATAAAATAAAAATAAACAAGTTTTGAGATTGCTAAATATTTAATTCGAGGAATAATTAAAACATCAAATTTTTTTATTCTTGCAAATGGCAATACATTTTTTATGGGGAACATCTTGTGATTGTGTCTGTCGCTTTCATTCTAATATCTTTACGATGATGTTTCCCCGAGATTTGCAGGCAGGTGTCGAAATGTGTGAAAAGATTACAAAACCAATACGGGAGGCTGCGTATGACCCATAGGTGACACACAGTGGCTGGCAGCAACAGATGGGTTCAACTTCAAGAGATCAATCCGCATATCCCACAGTCGAGCTTTGAAACAGAGCTGTCGGTCCAATGTACATCGTAGCTATGTTTTCTTTACAGTTTCCAACATCATTCAACTTCTTAAAACTGTTTCTGGTGAAGTGTTCAAGGAAAGTTTCAATCTATTTTATTTTATCTGTGTCAAATATTCAGAACTACCAATGTGCAGTTCGACTTTTTCATCAGTCATCAGTACACAAAAGACTTAAGGGTATTTCCTACACTATGCCCTTCATTTGGTCGCGATTAATCCTTTTGTCAAATCAACCACTTTATTTTTCAAACAGATTTAAATAAATACTGTTAAATGTTTATACACTGCTGACTGCCTAAAATTATTTCAAACTTGTGAACTTGTATTTTTATCCATCGAATGATCATGGAACAATATAGTTTAACAGGGCAAAATAACTGCGAGTGTCAATTCATCTAAATAATGGAAACGTCACCAACATAATTAAGATGAATGGCATTAAACAATGTTCTCAAAGAAGATACATTAATTCATTAGCATTGTGACAGCTGAGCAAAACAAATGGATGACATTTGGGATATAAAACAGTTGTATAAATGATGAAGTAATCAAGATAATATTCTGTTTCCATCCGAATATTAATCACGAAATGTCATGGAGGAAAATACTGTGATAGGAAATAATGTTGCAGATTAAAATACTAATGGAATATAAATCTATGACTTGGAAAGAATATGACGATGAATTCAATTTTTTCAACTAATTTTTCAGATTAGATTAGATTAGTTTGGTTTAATGGCGCGTCAACGACGAGGTTATATTACGCACATTAATTTTTACTGTTAACTTTGTTGAATCAAGTGGAGGACATGGGGAGGGGACGACCTAACGGGCCCGATCCGGGGGAGTCCAGCACAGGTGGGATGGCCAGGGCGGAATGGGGACGGACCGGGAGGGCGTGAGAGTTCGTGCCGGCGGGACCCGATTTCAGGGGGATCACCATCTCGAGGGGGGAAGGCCGGCCCAACAAGACCGTTACTTCACGGGAGGGCATGGCTAGGTCGACCCTGGCTGCTCTTTGTCTGGACCTCACCACTGATCTGTCCGGCATGGGTAACCCTTACACATGAGCATATGCTCGCCGGCGTAGCTGCAATGGATCATTGGCCAACACAAACCCCACCACCACGTTAAGGTGGCAGCCGTTGGGGGGTAATTTGTCAGTGAAGAAAACATAGAATGTTGTTCTATGTAATCTGATTCATTTCTTCTGTGCAGATCCAAATTCAATAAATACAAGTTTTACACACAAACTCCAGTGTCGCTTAAAACTAAATCAAATGACACTAATATATGAATATGATACAAATATTTTATTGACACACAAGAAATGGTGACAATTATTTTGACAACATTTGAAAATGTTTCCTGAGATAACCATCCATGAACTACTCTCAAAAGAATTATTTTGTAGCGATTGATAATTAAAAAAGCAATAATGTGAACACCACTTGACTAGCGTAGTACTTCACTTCTGTTCGACCTGCCAGGAAGTGGACTGAAAGCTTCTAAAAAAAAAATTGCTATTCCCTGGGAATTTTCATTAATTTTCAAGTATGTCACAAGTCCATAATACAGAGTATACTTATACTAATGAACGAAGTGTCAGCACTTACCAAGAGTATTTCTGTCAGTGCCTCCTGCCAATAGCACTTGCAGGATCAGACCAGCTGACCGACTCGGCAGCATGCAGCAACCTGCAATACCGACATCATTAGATCATGCAGCAACCTGCAATACCGACATCATTATATATCATGCAGCAACCTGCAATACCGACATCATTAGATCATGCAGCAACCTGCAATACCGACATCATTATATATCATGCAGCAACCTGCAATACCGACATCATTAGATCATGCAGCAACCTGCAATACCGACATCATTAGATCATGCAGCAACCTGCAATACCGACATCATTATATATCATGTAGCAACCTGCAATACCGACATAATTAGACCAAGTAGCAACAATATAGTGCGACAGCCATTACATACAGTACATACAAGATTGAAGAGCATGCCTCTATTCATTATACATCAATGAATTATGTACTACCAACTCAATGTGTGCCGTTACTTGGTAAAATTCTGCGTTTTACATTTTAAAAGTTTTTTTTCGTATATATTTGGCATCGCAGACAAAGGGTATAGGACTAGGTATAGTAAACAATGCTAACCATAAAAGAGAGAACGATAATAAATTATCAATTAATCGTTAAAAGATTCACATTCAGGTAAGCCCGAGAGGGCCGTCTTTGTAACTTTTACCAAACTTAGCTAACGGAAAAGTTAACTTACACCAATTACTGATTTTATCTTCTACAGCTCACGATATCACGAACTTTATCTGATAAGATATGCTAAGCTAAGCTAAGCACTTTGGCAAGAGGTACAAAGACTGGATCTAATTAATCAAGCCCCTACTCTGGACAACGCCGGTACCACATAAACATAAACACACACATTAAAATACGGAGGCAATATTTTGACAGTGCTTCGGCTGTCTTCTTCCGGCCTACTGACGGGAAAAGTATACGATCAAGAATACGGATCTAATTGTTTTCGGCAAGGTAACGAAAACTAGCAAGGTAAGCCAGCGGTTCATTGAAGTGTTTTCTTCACACTAACAAATTTATTATTAAAAAAAAGTAGTCAGCTCATTTCAAGCTCACATTACTAAATAATACCTCACACTGGAGTACTTAAGAGGCAAACGGAAGCGAACGGGAATCGCACGGTTCGTCAG
The DNA here is from genome assembly GCA_934045905.1 of Leuctra nigra. Classification (NCBI taxonomy): domain Eukaryota; kingdom Metazoa; phylum Arthropoda; class Insecta; order Plecoptera; family Leuctridae; genus Leuctra; species Leuctra nigra. Next base: position 37,772,155 of record OW203765.1, read on the forward strand.
AGAGTTTTTTTGAAATGTTGTCTTCCCACTAAATAATTTTAAAAAATCAGATAGTAACGACCCATAACAGCCTAATTAACTAAATAATGCCGCACACTGGAGTTCATTATGACCTCTGGTGCGACCTCAAAGTGTTAAATACGATTTTTGAGGTAAAATAATCGTATTTAACACTTTGAGGTCGCATCATAGGTCATAAAGTACTCCAGTGTGCGGCATTATTTAGTCTTTTAGGCTGTAATGGGTCGTTACTATCTGATTTTTTTAAATTATTTAGTGGGAAGTGATCATTTCAAAAAAACGCTCTGACGAACCGTGCGATTCCCGTTCGCTTCCGTTTGCCTCTTAACGACCACTATAGTTTGATAATAAAATAATCGTATTTAACACTTCGAGGTCGTACCAGAAGTAGCCTACACAGAAATATACAAGAAAACAGAATGAGTGGTGAAAGTTTAGAAAGCAGAATGTCGTCGTCTTCGTTTTGAAGAGCAACATGAGCGTCGTATAATTCCTCATACGAGCAGCACATATGGCGTTCTGCTCCTAGTTTAACTGCTGCTTTTACTTCGTCGCTTTACTGCTCGAGTTTACGAGGCGATTTGCTCGACGCACTTTACTTGACGTCGCCGTTGACGTTTCCTGATCGGCGGCAGCTCAAACGACAGGGTTCAAGTTGGTTTAGTGGTTGGCCGAGGGAAGTGGGGACTCCGTTTAGGATCACGAAAGGTAACACTGGAATCACATATAAACTGTAGGAAATATTACTGTGTAACGTGTTGACAGGCGCGTAGGAACTGAATTTGCAAGGGTGGGGGGGGGGGGGATAGCAGGGTAAAATAACTTGAGCAGGAGATACTAGTGTCTACGAAGACAATGGGGGGTTGGGGGAGGGTCTCACAGCGAAATGCGGGTCCGGGGCGCACAGCCCCGGAAAAATTATGATTTTCAGGTATGAATTTGGTGCATTTCTAAGCGATTTTAACACTTTTTAAGCATATTTCTATCTTGACATATAATTGTATAAGAACATAGGGAGGGAAATTGAATCAGAGGGGGGGGCCTGGGGTAATACGCGCCTGATTACAGCAGCAAATACCCCGCGTCGAATCAGTGTGTGTACGCAACACAAAAGACTGACTTTCAACGCGTTACACAAAGATATTTCCCAGTAGGAAAACACTCTGGCGCTTTGATATAACACATTTCGTACTTAGTGCTAACGAATGGAGCACTCTTTAGCCGTTACGCAGGTGAAAACGCCGGGAAAGGCGAGGAAATCTGTTGTCATTTGTCACAGAGTAGTTCATAACTCACGGCATAACAACAGGTGAAAGGGCGTGGCTTAATATTCAGCCGTCACGACGACTTGGAGATTAATCGGAACGCTCCCTACCGGACGGAAGCGGAGTTGAAGGTGGTGCGAGTTCGTTCTGACACGAGAAGGAAAGAGTAAAGAGACGGCCATTACAGCTAGTAAGGTGGTGAAAGCGCTCGGTCGTTTTAGCAAATTGAGAGAGAACAATTGTTTCATAAGTGGGTGTAATTTAGATACGATGTTCACATGATCTGTCTGATTGTATATTAGTAGCACTTTTACATGTTTGCTCATGTGTAAGGGCTACCCATGCCGGACAGGTCAGTGAGGAGGTCCAGACAAAGAGCAGCCAGGGTCGACCTAACCATATCCTCCCTTGAATTTGCGGTCTCCTCGGGCCGGCCTTCCCTCTCGAGATGGTGATCCCCCTGAAATCGGGTTGCGTTGGCCCGAATCTTCACACCCCCCGGTCCGTTCCCATTCCGGCCTGGCCTTCCCACCAGTGCTGGACTCCCCCGGATCGAGCCCGTTAGGTCGACCCCTCCCCATGACCTCCACTTATATTCAAAAAAGTTAAAAGTAAGTTCGGTGCAAAATGACCTAGATGTCGACGCACCGTAAAACCCAAACCCAAACATTCATTCATTCGTGATAACTGTTTCGAGAATAGATCTAAGTTGCACTGGAAATTATATGTCGATAAAATCTCTTCTAAAATTCAATTTAAATGTTATTATGTATACCTACATTCTCTACCGATTGGGCTGAAAACTTGTAAAATAAGAAAATTTGGTAGTTTTGTCCTTGCAAAATTTTAACTAAATCGGAACTTTCTGATTTCCGATAAATCGGGAGATATTTTCATTTTTGAACCAATCAGAGGGCAGCTCTCAAAAACTATACAGAATTGAATGATAATAGTATGTTTGCAAAATTTCAGCTCGATCGGAAATAAATTGTGACCTGTGGCGTCGGGTCAAACACACACAAAAAAAGTGTTCAAAAGTGCAGAATGGAGTCGTTCGCTACGCTCGCTCAATAATTTAGAATATGACGTATTCTTCCTTGTGTTGTGGCTGTCTCTCTATTCTCTCCAGTAAGTGTAACAAAGAGTCCCGCAGGTCCCAGCAACGCACTCCGTCTGTTACATGAAGAATGATCTACAAAGTTGGGCTCATTTACAATATGCAGGATGCGAAGCCTCTAAGCCGTGTAAATCGTGACAAAGAACGCTTTTAGAGCTTTTAGAGAGATATTTCACTGCTGATGGAAAACTGTGCTTTATGAACTGATGTTCGCACCAGCAGTGAGGGACTGGGCTGCTCATGATTGCCACATAAATAAATCAATACACAAATGCATTCTATTGTACGTCAATAGTCAAGACAAACGAACTACTATTAAATTACTATAATTTATTAATTTATTTATTGTGGTACCTGGCCAGAGGCAGGATGGCTATACATTAGGTGCCCTCTTTAGCCGTGTACAGAAGTTTGATTATACAGTGAACATTACTACCAGGTATGTTAGGACATGAATATCAAATAGTGAACATAAACAGAGTAGAGTACAAAAAAACAAAATTGGCATGAATTACAATGAAATGAAATTGGTTATGGTATAAATCCGGCTAGATAACTAACCAGAATAATCACACAAACACAGACAAGAAAGCAAATGTCAAATAATGATCCTAAAAGCAGTAGAGCACAAAAAAACATAATTGACAAGAATTAACTAGCATTTCAGTCATATTTCAGATCATTATTTTGGTGAATTAGTTCACCAAATAATATATAAAAACTGCAAAGTGAAATTAAAAGTTAACACGTTATTCTAGGAATGTCATTGGCTGTTGCCTTGACAATACAGTCCTAATCAACCATTTAAAAGTTAGCAAAGTATTGAAAAATGATCCTAAGGGCCGGTCTTTCAATGCCTTGCTAACTTTTATACAGTCAATTAGGACTATATTGCCATGGCAACAACCAATGATATTCCTAGAATGACCACTAACTAACTGTTAGGAGCTACGCTAATTGAGACTTCAGCAGAGTATTGAAAGACCGGGCCTAAGTGTAAATAAACCATTGATTAATAAAAATAAACAATGATCGCCTTGAAAATCCCATGAAGTACCTGGAATAACCCCTTTAAGGGCCGGTCTTTCAATGCTCTGCTAACTTTTAAGCGGTTGATTAGGACTGTATTGTCATGGCAACAACCAATTGAATGACAGAGTTTTGTACTAACTAACTGTTAACAGCTAATTGAGTCTTTAGCAGTGTATTGAAAGACCGGCCCTAAGTCGTTGATTTTGTAACAAGCAGGGACGGGGTGGGGGGGGGGGGGGGACGGGGTGGGGGTGGGGGGGGGGGGGGTGGTTGAAGAAGGCCTAACATTGTGACATAATAATGACCTGGCCCTAACACATCGAGTGTGGCTCCATCTGTTGCGTGAATGAACCAGTACATGCTGCATGCTGCACAGCGTCCCCATCTATTAGCGGTTATCGCAACTACCATGTCACATCATTAGCGAACCATATTGGCCAGTCATTGACTTTTAACATTTTTAAACCACAATGGAATATTCTAATTCGTGATTAGAGATTCTCACATCTTATTCTGATGTATGACGTCATCCATGAACGCCTGTTGAATCCGTGACAGGTAAACCTCTAGTGTGAGAGGTCAGCTGCCTCCGCATACAGATTGCAATTAGGTGACCTCTCTGTACCTGCTACATGGGATGGCCCGATCAATGCTGCAGCCAGTGTGCTGACTGATACATAATTCAGAGCGGCATGTCGGTGCACCTCGACCACATGTTCCATCAGCTAGTGCGAATATTTCATGAGAGAGAAATAAACGTTTCTTCGTAGATGAGAGAAAATGAATTGTTTTAAATTCCAGTTTTAACATTTTTAGAGTGGAATATTTAGAATGATGTTTTAAAATGTATTTCACGATAGCTCTGCAACGGAATTCATAGTTTACAGAATATAGCTGTGATTATCTCTGCTTTTTTCATGATATTTTATTGTTCTAGGTCAGTGGTACTGAACCTTTTTGACTTGCGGGCCAATAATACGAATTTGCTTTGTTGGCGGGCCGCATTTTTTTTTAAAATTACAATAATGCTCACGTGATTAGGAAGGTTCATTCCAGGCGCGTAGGAACTACTTTTATCTGTTTTAGCCCCGCAGGGCATTTTTTTTAGGATTTAACCATTTAAAAGTGATTCTGGGGCTCTAAAATGCACGAACTGGAGCAAACTACCCTCCAATTGTTGCCCCGCAGGGCGGTTTTTTAGAATTTCAGCAAATTTATAAGTGATCTTTTCTACGTGCCATGGTTTATTCAGTGTCTTTTATTTATTATGAAACGAAACGAACAATATTTCACACGCCAAACCAAAACCTTTTTACAATTTTCGGAATTGGTAAATAGCTTAATTTTCGTTGCAACAAGTATGAAGTTTCTTTTAAGTAACTCCTCGTATTTTCAGCCTGATGATGAGTTTGTTTTAATAATATTTTTTCAGTGGTCACATTTTGTGAATGAATAGGTATTTGAAACATCAACTGGGGGGCCACAAAAATTAGTCCCGCGGGCCGCAGGTTGAGTACCACTTTTCTAGGTAATTGGTACCTGAAATTGTATAGGGTCCGGAGATATCTTTAGTACAAAGAGGAATCACTCACATTACAAACATTCATCGATTACCTCAATAAAGTGATAAATCTGACCCGTCAACGTGCCAACAAAATGTCCGTCCTCAGGTGGAAAATTCAATAATTTTGCATTGCTGATATAAAACAAAAGAAGATCGTGCAAGCTACGAATTGGAGTCATGAAAGTAAAAAGTAGAGTACAACATTTTTCATTGTTAATTCAAAATGGAGCATATTTACTGTTTATATATCCTTAATTATACTGATGTAATAGCAGTCAGAACACAACATGTATCCTATTTCTATTATGTAAATTACAAGAGTATTTTCTCCCATTCACAAAGTATTTGCAAGAAAAGTTTTCTCGTCCGGCGAGGAAAAGAAGTTCAATGCCCTATGCGGGTTGTTAGAGGCTTGCGAAAGTTGACAATGGTTCTCGAAGAAACTGAGTTTGCATAATTCAAAGTTAGCTGGGCGCTGGGGCTTTCTTTGTTTCGCATTTTCCTTTGTTACTTCTGAAGAAAGCGGAAAGCTCTTGGAATAATGCGTTGGGATGCCAGCCTATGAATTATGAGTACTGATGTGTGTTAGTTGCTGATTTGTAGACAGCAAGAAGAAGATACGGATCAAGGATGTTGAATGTGTTGTGTTGATATAATAGGGATGGTACAAGGTCAATTAACTAATGTGTTTCATTAATACAGACTAATTTCACGGATTAAATAGTAGTGAATTTGGAATTAACTGAATTTGGGAAAATTTTCTCTGATGAGTTTTCAGAAAATTACGTGAATTTCCAGTGCTTTGTTATATAAATTCATTACGTACGCTCGTGTAAGCCACCTCGTTATGTTCTGATTCAAGCCAGTGATAAAACCAAGTCTTGCAAATCATCCCTCTGTATATAAATATCAATCAATCCAATCAACTTATATACTTCGACTATAGGGGGTAAGTTTTATCAGGACATAATGAGTTGACTACACAATATTAGCCTGCATGGTTGGTTATCCCAAGATAAAAATGGTGAAACGCGTAATTTCTGTAGACCTTGGATGTACGTGTTTTAGAAAAACAGTCGTCAATTCCCATCCCCAGTTTCCTAATTTTACAAATAACTAAGTTAAAAGAATAGCGCTTCCTGGTTGGTCGCAATGTTGAACCCCTATAATTGATTGAACAAAGGGTGAAGCCGGCATGCGGTCATGCTTCAGTTCATCAGCGGGTTAATTTCACAATCATACGCAATGAAACACTCGCTAACACCTCATTTACATGCGCACGTGATGCGTGAACGTTATACAACACATTGCCAGCATTTCCAGCGGTGTGGCATGTGTTGCTCTAAAGGAACAGGTTGGCTGAGTGGTAACGCTCTGAACTTGTATTCCGGAGGCCCGGGTTCGATTCCCGCGGCCGTCCTTCCTGACTGGGTTTTTTCGTGGTTTTCCCTCAGTCGACAGGCAAATGCTGGGAAGGTACCCTACTAATAGGCCACGACCGCCTCCTTCCCACCTTCCATCCTTACCTAATCTTCACCATCATCTCCCAATCATCATCATAATCATTCATCCGTCGCCATTAACCTAGCTGCAGAACAGTGCGACTTTAAGCCCCAGACAATAAAATGTGTTGCTCTATACACCTTGGTAACAGTTAGCCAGAGACCAATGTCAAGTGTGATCATTCTTTCTAAATAAAACTAATTCACCAAATTCTACTTCTTAATCGATATGGCTGAAATTTGCCAAATATCATAAAAATTGGTCCCAATGACTGTCGAAAATTTGAATTAGATCGTACGTATACTCTAATCAAGAAACCTGACCAGCAGCCAATCCGTTTTGTTCAAATACCGTGGTTTAAGTGTACGTTCCATTCTTACTTTTCAACCAAACATAGTTTGCTTTAAAAAGATCTAAGCGTTACCACTGGTACGAAGTTTGTGTGTGTGTGCAACATTTCAGATAGATGGGGCGAAGCCAAGCTAGCTGACGACAGGATCGGCCACTTTGGCGCTAGCGTCGAGGCTGTGCTTTTCAAATCAACGTATCTTACCCCACAGTCTGTATTTTCATGTTATATTATAAGAATTAATGTTGATAATTGGTTATTTACCGAAAGAGTGGATAATTATTAGAAATGATAGTGTAATAATGATATTTTGATCATATAATGACAGCTCACAGAATTATTTTTGTTTCCAGTGCTCTCTTGAAATGACTCACTGCTTAATGGAATTTTGTAACTTTCAATTAAAACAATTGAGAGGGTGTCGCTTCAGATTGAACTAGAATTTGCTTTAGATATTGCACTATCTTCTTATTTTTACACATTTTATTATACTAGAGTAAAAAATCTATGTATCTAAACAGTAAGTACATCTTCTTACGCATGTCAAAATAAAGTTTCGCGAATTTTAATTTTGAGTGGTACGAACAGCTTACTTCACACTTGTCACAAAACCGATGGCAGCACCCTAGCGGGAGATAGTTTGGCTAGTGCCCTAGACACAAAAACAAATGAAGAAGTGCCGTGATTACCGTGGTAACGCTCGCTTCACTCCAGAACATTTAGATTTTAACCATTTCGGGCATGCAACACTCCATTAAATCTGTCTAAATCATACTATGAGAATATGTTTAGAAACGCGTTGTAGGAGGTTTCTCTGTCGTCCAAGAGATGTCAGCATGGAGTGAAGAAAGATCTTCTGCTAGGCCGTGAACGACTCCATCCCGTTTTACACTGATCCTATGTAACTAGGACACTGTCATTTATATTTTATAACTGCATTAGAGAACGACTGAAGACTCAATGAATTCAATTTGAACGTAACAAGTACGTCAAGTTTGAAACGGATAATAAGGGAACTGTAATGTAGAATAATAGCATATATTCTAACTAAAAACAACATGTAATCTAATTACAGTGTCCTAGATACACTTGGCCAAATAAAAATTATCTGCCAACAAATTTGAATACTGGGGCCCTATTCTAGTACTTTTAAATTCCCAATTCCACTAGAATTCGATTCCATTCAATGTTAATCCTTATGGCCGTGACCGGATTCCATCAGAATGGAATTGGGAAACGTTCTAGAATAGACCTGCTGTTCATGATCCGTAAAAATCAATGCTTGTTATTATCATTGAAATTAGAGGTCACCTATTGGCTATTAGAGTGAGACAATTGCTTGGACTCACTTCTGATGGTGCGATCTAAAATTTTAGTCAATCAGATTTATTGAACGATCATTTCAGTTGTGCCCAAGGTAAAATCTACTCTATATTGTGATAAAAATCAGTAATAAAATCACAAATCATCCCTCTGTAAGCAAATATCAATCTAAATGGGCAACGTCTGCGTACGCCTGGTTATTATAGAGGTTGCAATGCGAGATGGCACCATTCTCGGCCCCACGTCACACTGAGCAATGAATGAATCCAGGCAGTTGCTATGCAACTAGTGTCTTGACATCAGCAAGTGTCTGTTGCTCCATACTCGAGCTTCTCAGCTTCTGCATTTCAATCTCTTCTCCCCGGGGAACCAATCAACACAGTGTGTAAATACACAGCCTCTTGTAACTCAGAGAAATACAACTTCCATGCGAGTTGTAGGGTTGATTGAAACCACTTTCATAATGGCCTGTTCCAGGAAAATGGTTTGGTAATCAAATAATGTCATGCTCTCAATAATTGTCTGCCTTGTAGTTAGAGCTGTATATTAGAGGAAAAGAGACAAATATTATGCAGCGAGTGGCTCAATTTGAAGCATTACTCGAATCTTTCGATTCGATTTTGTGAGTTATTTTCGTCTGGCCAAAAGAAGTAACGGATCAGGCCAATTATTTCACAAAAGATTTATTAAGCGAGCGAAGCGAGCGTCTCCTTTTGGCTCCTTTGGAACGGACCTCTGTTTTTCTTTTTTCTTTTTTCAGCTAGCTGAGGCTATACAGGTCAGAGTTTTTCTTCGATTGAGTTGAAATTTTGCACACATGTAGAGACAACCTTTTCTGTTTGCAGACCCAAATTTTTTTGAAATCCATTTATTGGTTAAAATTTAAATAAACATCTCCTGATAGACTGAAAAATGAAAATGGTCTTCGATAAATCTGATCAAACTCCTATTTTGGCTACAGGTCAGAGTTTTTCTTCGATTGAGCTGAAATTTTGCACACATGTAGAGACAACCGTTTCTGTGTGCAGACCCTAATTTTTTTTGAAATTCATTCATTGGTTAAAATTTAAATAAACATCTCCTGATAGGTTGAAAAATGAAAATGGTCTTCGATAATTCTGATCAAACTCATATTTTGCATGGTCACTAAGATCAACATTGTCTCTTATTTTACAATTTGTCATCCTAATGAGTTAAGAACTTATGAACTTATTGACATTTTTAATATCTGTCAGATATGAAGTATCGAAATGAATGTTTTCCAGTGCCAATTGAATTGAATCGGATTTGCTTTATGTACCAGGGTGCAAAGATGCCATTTTCAAGTTTCGATGAAAAGCATATAATGTTGATTGAGTGGCTCATATTATTTCAATTCAATATGGATGTATATGTTTTATGCGTTGTGTACGCATTTACTGTTGGAGAATTAGCACGTACCCGTGCTCGCTCATCAACGCGGCACATAAGTTGAGCACGAAGTCGCTCCTTGTAAATTGGTCTTGAGAAACAAAACACTGCCTGCATCACGGCCTTGTGGCTTCATCCCGCTAACCGACGTCTCGGCTGATCGAATTCCCGCCAACTCGTGCGGACGCGAAGCTGCTTTGTCTCTGAAGGCCGCTGGTTCGAGTCTCTCCGGCGCATTAGCACCGCGTCCCCGAGTAACGGCCGCATTGCGTGCAGAGGACAAAGGTCAAGCGAAAGGCCAGGCGAGCTTTGCGGAAGAGATGCCGCTTTGAAACAGTTTTACGTTTGTGTTGCAGAAAACTTGACAAAGTTGAAGTCTAAGGCCACGTTGTCAACTTTTCTTTTACTTTCTTTTTACGTGAATCTCGGGAATATGGCAGTTTTTTACATGATTTTTAAAATATTTCGTCCGCGATTGAATGTTTCAATCAGAAAGTTTTGTTTATTGAACTAATAAGAACTATTATATGTCCGACAATCTACTGAGTAGAATAAAATGATCAATTTTGTTTCAGTTCCTTTTTTACGTTTAGTAAAATGTCTACGCAATATGTGAAAGTCATCATCAAATATCGAATGAGTTTTAATAAATGTACTTTGAGAGAAATAATAGTAAACTTTCAGGACCGGTAAACCAAAATAACAGTGGATTTGTAAAAGAGACATAGCCCCAAAGGAGAAAGTAAAATAATATAAATCTACCTTAAGATTAAAACATTTATGCAGATTTAATTCCTAGAATCTTGGTAAGAAAACACACAATTTGTGAAATCACATGTCTATTTTAACAAAGGCAAATAAGAACATTTTGTTGAATCGACAATCATCTAACTCTACCACGAGAAAATGTAAGATATTGTGTGTGATCATTACAAATGGTGGCATATGTAGGACACATCAATTTACTACGCAATCTACTCCCTGGCGCGTATTAAATGACAATGAAATGAGGCTGAGATCTAATTTTAACTTCTACGTCAAAGAGCGAGCTATTTTTACCCGCTGGTCAATGATAACGGGGTTAATTACTTATCGATTGAGCCATCGTCAATGTGGATGTGAAGTTTTACAATTGGTGGCAGATGTGGTACATTCAAATCTGTTTTGCTAAATTGCAATTTATTAATACCCTGTTCTATTTTATATGCTTCTATGTGAGGTTATTGTCAGTTTTTAATTTTACAATTCGTACCCAGCTCATTTCACTGCGTGGTTTCATCACACATACAATATTAAAGTATAATTTTGTAGTGCGGGGGTAGAAGGGCGGAAGTCCACTTTTTAGATTTTGTATTGCACACTTTTGTAATGAGTAATCAAGCTCTATCAATTGCTATTTGACCGATGCCAACAAAACACTTATATTTAAGTATTCTCTTACACTATGACTCAAGTCACCATTACAAAATGTTGATTGAATTAACCCCGAAATACTGGTTTATGGGCCGGTATAACCAAAGTTAATCTGAGCCGGATTAACTAAATATTGGACTAAATTGGCTGCACAGCCAATCAGATACCTCAAAATGAGTAAAACAATTGAATTTAATCCAAAAGTTAGTTAATCCAGCACAATTTAACTTTGGTTATTCCGGGCCTATAAACACTTGAATCATAATAATATAATTTAATGGCGTTTCGACAACTAGGTCATTTTGCGCCATGAAATTGACTCCCGTCCTTCTACCTCTGAATTACAGAAACCTATCTCGTAATTTGATTACGTTGGTGTTATTGGAATGAATGTACTTCACATCTCAAGGCTACATCTCAGCTAGGTTGGATTATATTGACGATCGATTTGGTTAACGACTGGTTTAATAGCAACAACTTCGCATAACGAGTATTTAATGACAGACGCCTCTTGCAGTGTAAATGTCCAGAATACCGACACATGTCCGAGTCCAGGTGCGAGGTTCTGTGAAGAGCTGATTGGCGAGGCGATATGATGGACAATAACCTGGGAGTTTCCCTGTCGACACCTTGCGTTGGTCGATGTTTGTTTGTTTGTTTTCCGGTTTTTGGTGCTAATTAGGTCACACCGCTGTCTGGGCCCACGTTTTACTTTCTCTGGTTCGATGTGAAGTTTGTGAACAAAATACTCTAATTGGTTGCAAGGTGAAAATTAACATTTCTTTCTATAAAGTTGAATTATGCAAAACGCGTTTTCGGGATTTTACTCATATGCATAGTGAAATCTGTCAAAATGCTATAAAGCGATAAATTCATATGATGACAAAAAAATAATCACAATTTCTAATAAATTACAGAATTTATTTCAATAACTATGTCGTATTTCCATTCAAGAATGAGCTTTCTCTATCTAGTTATATATTCCAAGTTCAAATCCAATTAAAATTTGAAAAGATATTTTGTTCCTTTTTGCTTTCAAATGATCTTTTCGTTCCATAACTCATAAATAAATGTATATTTTATACATTCAGTTTCCTGATTACAGAATAAAATGAAAGCAAGAAAAGAGTACCTAACTTATCCTGGAATTGAGGTCAGGCTAGAACTGTGAAGAAAATAAATGTTTGTTAAAATGTTCTACAACGAAATATATTCAATGCCTACAGTTTGGTGAAAACGACAGCTTCAACTCGAACTACGACGCAAAACTAGGAATGAACGACACGAAAACATAACTAATTGAAAGCTGTGTCACCGTCTTAAGCGTGTATGTGAACTTATTCTCAAATCTCCATAGTTCTGTGAGAGTCCTTTTCGTATACAGGCCAACGAAGTAACCTTTCGGGCAATTTGTTTCAGAAATATCTTCTAAATCTCAAATAAAACCACTTTTAAGAAACTGATACACTACACTTAACAGTATCTTAACATGAGATTTTTAACGCATTTAAACAACTCAAATATTGATGCATGAAGAATACGTCATAAACTGGTTTCACCCAAAAATTTGATTTACAGTTTTCACTCCTCTTTACTGACGGATAATCTGTGTGATCGACGAAATCTTCCTTGAATTTCGAGGCTCGGTTATAAACGCGTGCACTCAGTCAGAAAAATGAGACCCATAACGACCTAAACAAAATGAGATCTGGTGTTCCAAAGCTTTTACAAAAGCGCTGTTTCTGAACAACGCGTATTGTGGAGTGAACACATTGACAAAGTAGCTAATGAAATTCCATACCTTTTGTACCCTCTCTGATAGTCTCGTATCCATCCTCAACTTGACTTGACCCAACCGCCTCTAAGTGCTGACTTCGCCACCACTAAGTGCTCCTTTAGGAAGCGCCCCCAGCGGCTTTCTGACACTCAGGTTTAATAATTCAACTGTCGGGGAAGGGAGGGGGAGGGGTGAACTACCCCCTCCAGAGCAAGCAACAAGTCAGTCGACGCCGATTCAATTAATCCTGACGCAAACTTCAACAACTTCGTCGGTTCGCTGAGAAAACTAAGTTAATATTACATCAGGACCTCCATAATTGATTTATCATATATACTTCGGAGTTCTAATAGAGCAGAATAAAACAATTCAGGAATACGAATTATAACTCTACTGACACATTATGCCGAAATGTCCCACACACTACTGAATCTTGCTCCGGAATGCCCCACACACTACTGAATCTTGCTCCAGACTGCCCCACACACTACTGATCTTGCTCCGGACTGCCCCACATTCTACTTGCATTTCTTAATACACAGAGAACGAGTCTAGCGTTTCTACAACATTCATCATTATCAATTTAATTGAGCAGAAAGTTACGTGAAACTAATCTAAAGTGGATTACGTCAGTACAATTGCATTAGTTGTAAGTTTAGTTTCCGTCTTATTTTACTTAGACTTATTTTACAGAAATAAACTCATTGTACAGGGTTATAAAGTAGACAGGCTTCTTCGTATGGTGTTCACAATGTAGTTGGCATTCCCTCAAACAAGCCCTTAGGGTTACTCGATATATGTCATGGCCTATCTACTTACACATATCAACCAAAAAGATTAAAATTTTCATTCATATCAAATTTAAATTTCATACGACATTTTGGCGGTAAAAAACAATTTATTGGGTTACGACATAATTTTAAGTCCCTAAGAAATGTTTTACCATTGTGAAGACTTTATTGCCATGGAAATGCACTGGTTTATGACGTTTATGTCCATATCACTGTTTCAAAACAAGGTTAATATATTTGTAAATTCGGAGACTTCTATCAATTCAATTAGGTACTTGTAATCTCTTCATTCCACAACAAAATAATAGCATCTTTGAGTTCAGGCACATCTCAACTATAATAAAATAACGTATTATTCTGGAATCTAATTTAGAGGGACTTCCCTAATAAGAAGTAGATGGAACCGCCTAGAGCTGCGATTAACTCTTCTTGCTGCAATCACATCAATATTCATGAAGATTAGGATGCCTACGTGCTTCTAAAACCAGGTCTCTCCGTTCATTTTGATAATCTTCCGGCAGAAGACCCAATAAAAACTTATTCCAAGTTCTTGCTACATTGTGACTTTCGCAGCACAAAAACATTTCATTTCTGCGAGATAAGAAAGGTCAAAGATGAACGTAGAAAACAACGTAGCTGTCATAGATAATCGGAATAGATGTCTGCTATTCAACCTTGTTTAACGGAGAAGGTTCCAGAAGTGAATCAAGAGGAAAATGCTGACCTTGATCTTGCGAAACTCACCGCGCAAAACTAGGAAATTTCCGATACGATTGGAGACCAAACCCGTGAACCAATTGATCTCAAATTTTAATCATGATTAGATAAAAGACAAACTTAGGGTTATCACTTGGCACATTTGTCAAATTTAATTTCATACGGCACCCAGCGAGACAATAAAATATAAAAATGTTTCACCAAAAATCAACTAATTATTACAAATTAACAAAACAAACAATTAAAAATTCACATTTTGTCATTTAACTAATCATGATTAAAATTTTAAATCATTTCGTCAACCCATTTTGTCCCAAATCGTATCCAAAGAAGTGCCCGCAACACGCGGCAAAATCGTTCGCGCTTGCAGCACCTTCAGTGAAAGAAGAAGAGGAGGAAGTTGAGAAGGAGAAAATGTGAGGCGTGGTTTCCAGAAGTCCTGAGGCACAAATGTGTTGGAACCAGATTCTCGAATCGAAACCGATCTTTTGTTTTATCAATGATAAAGTAGCTGGATACATTGTGCAGTGTCAAATCCGCTTAGCGAACGTTTTAAAGTGGCTTTGCATTTGCTGAAAATGTTAGTCATATAATTAAGGAAATAGTTAATGAGTTTTTGTTGTAATCCAATAAAGGCAGACTGCGAATAAACGAAATGGCCAAGGAATGGCGCCGACAACTCCTTGGGAAGTTGTGAGGTTTCAATAAGAAATGACATACAGCAAAATGCTCACATCTCTATTAGTGATGGCTTAAGGTGGCTGGATCGATCGATATCATAGTCTCAGATCTTCATAATTTTGTGTGTACTTATTGATAATCATGCCATACACAATCCCTGAAAAAATTAAACACTTCTCGTGTCTAGTTTCTGAGATAATTTGAGTTTTCTCCCCCATGTTATCTTATGGCAGCCAAGTAAAATCGTGTCATTTTTAAGCTAAAATGGAGTTCTAATCTTTTTGTATCGTTAGATTTTAACAAAAAACCTTTTTTCTGGTAGACATATGGACATACTACCAGGAAAAAAATTGAAAACAATACCAACGTGTGCTATTTTAAAAGTTATTAACCAAATTCGAAATGATTTTCCTATTAAGTAGCGCGATCACTCGATATGTCTTTTGAGAATGATCAAAACCTTAGCATGGGAGGTATAGGAAATCATTTCGAATTTAGTTATTAACTTTTAAAATAGTACACGTTGGTATTGTTTTCAATTTTTTTCCTGATAGTATGTCCATATGTCTACCAGAAAAAAAGTTTTTTGTTAAAATCGAACGATACAAAAAGATAAGAACTCCATTTTAGCTTAAAAATGACACGATTTTACTTGGCTGCCATAAGATAACATGGGGGAGAAAACTCAAATTATCTCAGAAACTAGACACGAGAAGTGTTTAATTTTTTCAGGGATTGTGTATGGCGTGATTATCAATAAGTACACACAAAATTATGAAGATTTGAGACTATGATATCGATCGATCCAGCCACCTTAAATACTCTACACCTTTCAAAACTGTCAGCAAACACAAAGTTTCCGAAGTCTTAAAATATTCATTAATGAAAAGATGAAGAGGTGGATATTACTCAACATTTTATTTTCTTTACTTCCTTCAAAGTCAAGTTTTCTGCACCATTCAATGCTATTTCCCTAGCTGGTTTCTGGAAAATACCAACTCATTATTTATTCGAATATTATTGACAATTCTTCAATCCTATTTTGAAAACTCATTAAACTTTGAAGTTATAATGAATATTGAGTTCTGATCCCACAGATGACTGAAAACTTCTATTAGAATTAACGAGAAGCAGAAAAACTCAATTTAGAGATAAACTCCCATGTCCTTCGCATTATTCAGTTTCACTTCGTAAACTAATTTAGTACCTAAACTAGTAAACTTCCTCAGTCAAATAGTTGAAGTTTAGCAAGTCTTCTCCTTCATCCTCACCTATTCTTCACCATCATCTCCCAATCATCATCATAATCATTCTTGCGGCGCCATTAGCCTAGTTGACAGTTCAACGTCAAACACAAGTAAAAAACAAAAACAAGTGATCTCTAAATTAGCAAACTTTGTCAATTAATTAGTCAACTAATAAGTATTGAACTTCCTCAGTTAATTAGTATCTTCATGTCCCAAGAACTTTGCAATCAACTTCGGCGTGTAATCAACGCAATCCCTGGGGATGACGTCATGGAGCTCCTCAGGAGCCGGCTCCGGGCGCAATCAGACACACTGTGACGTCACGGTGATCGAATCAACTAGGTGCGAGGAAGAGGTGTGTGTATTTATAGGCGTCTGTTAGGCGGGATGATTACAAGCAGAGAGAGATGAATAGCTTCTGATCTCGAGTGACTTCTGATGGAGGAGAAGGAGGAAAATGTGCTAAATAAACACTTGATAAATACATAATTCGTAGGTAATTATTTTATAAAGCGAGCGTCTCCTCAGCTTGAAACTTATTCCTCGAAGCTCTCTTTTCTTTTGTTTATTTGTGCTTTTGTGCTTGTGCTTAACAAAGTCACGGAGCAAGTAAATTTTTTCACAAAACATTCATTACTTGCAGAGTTCTGATGATTTCCACCAAAATCGATCTATTAGTTTCATCGGAAACTTGATTTGTAGTTTTTACTTAGCTTGGCAATGGGGATGAAAGAAACTCTGTGTGCAAAGACTGTGGGTGCACTGGTTTCTTCAGCCATTTCATTTTCACTAACGCATTCTATTGGTACTGTGAAAAGTTGCTGCTCTAGACCTTGGAAACAGCGGTAAAGACACCAATGCCGTGCAATTGATCAACATGAGGATCATATCGTGTCTCGAAACAAATGGGAAAACTATTTCGAAATGCCGAGTCAACCTATTGGATAAATATTTGTAAAATCTGATAAATTGGTGCCGATTAACATGGACAATTTCAACTCATGCGGACAAACGGTTAATTTTAATTTTTCAAGCAATCAGAGGATTTTGCTCATAAAATTATAAATGTTACCTCTGGTATGGCATTAGTGTATATGATTTAATTGAGTAATAAAAAGATTAGCTTAACTGAACTGATATAATTTGCAATTCATGGTAAAATATGCACAGTGATTTTGTTGAAATAGATGACTAATGCTAAATGTTACTAACATCAATTTAATTGTGTTTAACGTAGCACTGTTCTGCGGATAGGCTAAAGGTGACAGATTAATTATGATGATGAAGAGTAGGTACGGATGTTGGGTGGGCAGAAGGCGGTCGTGGCCAATTATTAGGGAGCTTTAAATATACAGTTAAATATTTGCACAATGTTTTATATGCAGAATGTGCCTGAGATAGCATGTTGATTTTAACAATGGAAATCTATGTCAGCACAATAGCTTTTGTTTTGAGTTTCAGCATAAATTTAGTTGGAAAATATTCGCAAAACTTGTATAAAATGCGGCAAAAAATTCATATTTTACCGTTTTTACGGAGAGCTGTGGTTAAAAGCCAGATAATTGCCGAGAAGAGAGGGAAAGAGAGAGAGAGAGAGAGAGAGAGAGAGAGAGAGAGAGAGAGAGAGAGAGAGAGCTGTCAATCACAGATGTATCGTTAAGCTGTGTGTATTTCTGTCTGCAAGGTTCACTGCTGCTCCAACGTGATTGCGATGTGTCTATTCGCATTGTTCTGGTGCAATCGAGTGCAACAGATGCAGCCTTGCACGTGATGCATCTTGTCAGTGCAATTACGCGGCGTAAACATGGCGTTTGACCGCATCAATACAGAGCGACATGATGTCGGAGTGGAGAGACTGGTTCCACATCCAAAGCAGTGCTTCTGCTTCCTTCATTACTTCATTTGATCGGTAATTGACGATTCCATAAAATATCTGAGGGGCTATGGTTTCTAAGACAATTTCACTTGCTGTTAGATTTTGTCAATAATGAGTTACACACTACAATTCATTGTTGCACGTGATGTCATCTCATTGTTGCCTGCCACCATCTTGATGGCACGCAGAATAGCTGTGATTCTCTGCTTTTTTGACAATATTTTTTTAGTTAATGGGTACCTGGGAAATTGTATAGGCTCCGGAGATATCTTAAGTGCGAAGAGGAATCACTCACTTTACAAAACTACATCGATTCACCTCAATAAAGTTATAGTACATCTGACCCGTCAACGTGCCAACAAAATGTCCGTCCTCAGATGGAAAATTCAATAAGTTTGCATTGCTGATATAAAACAAAATAAGATCACAGCTATGAATTGACAAACTGTCACAAAGTCCAAAAGCAGCTCGCTGAAACTTGCGATTGGTTCTTTTCGCGCTGATGTGAATGCCGCTTTACCTTTTACCAGATGTTGTTGTATATAAAATAGTGTAAGCAAGACATGATCTGATAACAGTGATCCTCAAGATATTTGCTAATGACATCAATAGCGTATTATTCTAGTTTGGTTCCTGTTAGGTACAGGAAATAACTTGAAATAACGCTTCTATTGGCTGGAAGTGTATTCTGGACGAAAGTGGGCATCTCACTGGATTGCAAACTGCGTATGGAACTCGCGTATGGACCAAATGATCAATGCATGTACACTCGACAATTCATAAAACGGTATTTGACAGAAATGGATTGTCTGAAAAAAATGTGATGGCATCATCTGATGAAGTCTATACTTACTCGTCATCTACCTCTATTAGGTGAGCTCTGATTTCATTGATAATAACAAGGATTGATTGTCAATGAACCTGACCAGCAGCCAATCTGTTTCGTTCAAATACCGTTTTATGAATTGTCGAGTGTACAAAGACTAGAATATATCTCTGCACAATTACAGAACGATCACGTGATTCTTACGCGGCTTCCAGCCACGGATTGCAACAAAATGTGACGCCATCTCAACCCGTACTTTCATGATCGATACAGTGTTTTATCTTTCGTTCACCAACATTATGCAATTGTCTCGTATTCCTTCAAACGTTTCTTCATTAGAGATACGTAATTGAGTAATTTTCAATTCATTATAAACTATCTCCATTTCAAACATTCTTGGTCGAACTTATGAAACTTTTAAAAAACTTACCTCCATTTTGTGATTGAAGTTTGAACAAGTCGGCTACACTTTTGTAACTCTTTCGACTCAGATTTCACAAGAAATTAATGTAATATTGTCAAAATTTCCAGCAACTAATTAGGCACAAATTTCATTTATCATTAACATCCACTCCGTTGTTCTAAGATCTTTTGTTACTCGACGACGACAAACTGTGTTCAAAACTCAACCAAAACGATGAATATTCATCTAATTTATCCGCCAACTCCCGCACTAGTTCATCAGTTAACAGTCAGCGCCGCACTAAACCTAAAACCAAACACTCAAGTATTTTTACCCCCACACACCTATGTTTACATTACACCAGTCATTAACAATCATTGCCAATCATTAAAACATCTTTGTGAAAAACCTTCTGTTTACATTTAAGACGAGACGAGATAGACTTCAAAGTGACGTGTTTATCAGACTCTGTATATTCGTAATGGACGGAAGAAATTATTCCAACTGCAGAAAACAATTGCAGAGCTTTATTGGTACGTTGTCTCGCGAATGCATTAGTTTTAATGTGACGTCATTAAATCTGCATACATGTAAATGATATTGCGCGATTATTGTTGGCGATGAGATTGTAAATGAGATGTTCCGAAGCAATCATCTTGCGAGATGCGATGATACATAAGTTATGAGATACTGATTGGGGGATTGATTACGTATTGGATATCAGGTAACGATGAGATGTCATTCAATAGACAGTTGAAGGTTAGAGGGAAAGGCAAGTCAATTTTTTATGTGTATTCTTGCAGTGATTTTTATGATCTTTCAGAATATACCCTCGGTTTTTAGAAAATATCGCCACAAAGTCTTGAAAGACGCAATTGAAATATCGATTTGTATGGAAGATAGATACAAGTTTCAACATAAAACTTCGTTTATCTCAGTTTTATCCGAATGTGACTCATAGCGTTCTTTCCCTGTACACTTTATTTGGATTTACTCGATGAATTCCTTTCACTGACTGACTGACTTTTGACTGACTAGCTCGATTTCAAACAAAAACAAACACGATATTGTTAACTCCGTATTTTATTTTATGTTGAGTGTGTTTATTTTATTTACCGTTGCGACCCTCTTCCGAGGAAATCAGTACAGTATTTTAATATCTGTAGATATACGGCACTCTTATTTTAGTATCTCTATCTCAAAGGTAGAAGGGAGGAAGTCCATTCATCATGAACTAGTGATTCTGCTTTCACCCAATCATAGGTACCTATATTTGTAATGGTGACATGAGTCATTGTGTAAGAGAATACTTCAATATAACTGTATATTTTGTTGACATCCAGTCAAATGGCAATTGATTGAGCTTGATTACATGATAACAAATGAGTGCAACTGAAAATCAAGAGAATAGACATAGGACCTTCTACTTCTGAAATACAGTAGTATTTGTTTCATTAACCAGGGCTTAACGTCGCACTCTTCTGTAACTATGGGCGATGGATAAATGATTACGATGATAGAGAATATTTGAGGATGGGCGGTGGGAAGAAGGTGGTTGTGGCCTATTAGTAGGGAACCTTCACAGCATTTGCCTCTCGACTGAGGGAATCCGCATTCGCTTCATAGAAAATATATAACAAAATCCGTTCAAATTGTTTATTCAAATTATCTGTTAATTTCATTCAACCGAAAACCATATTCCATGCACGTCCGAAAATCCATCTAAATTCTGAGAAGTCCTTCAAAATAAACCAAAACAAATCTAACTGACACAAATGAGATGTAAATTCATCTTCTCCTGTGCTGTCCATGATTACAGGGCATTAGCAGCTAATGAAGCCATCCCACCCCACCCATGGTGCCTTATCAGTCACTTACAATGTGATTCACGTATCTCCTTGTGGGTCACAACACGGCCCTAGCAACACGTTGCCATGGAGATAAGCAAATGACCTTTATCCCAGATACATCACGTAGATGAAGAGTTCATCAAGCCGGGTGAACATTCCAAACTAATATGATTCGATGAGGAAGTGATTGATTGGAATGTTTACGTCTGTTGAGTGATGTATTTATAGTTTGTAAACACTTACTGTTTGGATGTTTCGCCGCTTGTAAGACAATTCTCTTGTTTTTTTTCCGTTCTACTGGAGGCTCAACAGGTCGGACGATATTATTATTCAAGGAGAAAGATTGTTTGTTTGATAGATTGCACACGATGGGTTCAAAACACGACAGCGGTTAGTCGAGATCTGATAATATTAACGAATAGTGTTCCGAAATAGATGGAGAAATTCTGAGAAATAATACGCCCGTTTCGTTGTCTTACTCTTTTGTTGTCGTCTATAAATTGCGAAGAGGATTTCTAGTTTAGCGGCTACAAAACCGTACTCACTTATTTAAGACCTTTACGCGCCACTACTAAAACTAAAATGTCGCTAGGGTACCGGGGACGTCCGCCAGGCGCCGCCAAGCGCCACATGTCAGCGTCGATCAATAGAGTATGTTCGAAATGATCTTGAAATTTCGCGCTGTTTTTTTAATTCCGTTACTGGCCAATTAGCGCTAGTAGTTGATGATTCGTGAACATCGGTGTGCGCACTGTGCACTGCGCAGGACTTAGTCAGCTGACATTTTTAAAATCTCTAGCGCGTTTTTTGTCAACAACATGTTGATTAATCCATTGTTTACATTAATTCACGAAATAATCATCAAGTCGTTTGACGTATGGCTCTTACTTAATCATTTATTTGGCTTCTCACAGCTTGCATTCGATGAATTCAGTGCTAACTTTGTTCTTGATCCTGTATACGATTACATAGTCGGTAAGTTATGTCCAAACTTAACCTCAAACCTTCAATGACAGGTCGGTGGAAATTGTTTCTCATCTGAGTACCTACCTATAATATTGTTTTGTTGTTTCAAGTGGGTGCTGGATCTGCAGGATCTACAGTCGCTCTTCGTTTAGCGGAAAAATCTGGAGGAACAGTTTTACTCATCGAAGCTGGTCAAGAAGCGTCGTCTTTGACGTTCAACATTCCAGCGTTGGCTCCGTTATTACAACAATCTTACTATGATTGGAATTACCAAACAGTACGACAGTATGGTGCTTGTTTAGGATTAAAAGATCAAGTAAGTACCAAATCCACTGTAGGAAGGTAGGTACCTATGGTTTCTCAAGTGAAACTATTTTTGTGGTATAAGCGCTCAGCCGTTTTAGAAAATTGAGAGAGAAAAATTGTTTCATAAGTGGGTTTAACTTAGATAGGATGTTCACATGTTCAGTCTGATTGTATATTATTATCACTTTTTCATTTTTTTTCTTGCATTGTTAATTAAAGGCTTATTCAACAAAACCGCTCAAAATTATTAAATTTGCGATACAATTTGAGACGAAACCCGTGACCAATTGATCTTAATTTTTAATTATGATTAGACAAAAGACAAACTTATGGTTATCACTTGCCACATTATTAAAATGAAATTTCACACGGCACCCATTGAGACAAGAAAATAGACCATTTTTCATTAAAAGACAATTACTACAAAGCAAAAAATTAAAAATGTACCAAGTGATAACCCTAAGTTTGTCTTTAATCTAATCATGATTACAATTTCAAATCATTTCGTCAACTCATTTTGTCTCCAATCGTATCCAATCATCGTAACAGTGCCTGCAACAAGCGGCAAAATCGCTCGCGCTCGCACCTTAAATAATAATTAATGAAGATTCACTTGGTATGTTTGTTTGACAGCGCAGCAACTGGCCGATGGGCAGAGTTGTCGGCGGTACGAGTGTGTTCAACACTCTCATCTACTCGCGTGGACATCATCGCGACTATGCCAGTTGGTCGGCCGACAACCCTACGTGGGGATACGACCAAGAGGCTCGGTTCTTCTTCCGAGTGTCGGAGAAACAGACGGGGCAGTACGTCAATGACTGTGAGTCAAGTGCTGTTAATATAGTTCATTCTGATAGTTCATTCAATTTGGTAATTTCTTGTTATAATTTAATGGATTTTAGTTTTGTAAACATTAATTAAGAGCCGTTGAACGATTTATTTTATTGCACAAAAATAATACCTACATTCACAAATTATATTACATATATTCACCCCCCCCCCCCCCCCCCCCCCCCTTTCCCCCCATTATGACTTGAACATGGTGATGCTTTTCTTCCTCACATTCACAATGCTTATTAAAATGCTCTAGAAATGGTTTAGGAGGGTTTAGGTACATTGTAACTTTCAAATAGTTAGTTTGTAAGATAATCTGTAAAACCCCTTAGGGATAATTTTTGGAAAGGTTTGAATAAATAAATATTTATTGATTTTTTGATTAATTTTTTGAGAAATTCAGTTACCTATGGGCAGGTATATTAATATTTAACTAGGAAAACGCTCAGTGTAACGCGTTGATGAGCGAGCACAGAACATGCAACATCCCCATAGTAACGATGCACGACACGGCACAAGACGATTTTCTCTGCATTTTTTCAATCTCCATAATACTCTGGATGAATAACAGATCCTGTGTGTCGTGAAGTCTTACCTACATACCTTCTCCAGAAATCTCTTGTGACATCCCATACTAAACTCGTAAAATAACAATTAATACTTGACTGATTGGTAGAGCCAAGATTATATGGTTTTATCACTTTTAATCACGAAATTTTGCTTTGAAATTAAACATTTTGTAAAATTTCTATTTTGTGATTTTATTTTATCTGTGTTGATTAACATAAAACTAAGAAAAATTATATCTTAAAACCATCAAAACACGAAATTTCCAATATTTAAAACGAAATTTAGGCAATTTTAAAACCATACAATCTTGGCTCATACTGATTAGGCTTACAATATGTAAAATTTAATATTAAGTTGGTCTTGATCACCATGCAAAATTTAATGTGAACATTTTTATTATCGACCAATCAGAAGACATTATTTAAACTAAACCAATTAGAGGATTTGGCCTTCGTACTGCATCCGATTTTATGCGCTAGCTTAAAAATGCTTTCATTTTACTGTACATTGATGGATAACTTGGCTGCTCTACAGGCCTTGCCTTGGAACAGAAGCTTAAAGAAGGCAGGGATGACAATTTAGTATACATTTTTCAAGATTATGGAATAAAATGACAAAACTTTTGAAAATAACGACAGATTAGACTGAAAATTGGCAAAAATACCTAAAATGTTGGTACCAATGACCACGCGAAGTTTTAGGTTTATCGGTCAATCTGTTCTAGTTTAAATGTCAAAAATCACATGAAAAATTGTTTTAAATTTAAACCAATAGGAGGATTTGGCTAAAACTTTTTATGATTGGGTACAATGTTTGTTGCAATGTTTTTGCTAAATTTCAAATTAATCGTAGCAACCAATCGAAAGATAATTTTTTTAAAATTTGAACCAATCACGGGAGCCCGTTCAAAAACGATCCCAGGGACCGCATAGAGTATGTTAGTATGTGTACAAAATTTCAGATCGATTGCTTGAGCGGTTTGACCTGGGCTGTGACCACAAAAAAAAACAAACAAAAAAAAAACATACAAACAAACACACAGAGAAAGTGCCATAAGAGTACCGTGGTGACGCTCGCTCAATAATACATTGGAAATAAAAGAAACTATACAACATTCTCACTATAATTACACTAGGAAAACGCTCAGTGTAACGCGTTGATGAGCGAGCACAGAACATGCAACATCCCCATAGTAACAATGCACGACACGGCACAAGACGATTTTCTCTGCAATTTTTCAATCTCCATAATACTCTGGATGAATAACAGATCCAATGTGTCGTGAAGTCTTACCTACATACCTTCTCCAGAAATCTCTTGTGACACCCCATACTAAACTCGTAAAATTACAATTAATACTTGACTGATTGGGCTTACAATATGTAATATTTAATATGATGTTGGTCTTGATCACCAAGCAAAATTTGAACTTAATGTAAACATTTTATTGTCGACCAATCAGAAGACATTAGGTACCTATTTAAACTTAAACCAATTAGAGGATTTGGCCTTCGTACTGCATCCGATTTTATGCGCTAGCTCAAAAATGCTTTCATTTTACTGTACATTGTGGATAGCTTGGCTGCTCTACAGGCCTTGCCTTGGAACAGAAGCTTAAAGAAGGCAGGGATGACAATTTAGTATACATTTTTCAAGATTATGGAATAAAATGACCTTAAAATGACAAAACTTTTGAAAATAACGACAGATTAGACTGAAAATTGGCAAAAATACCTAAAATGTTGGTATCAATGACCACGCGAAGTTTTAAGTTGATCGGTCAATCTGTTCTAGTTTAAATGTCAAAAATCACATGAAAAATGGTTTTAAGTTTGAACCAATAGGAGGATTTGGCTGAAACTTTTTATGATTGGGTACAATGTTGGTTGCAATGTTTTTGCTAAATTTCAAATTGATCAAAGCAACCAATCGAAAGATAATTTTTTTAAAATTTGAACCAATCACGGGAGCCCCTTCAAAAACGATCCCAGGGACCGCATAGAGTACGTTAGTATGTGTACAAAATTTCAGATCGATTGCTTGAGCGGTTAGACCTGGGCTTTGTCCACAAAAAAAAAACAAAAAACAAACAAACACACAGAGAAAGTGCCATAAGAGTACCGTGGTGACGCTCGCTACGCTCGCTCAATTAAAAATGACATATCTCTATCTAACAAATAACAATTTATAAAACTGTATGTTGACTACTAGGAAAACGCTCTGTGTAACGCGTTGATGAGCGAGCACGGATACACGCAACACCTCGAACCGAAATTATGTCTATCGAATGTCATTAAAAGCCAACAATTCTTTAGTTTCGTCACAGACTTGTATAAAAATCTCCAAAATCTCCACAAATATTGGTGCCAATCCTTGCTAAGTTTTAAGTTGATCGATTAAACCTTTATGATTGAACGGTTCCTTGTTAATTTTCAAAAATCACAGGATCTCGTTTAAAAAATATACCTGGGACCACCCATATGATATGATATGTAGTGTGTGTACACAATATCAGATCAATCTGTTGAACGGTCATTATTAGTTTCATATCGTTTAAAACTTTCTGCTCTAACTACCTTGCCTTGAACTGAAGATTCGAAGTCACCGTGAATTTGACAGCCAACACGCAAAATGTCCCTAAAATGACAAAAACTTTTGAAAATAACGACAGATTAGAGTGAAAATTGGCAAAAATACCTTAAATGTTGGTACAAATGACCATGCGAAGTTTTTAGTTGGTCGGTCAATCGGTTCCAGTTTAAATTTCAAAAATCACAGGAAAAATGGTTTCAAATTTGAACCAATTGGAGGATTTGGCTGAATGTTTTTTTGATTGGGTACAATGTTGGTTGCAATGACTTTGCTAAATTTCAAATTGATCGAACCAACCAATCGAAAGATAATTTTTATAAAATTTGAACCAATCACAGGATCTCGTTCAGAAAAGATCCCAGGGATCGCATAGATTACGTTAGTATGTGTACAAAATTTCAGATCGATTGGTTGTGCGGTTTGACCTAGGCAGTGAACACAAAAAAAAAAAAAAAAAAAAAAAACACACAGAGAAAGTTCCATAAGTGTACCGTGGTGACGCTCGCTACGCTCGCTCAATAATGTTACTAGGAAAACGCTCAGTGTAACGCGTTGATGAGCGAGCACAGAACATGCAACATCCCCAGTCACGATAAACGATACGGCACCAGACGATTTTCTCTTCAAATTTCCATTCTCACTCTGGATGAATATCATATCCATTGTGTCGTGACTTTCCTACATACTTTTCCCAGCTTTTGACAAACAGTCCCATAAAATGACTCGTAAAATGACAATTAATACTTGACTGATTGGGCTTAACATGTGTAAAATTTAGATAATGTTAGTCTTGATCACCATGCAAAATTTGAAATAATCGGAATATTTTGATTGTCGACCAATCAGAAGATATTATTTATACTTAAACCAATTGGAGTATTTGGCCTTTGTACTGCATCCGATTTGATATGCGCTAGTTTTACTGTAAATTGTTGACCGCTTGGCTGCTCTACAGGCCTTGGAGCAAAGCTTAAAGAAGGCGGGGATGAATATGTAGTAAATATTTCAAGATTATGGAATAAAATGTCCCTAAAATGACAAAAACTTTTGAAAATAACTACAGATTAGACTGAAAATTGGCAAAAATACCTTAAACGTTGGCACCAATGACCATGCGAAATTTTAAGTTGGTCGGTCAATCGGTTCTAGTTTAAATTACAAAAATCACCGGAAAAATGGTTTCAAATTTGAACCAATGGGAGAATTCGGCTGAAATTTATTATGATTGGTTACAATGTTGGTAGCAATGACTGTGCTAAATTTCAAAATGATTGGACCAACCAATCGAAAGATACATTTTTTAAAATTTGAACCAATCAGGGGATTTCAAAAAAATTAGGGTCTGCAAATCTCATATTTGGTCTGGACATGTGTGCAAAATTAAAGCTCGATCAAATAAACGGTGTGACCTGTATACAAGCAGACGACAGACAAACAAAACAAAAAAAAACAACAAAAAAAAACAACAGAGGTCCGTGCCAAAAGAGCCAAAAAGAGACGCTCGCTTCGCTCGCTCAAAAAACTGGATTGGAATTGGTTGGATAAAAAAATAAAACATAAAGCAATTAAATTGATTTTTTATGGAAGATCGACTGACTTGTTGAATATTGACCACATTGTTGCCGCAGCCGTGCACCACGGGACTCGGGGCCTGTGGCCGGTGAGCGACCTCCGCTTCTCCACTCCGCTCTCCTCCGCTGTGCTGTCCGCTGCCAAGCGGCTGGGCCATGAGGTCGGCGACCTCAACGCCGGGGCCCGCAGTGGCTTCATGCGGCCGCAAGTGAACGCGAAGGACGGAGCGCGGCATTCCGTCACCGAGCAGATCAAGATGGCTGTCAAGGACAACCCGAGGCTCACGCTGCTTACCAAGGCAGTGGTGGAGAAGGTACGTGCCTACATTCCATTCGGAGAGGACCTTTCAGCGCCTCAGGGCAAATGCCAAAATACAATCGTCAATAAGTTTCTGTTTACATCTTAGAAATGTGGATTTTCTCTGCTCCTCTATTGTTATGGGGTTAAGTGGAGGTAGTGCAAGAAAAATAGAAAAAATTAGCGTGGAAAATAGGAATTACATTGAGAATTTTTTTCCGTTTGGAAGCATTGGTGATTCTAAAAAGGACATTGGACCTTTACTTGTCTGTCGTTTCCCTTAGTCGAGAGGCAAATGATGAGAAGGTTCCCTACTAATAGGTCACAACCACCTCCAGGCCACTCAAGCAAGCTGACCCCCCCCCCCCCCCATTCACCATACAAAATTAAGTTAATTGTCCAAGAATCACTAAAAATTGTTTAAATTCTAAAAAAAATTGCCCTGTGGGGCAAGAATAGGGGATTGTTTGTTGTTATTTCAGCAGTTGAAAAAATGGCCTGCGGGGCAACATTTGGATTTTTTGCTTCAGTTTTTGCATTTTAGAGCCCTAGAATCACTTTTAAATGGTTTAAATTCTAAAAACCACTCTTCGGGGCTAGACCCCCCCACTGGGTGTCACAATCCCCCCCCCCATGATGAAAGTAGTTCCTACGCGCTGACCACCTCCTTTCCACCATCCTTCTTTACCTCTTCTTCATCATTCAGTAGACAGTGTGACTTAAGAGGCAAACGGAAGCGAGCGGGAATCGTACGGTTCGTCAGAGCGTTTTTTGAAATTTTGTCTTCCCACTGAATAATTTTAAAAAATCAGATAGTAACGACCCATTACAGCCTAATAGACTAAATATTGCCGCACACTGGAGTTCATTATGACCTCTGGTACGACCTCAAAGTGTTTTACTAAAAATATCGTATTTAACACTTTGAGGTCGTACCAGAGGTCATAACCTAATATTTAGTCTATTAGGCTGTAATGGGTCGTTACTATCTGATTTTTTAAAATAATTAAGTGGGAAGACAACATTTCAAAAAACCGCTCTGACGAACCGTGCGATTCCCGCTCGCTTCCGTTTGCCTCTTAACAATGTCTTGTGGATGTATTCTGTCTCCAGGTAATGCTGACATCTGACAACGAGGCCGTGGGCGTGCAATATCATCGGTTCAATGCCAGGAGGCAGGTCCGATGCAGGAGGTCCGTGATTCTGAGTGCGGGCGTGATCGGCACGCCCAAGATACTCATGTTGTCGGGCATCGGACCGCGGCAACACCTCACAGACCTTAGGGTAGGTACCAGGGGTCGGCAACCTGCGGCTCCTTAGTGGTTCTTGAATGGCTCTTTATAATTTAAATAAAGATCTGACATCGAAAAATACCAAAACTAAAAAAAAGCGCCCTGTTGGGCATTAATTGGAAGGTTGTTTGATTAATTTGTTGATTTTTGTTGAATTTGTTGATGTGTCTAAATAGGTCCGGCCTAGAATTCTCGCCCAGCAAGTTAGAGGCCCGGGTTCCAGCCAAAGTTCGGTCTGACATTTTTCACTTTGCTCATCCTTTCACATATTTATTTTATTTTCTCGAATATTTATTTAATATTATTAAGAAAACAACCAAATTAAGGGTACAGGGGAAGAACGCTATAAGTCATATTCGGATGAAACTGAGATAAACGAAGTTTTATGTTGAAACTTGTTTGTATCTATCTTCCATACAAATCACTTTTTCAATTGCGTTTTTCAAGACTTTGTGGCAATGTTTTCTAAAACCCGAGGGTATATTCTAAAAGCTCATAAAAATCACTGCAAGATTAGACCTTAAACTAAATTGTCAAAAAATTTACTTATTTTCGCGTTTTCGAGCAAAGGGTGCACACTCTAGTGTGGGAAGGTATAAGTGCTGTAGAAGCGTGTAGAAGTAATCGTTTTCGTTTCGGCCACTGCCGCCATTTTTATTGATGTTGGCAATGTCTATGTCATTTTAATCAGAAAGGCAGTACCTACCTATACTTATTATCTTCGGAAATGAACCACAATGGTAAAGAATCTGGTGGAAAACATAAATTGAAGTCTAATCACTACTCACAAGTTATTCCACTTCACTCACACTTCGATTCCGCACAAAGCGGCCATGACACCAAACCAAAGTCAACAACAACAAACCAATGCGCGTAACCATGACAATTGCGTGTCGCGGTTTTTATAGGCGCATTGTCAGTGCTGCCATCTGGTCATCCCGAAAACGCGAATAGCGTTCTTTCCCTCTACCCTCTCAAATACAATTATACTTTAGTTCAAAGTAGTACAAGCAAAATGCCAGACCCAATGACAATAGTGTTATTGATGAATGTACGTGGTCTCTGTGTTTAGATTCGCGTGCGTCAGGACTTGCCGGTGGGGAAGAACCTTCAGGACCACGTGACCACGGGATTGGACCTCGTCCTGCTCAACACTTCTCTCTCTTTCTCCCTCTTCAACTTCCTGCATCCCGTCTCTGTCTTCGACTACTACTGGAGCGGCACGGGTACGTCTAGTTCAGAGCTTCACAAGGGCGAATCAAACTTATTCCCCGATCCAGAAGCTCCCGTGGGAACTATGAAAGTGATGCGAAAATTGAGTTCGGAACTTGGCATGTTCAACAAGGCTCTAAAGAGAACGGCCTTCCACCTGTGAAAGCAATTTTCAAGATGAACCAATGAATATGAAATGAAATTCAGTTTGATTATTCCACATTCAAGAAAATAATTAAATATCACGGAGGCATTTAATCATTTTTATGAATGATTTGTGCATAAAATTTAAAATATTGTGCAGCAGGATTATTGAGATTTTATAGAAGTGTACGAATCTTTACATCATTCTTGTTGTGATGCAAATTGTTCTAGGTATTGGTTCAGTTTGTGAATTAATTCCAAATTAAAGTACTTACATAATAGGTATAAACTTTGAAAAACATGAAATGTGACCGTATTCTTCTCCAGGTCCGTGGACGTTCCCCGGTTGCGGCGCCATCGGCATGGTCCACACCCGGTTCTCGGACCCGGCTGTAGATGCGCCGGATCTGCAGCTGATGGCGATGCCGGCGGGGATCTCGGCCGACGGCGGCGCGCAGTTCCGCACGTCCATGGGCATCAGAGACGAGGTACGCTGGCAGCTAAAACACTTCAACTACACTACAATAACACTACTACCTACATCAAAATAGTCATGATGAAAATAGCAACGAAACTAATAAGATAACTGATAATGCAACAAAGAATAAAAAAGATTAAAATCTTTCTGTATCCTTGTATTAGCATCTGAAATTCTGAAATTTTGCACATATACTAACTAATCTAAGCGGTCTCTGGGAGTGTTTTTAAACGGGATCCTGTAATTTTTTCAAATTTAAAAAATATTACCTTTCGATTGGTGGTCTGATCAATTTGAAATTGCAAAGTCATTACGACCAACATTGTCCCCTATCTTACAAAGTTTCAGCCAAATGCTCCCAATGGTTAAAATTTGTGATTTTTTATATTTCAACTAGAACCGTTTGACCGATCAACTTAAAACTTTGCATGGGCATTGGGACTAACATTTTAGGTATTTTTGCCAATTTTTAGAGTAATCTGTAGTTATTTTCAAAAGTTCTGTAATCTGAAGGATATTTTATTCTATAATCTTGAAATATTTGCAAATGTCAATAATTTCAATTCTTATATCAGTGCTATCTTGATGCTTCCATTCCAAGGCCTGTAGAGCAGAGACTTGCAAACGCATATCAAATCACATACATTACGAAGGCTCGCTTATCAACGCGTTACACAGAGCGTTTTTCTAGTAATCCATTCTCCGACTCTAGTTCCCAACTGTTTCAGATCTGGAGCGAGTACTTTGCCCCGCTGGTTGGCAGACAGACAGCGAGCATCTTGCCGGTGGTTCTTCATCCTCGTAGCCGCGGCTTTGTCCAACTGAGATCAACCGACTACATGGACCCGCCCGTCATCAACCCCCGCTACTTGACGGCGCCCAGGGACGTGGCAGTCATGTACGAAGGTGCGGACAACTTCAACAATTACTAGGATTTAAACATTTTAAATAGGGGTGTGCGAATATTCGAAAATTTCGAATACTTCGAAAATATTTGGTTTGAATATTCGATTCGGTATTCGAAAATAAAGTATTCGAAATTTCGAATACTTCGAAAATTCGAATATTCGAAAATTTTCGAATAGTTCATGTCTTTTAATTCAAAATAATCCCGCCATTTCTCATATGGGAGTGTTTTTCAATGCTGCCAACTGCTGCAAAGTCTAAAACTCCAACCGAAAATAGTCATGGCCGCCATTTTGATTTCGAGGGAATATTATTTGTAGGTTATTGTTCCTCCAAGTAGACCTTCCTCATACTCCTTTTGTTTCCTGTCAATTTCATTTTTTGTGATGATACCTAAGTGACAACAATATTATCCTTGCATATTACCAACATCATAATCAGTGCATTCACACTATGGCCATCTTTCATTCTTGATGAAAAGAGTTTGGTATCCAATTATTTTTTTTTAATTGACATTATGTATTTTAATTTTGGTTCCAATTATTCGATATTCGATTCGATATTCGAAATATTTTTGTCAATTATTCGATATTTGTATTCGAAGTCAAAAATCACTATTCGCACCGGCACACCCCTAATTTTAAATAAATGAATGCGAAGATGGCACAATAGTTTTTAACTGTTTGATATTTTCTTGAGTAGACTTGTGTAGTTCCAAGAGTAATTTTGTTTTTATTTAATCACTACGAGGTTGCTTCTTTTACATACATTACATACCTACAATGAGCAGGATTCATCATTCATCATGTATGTTGAGCATGAATTACTGATCTCTTGTATCAGGTGGAAAAGATACACAGATAAAGGACCACATATTTTTATGAGGGCGAAAAGGAGATGATGAATGAAGGTGACGAATCATATTGTGGGAGTGTACAAATTATATTTTTATTTTTAAATAGGTAGTACCTACCTATAGGTATTATTTAAATTTTAATAAATTAAAAATGTAATCGTATTTTGTATCCTTAATTGAAAGTAATTATTCAAAAATCTATGGCACACAGAGTTTGCCTATTTCAGTTTAAAGTGTCATGATGCATAGTCATGGGCTGTCCTCTTTTCTTATCAAATATGAATCCAAGTCAAGATTAATTAATAATTGTGTATAAAATATTGTTGTTTATTTTTTAAAAATACTACAAGAGAAGGGCACGGAATACCATCTACAAAATAAACAGCATTTATTCTGGTATTTATCAGTTTAACAGCTTTTTACTTATCAAAAGAACCAGAAAGGAAACCATCCAGGTTTACCGAACTTGGACTAGTACTCGTGGCAACTTAATACCTGCTGAAACGTATACATTTCCCAAGGAATGGAGTCTATTAATACGTACCAATGTCGCAGGTATCAAGCTGATCAAGGCTCTGATCGCGACCGAGGAAATGCAGTCCCTCGGAGCCGAGCTGTACAACAAGCCCTTCCCCGGCTGCCAAGGTCACCGCTTCGACAGCGTGGCCTACTGGGAGTGTTACATCAGACACTTGACGCTGACGGCTTATCACCCCGTGGGGACCTGCAGGATGGGGCCCAAGCACGACCCCACGGCAGTCGTAGACCGCTTCCTCAGGTGTGTTTTACAGAATATTATTAATTGTAAAAGTTTATACTTTCTACAATATTTCTGGCATACCAAAGGTCATGTCACACTAAAACACTACTTTCACACTAACAGCCTCATGCTCAATAGAAGTTGCGTCCGCAAGTAGATATTTGCAGATGTCAGTCATCGACACCACAAGACCGTGAGCTTGTGCATTTTTTGGTGCATTTTTTGTTTTTTGACACTTTGAAAATAAGATTTTATTAGTTTTTTTTGTTTCAACTATACCTACTGCCCTACCAACCATAAAGCACCCAAGTGACACAAACCTTGTTCCGAGATAAGTGACAAAACGTGTTTCAATCTCTGCCATGCCTTAAAATTAACTTTTAATATTTTTTTAAAGTACTAGGTGACATGAAATTTTGAGCTTTATCTGAATACCACCAAAAAATAGGGAATCTTCATCCCTTAACCCTTTTTTGGCACTTAGAGCTTTTACTGGAGTATTGTTATCGACCGTTTCAATGTTAAATACTTGGTCAAAATCCATCGACCCGATATTTTTCGTGTCGGTACTCGTTTAAAAAGCCCCATCTACACGGCTTTCTTGGATAGTATTAGCATAGCATTAGTCACTTGGGTGCTTTAACCTGTGTACAGACGGCATTTTTCGATAACGCCCACAACTTCAAACCATGTTTTGACCCATTGAAAGTTGACTTAGGGCTTTCTTAATGAGCACAATAGATAGGAAATGATCAGCTGATTCCAACGATACCAATAACTCCATATTTTCAAAATGTCACTTGGGTGCTTTATGGTTGGTACGCATAAAACACCACAAAAATTGACGTTTCCTGACATCCAGGGGGGGGGGGGGGGGCATGCCATAAAATGTCAAAAAATAAATAAACTATCATTGCCAGAAAATAAAATGTCCATTACCTGTCAAGTTCTTCAACAGCTAAAGAAACAGGATAGTTGTGAATCTTTTGTGATTATATTGGCCTGGCCTTTACTTCACTTGACCTGTAATGAAACAGATTGGAGCTCAGGTTTCAATCTCTCAACAACCTACAAGTGTTGGTCGGTAACTTATTGTGCTGGCCTGCAGAGTGCACGGAACTGACAACCTGCTGGTGATGGACGCCTCCGTCCTCCCCGCCCTGCCCTCGGGCAACCCCAACGCCGTGGTCGTGATGGCGGCGGAGAAGGGAGTGGCCATGTTGCTACGCCGACACATCGTCGATTCCAGTCAGTGTCACGCGATAGACGTGTTTCTGATCAAGACAACCTGCTCAGACTCAAGTCCAGGGGCCAGATTCTAGAACTGCAAACTGAAAATAAATCCTCCTGTTTGAGAGGTCACTCCCGCAGAATAATAACAGATGAAGCCTTGAGCATAGATTTTACTGAAAATCAATTATTTGAACTTAGGTTATCAACAAATATAATTATACCAGGTGGCGCAAAAAAAATCCCCCTGATTGAGAGGTCACTATATCGAAACTATTATAGATAGGATTCTGAAATTTTTACACATATTAGAAAACATACCAAAATTTAATATGTGCAAGTTTCAAAAACACTACTATTGTAGGAAAAAAGTTACAGCGTTTCAAATTTGGCTGTCAAAAACTTGATTAAACAGAGCTCAAATAGTGCGCGTCGAGAAAACTTCCAATGGCCGGGACGCTGTTTCTTCAAAACTACGTACGATATCAAGCTGAAAATTTCAAATTATATTCAAAATAGATTAAGATCTATTGTGTAAAATATTCAATCAATTTGAATGAATGTAACGAAAAATATGGAATCTTGAAGTTGAGCTTGAACACAGAATAGTGGGAAAAGAATCACTTTTATAACGTGTGTAATAAAAGTTTAGAAATAATCTTCATTTTCTGATTTTACGCTCAACTTTAAGATTCCATAATTTTCGTTCCATTCATTCAAATTGACTGAAATTTTTACACAATCGATCTTATTATATTTTCAATATAATTTGAAATTTTCAGCTTGATATCGTAAGTAGTTTTGAAGAAACAGCGTCCCGGCCATTGGAAGTTTTCTCGACGCGCGCTATTTGAGCTCTGTTTAATCAAGTTTTTGACAACCAAATTTGAACAGCTGTAACTTTATTCCTACAATAGAAATGTTTTTGAAACTTGCACATATTAAATTTTGGTATGTTTTCTAATACGTGTTCAAATTTCAGTATCCTACCTATAATTGTTTCGATATAGTGACCTCTCAATCAGGGGGATTTTTTTTTGCGCCACCCGGTATATGTAAATACAATATTTCGTTAAGTTTCACTAAACTTCTTCAGGTAATGACAGAAGAAGACCTGAAGAAGTTTAGTGAAACTTAACGAAATATTGTTTTTATATAATTATATTTGTTGATAACCTAAGTTCAAATAATTGATTTTTGAATTTTTTTGTCGTTTGACGATGTTCTCATCTCAATGTTATTCTTGGCCTCCTCGGGTGAGATGAGAAGCTGTCACGTGACAGCATTTTACATGATCAGGTATGACCAGGTGTCATTCTCCTTCCGGTAGAGTTTCCTCTCCTATTTCTTTCCTCGTCCAGTGCTGGAAACATCGCTGGAAGTCTCCAATGGAGATGATGTCAAAACCTCATAGGTACTTTACATTTCAAGAGACTATATTAGCTTTTACCTACTCAGTTAGGTTCAGTGTTGTAATTAGATTTGGGAGTACCTATCTTTAATTCAAGAGACTTTTATTACTTAGTTTAAATGGCTTATGGTCGTTGGGTTAGAGCAAGCAACGCTGAGATTATTCAATATTTTAGTTTTTAAGCAATGAGATTTGCTCAAGTGTAGAGAGGAGCTAGTCAGGAATGTAATGCCAAAGATTTTAATTGTTGTTTTAATTGTTGTATTGTTGTTTGATAATTGCTACCAAGCCCAAGAGTTTTGGACTCTGGCCATTCTGCATCGAACCGTGTTAACCCATTGACGTATTTTGACGAATACAACTTGCCATATCCCTAACTTGTATTTAAACATTCGAGACAATTTGAAATTATCAAGATTGATAAAATATGTCATGGTAATTTTTGTGATTCCTGGTTCTATGTACAAATTGGAAATTCAATCCCAATTCATAGACATGTTTTTATCTCTCCAATGGTTTAACATTAGTACTTTAATACTTATCTAGAAGTAGCTACATGTTTTAACTAACGTACATGTTTCAATCCACATAAGGCGCAACCTCATTGGGATAGTTTGGGTTCTTGTGCTTACTATTTCGTATTCAAAAGTCCTGATTGGTTACCTTTTAGTGGACTGTTTCAAATTAAAAGTTATACAACTCATGAATATCCCCAGAAATGGATTCTTTTGTGTTGATTCCATTAATCTCCTGAATGCCCTGGAGGAAAAACATTGCTATTAGTAGTCATTAGTTTTTACTGTCAAATTTTACTGTATATTTACAGTACAAATTCTACTGTTTTTTCCTCCAGGGTGGTAAAAATTAGTTTATATTAGGCTATGTGCAGATTTCTGTGAAGCTATAAATGTTTTCAAATGAATTGCCAATGTTAATCTACCAAAGTTATGTAATTATTCTTGCCATTATACGTCAGGTTAGGCATTGCAATTTTTCTTGACCATATTTTAATCGAGTTTCTATTGAAATACCTGTGCACAATATTTGTGGTGACTGTTGTTAAGTTTTATTACTTACTTATTGTTGTTGATGGGAATGTAATGAAGTGTTGAGGAGAAGAACATAATAAACTGTAATACATTCCATTGATTGTGTTTATATTTCCTTGTGAAGTCCTGTTAAAGTTTAGTAGGAAGGAGATATCAATGTCACATCTCCAATATTTATATTGAAGCAAACATTGAGGGGCTGGCACCATGAACAGTAAAAGTTTCGAATATTTCAGAATTCAATTCTTCAATTTCACCTTTTGATGTACCCCGAAAAGCATTGAATTAATCATTTGTTTTTTTAATGAATTATTAACTGGAAATTGTCAAGATTTGCACTTTTTAATCTTTGGCAGAATATGTACAACTAACAACCATATAAAAAGAAATATTGAATATAAATAACTTTCTATCAGGTATTACATTCCTTGGGTATGTATTACCCAAATAAAAAAAATTGTGAATTGATGAAAAATGCAATTACATTAAATATAGGATAAGCACACATTTAGGATAAATGAAATAAGTTTGTTTTTACATTTTACAATTGCTATGTTTATTTTAATTGAAATGTTACACTGTTTGAACCTTCTAATGATTGCTTTTATTTATGAATACATTAAAATGGACGGAAGAGACAATGTTTTCATGATGAGCAATATAATAGTGCTGACAAATCACACGCACACACGCCGTGACATCACAGTTTAGTTAATGTTAATCGCAGTTTAGTTCAAGTTAATCCCAGCTTATAGGTGGGTTCACTTAAGGAGAAGGATCACCGACGAAGACATCAGCCATTCTCAGGATTGTGGCCGTATTGTTTAAGTTCGACTGATGTGGAAGCAACAACTTTGTTTCTATTTAAAAGTTAAATCTGGATTTGCGTTCTCAGTTCCCACCTGTCTAGGAGGACTTCCGCGGACCGGTGCCCCTTGGTTGACCACTCCCCATTCTAAGAAACAAAATACGTATTATGAATTCCTCGATATGCCCTATCGCTTCTAAAAATCTAAATTCAATGAATTTTATATTTAGCAAGATTGATGCAAAATCCCTCGTAACTTTTATAATTTCAAAGCTTCAAAAGTGGTGAACAATGTATGAGCTACAGCTTTGTGTCTTCCACATCATCTGTCTGCTATGAGAGGGTCACAATCCTGAACATGGCGGAGGTGTTTCGTATCGTCCTTCTCCTTAATACTTGGCCTAGGAAACAGACTAGTTCAGATTACAATGGAGGTACTTGAAAATCGTTCGTCAACCACTTCGTTCTGTTCATCAGATTTCCATTTACTTTGCTTTTCACACCGAACTGATTCTTAGTTATTCTATTTTAGAGAAAGGAATGTAAAAGTTCTTCGTTTAGTATGATACCTATGTTACGGTATTTTTTTTTTTTTTAAATTTCCTGATCCTTTGACATTTTTATATACAATATACCTCTCTCTATTATCGAAGATAAATTTTGCATTTTATGTTCATATTTAATAAACGTTGAATCAGTTTGATGTGGAATGCATAAGTTGAAACTGATGAACAAATCTTACACATATTCGATTGTTGGCATTTCGTGAAACGCATTTCATTTTACATTACTCTCAAAACCTTTCGAAAATGCCAATATTTCCATTTTATACAGGCGCACTTTTGGGTTACAACTGCTAAACTTTTCAAAACCTAATATAAAATTTGTTAGAGCAATAGTTATTAAGAATTACTGCTTGTTTATCATCTGCTATAAAAATCTAATACCTATATTGAAAGAAGCAATGCAAACGACATTCCTATAGACTCATCTGTAAAATAATATTGAATGTTCAAATACTCCATTACTGTAAAAAGTAAAATCTTTAACAGTGTAAAATGAGCATTCGAAATATTCGATTTGAAGCGAACTTTCGTATTGCTTTCGCAAACAATTCGTATTTTGGTCAGCGGAAAAGTAAAAATAGTTTATTATTATTATTTATTTTCGTTGTTAAAATTAGTATACCCTAAACAAAACATTTATTTCTTTGTTTGAGCTTATTAAAGTATTGCTAAGATTGAGTTTATTGCAACTGTATAAATAAATTACATTTCTCTCTTATTGCACTCTTTTGCACTCCGCTTGACCTTCTCTTCATGAACTTTAATAAATATGTAAACCCTCAAACACACAAGAATATTGATAGTTATAGACTATTTTATTTATAAGCCTGTGTTTTGCAACTAGGCGGGTAAGCTCGATTAAGCTCGATGTTTCTCTAAAAGTCCACTTTTCTATCTACAACTTTCATCTAGGCGTAGAAATCTTTAAGAGTCATACCCGAGATAAAGTCGAGAGACAGTTGTCCGAATTGTCATCATAACTTTGGAAACAATACAATTATTTAAAGACAAAATAATTTGCGTAGAAATGTATTCAGAAGATGATTAGGTATGTAAAAGTTAAAAACATTTAAGTATTTAAACAGTTTGTTTGTGTCACTTCTTCAATTTGAAGGTATTCAGTCGATTTTA
The DNA here is from genome assembly GCA_934045905.1 of Leuctra nigra. NCBI lineage: Eukaryota > Metazoa > Arthropoda > Insecta > Plecoptera > Leuctridae > Leuctra > Leuctra nigra. The sequence goes on from OW203765.1 coordinate 37,812,300, forward strand.
AATATTTTTATTTGTGCCCAGTTTTTTCAATCCTCTGCTAAATTTTAAACAATTGATTAGGACTATATTGCCATGGCAACAACCAATTACATTCTTTGAATAGTCGTTTAAACTTAAAATTTTATTTTAATACATTAATTAATCGTGTTAATTTAAAAACGGATTGAATTCTATATTTTGAACTTTCGATTTATGTTTTATTTTACGTAGAAGATGATAGGATAATTTTTTCCCATTAAATATTTTTTGAATATCTGAGACAAAAGTCAATGGCTGTAATATGTCTATAAGATTATATTTTGCATATTATACATGACGAAATATCGAGAAACTGGATATCTAGAATTTACCCCGAGGTACAGCAAGCTCTTAAAACAAACATCTAAAAAATGTAAACTTGTATTCGATTATTTTCAATATTTTACACAAATTATCCTGCGATTAACTTCGCCTTCCTAATAATACTGCGAAATATTGTGCTGTTTGGACGTACGCTGTGACCAATTATAATACGAATTAATTATTAATTAAATCTCAAACCTAATTAATTACACGAAGGCGAGAAAAATACCTAAACAGTAAACTTACAAATTCCAACAATCAGATTTTGAGTGAAGCGTGTTTGTTTTGAACATTTGGACGGAATATGTACGCTTTTACATCACAAACAAATCTAATGGAAAAACTCACAAGTAATTGCACTTTGACATGAATATAATTTATAGGTGATTATTTTACTTGGAAGTATATATATTCAACATTAATGTCGGTAAGACGGTACGTAAGAAACCAACTAGTTCAACTCTCGTCTAACAATATCATTCGTCTTATAGCAAACGTCTAACTAATATCTCTAACTCCAATAATACTTTTTCTTAGGTTTTAGCCACTAAAGCCACGTCAAAGTTTTGACTAGAATCCATATCAAACTAAAACAAGCTAAATGCTACATAAATCATTATACAAATTAAGCTTAATTTAATTTTTCGTTTGGACGGTTATTATTTCGTTGTAAAATTCAGATTTTTAAATTCTGTTCATTTTTAATTCAGTATTAAGAGGCTCTGATGAGGTGAAGGGACGCGTACTGTTCATCAAAGTGTTTTTGAGTTTTGTCTTCACAACAGAATTTTACAAAATCAGATATTTATCGACCTTTTCAAGCTTACATGACGTAATATTGCCACACACTAGAGTACATTATGACCTCTGGTGCGATCTAAATGTGTTAAATGGGGTTATTTTACAATCAATATTGTATTGAACAGTTTGAGGTAGTACCAGAGGTCATAAAGTACCTACTCCATTCATTTTAGTTTAGTAAGTTTGACTATGACATAGTCATAGTTTGACTATGGTCACTTACATACATCTATTTTTTTAAAACATTCTGTTTGTGTGAAGAGAAATCTCATAAACACTTTAATGAACCGTGCGCGTCCTGTTACATCACGCAGGCCTCTTACAGTACTTTGCATCGCAAAGAACGCATTTTGACTAGAATTATTGTAGGTACAAGAAAAGGCACAACGATTAAATGATATTGTAAATGTTAGCCTCAGAGTTTGAGTGAGAATGTATAATCCAGGAAGCTGCCTCAAGTGGAGCGAATAGCTGCTTAGGTTTATGTGTTGCTGGTGATTCATTCATCAGATCATTGACTCAGATGTTTGATCGATTATTACAAGAATAAGGTCTGCTGTACAATGTCCCGATAAGTAAGATCAAGTTCAAGTGGACCTCAGCGGACTAGATGGTTCTGTGTTTCATTGGCTGTTGCCAAGGTTTCAACCAAATTGCATTCTGATAATTTTATCGGGATATTGTACAACAAGGACTATAAAACTGATTTTTTCAGAAATTGTCGAAAGTGACTTCTAATAGATTTCTCTTCATATTCACTAAAATGAAATGAGATTTAACTCAAAATATAATTTCTTTAGTCTTGACAAGCACAGTCAAAGATTTTAGGAAACATTTTTGAATGAATGAACTACGTTTTTAATGGATCCACAATCTGTAGCAATTGACAAATATTCGAGAAAAGAAATGTCTATTTTCGTAGTAGAAGTCCAATTGAAAGTTAACTTATGGTGCGACCTCAAAGTGTAAAAATACGATATTTTTGGTAAACAATCGTATTTAACACTTAAAGGTCGTTCCAGGTGTAATAAAGTACTCCAGAGAGTGGTATTATTTAGTCTGTTAAGCTGGAATGGGTCGTTACTTCTCTGATTTTTTAAAAATCTGTTAAAGGAAATTAATTAAAGACAAATGAAAAAAAACGCTCTGACGTACCGTGCGATTCCCGTTCGCTTAATAGTCTCTTATAGTCAGAATGATCAGAGAATAAATCACCGACATCCCGTGAATCCTCGTGAATGCAAAACATCGCTCGCTGAAAGCGTATTCAAGATGGCGTCCAACAACCCCATCCCTCGCTCAAAGCGTATTCAAGATGGCGTCCAACAACCCCATCCCTCGCTGAAAGCGTATTCAAGATGGCGTCCAACAACCCCATCCCTCGCTCAAAGCGTATTCAAGATGGCGTCCAACAACCCCATCCCTCGCTCAGAGCGTATTCAAGATGGAGTCCAACAACTCCAGCTGCGACTCGTCCCAGTTCTCCCCGGCCAGGAACATGGAGGCGAGGTCGTCGTCGTCGTTCATGACCACGGTGATGGGGGAGGCGACGTCCAGCGTGGCCATCAGCGTCGGCGTCTCCACGGGCGTCGGCTGGATGGGGAAGGTCTTGACGCGACGGTGGCGGATGCGACGCGGCTGGTTCTTGCGCTTGCGCACGCCGCGACTGAAGCTGTCGTTGTGGTCGAAGTCGAACTTCCAGAAGCCGCCCTTGCCGGGCTCGTCCTTGGAGCGAGGCACCTGGAACACGCAGTGGTTAATTTGTACTAGAAAAGGTGGGTAAGCCAAATGTTTCTTAAAGTAAATAGAAAATGGGGAGAAGCCAAATGTCAGCGGAAACTATACCGTATGAAAGCAATGGAGGTCTGGGGGGTAGACCCCCAGAATAATGCTGGTCCGGGGAGCGTAGCCCCGGGTAACATTTTGAATTTCAGGAATTAATTTGGCGCGTTTCTTCGCTTTTGTAAAATAATTAAACCAACATTCTCAGTCTCGTTTTTCACCGTTGGTCAGATCCTAGGGCTGTAATTCAAATGGTGAAGTGAAAATAAAATGCAAGTAATATTAAGAGTCTCATATTTATTCTAAGTATCTAAGTATTATTGAAATGAAATGGGTTATTATCGTGTATGAAACAACTTTTTTTTGTGCCGACGTTTCGAGGTCCGTGGTGATCTCTTTTTCAAGGCAAAAAGTACAATAGTTTGAATGTCAAAAAAATAAAAAACAGAGATACACAGCATGGATGATTCAAAAAATTAAAAGAGCAATCTAGATCACTCATAATCACTCTCTAAAAAATCATGTCAATAGACCAAGGTCTCATACTATGTAAATCTACTAATTTAAAATTTTCTTGAAAATGTAAGTTAAACTATAAAAAACCAGAGAAGGTAATGTTGTTTCTTGACTGTCGACTACTTCCTGGGACGTAGAACCCTACTTGATGATGGAGGAGGAGGCTGAGGAGGAGGCACAGTTTGGGAAACACAGTTTTGCGCACGAAACAATGGTCCTACAGACGTTAAGTGCCTGAAAATTGGCACTAAACGTCTGTAGGACAAAATACAACTAATAAACCATTCCAAACTATGAAATTGTTTTCATTTAATAGTTCTGAAGACTCGTACAAAGCCTCATTATATTAATAATTACATTGGTAAATATATAGACAAAAATCTATTACAAAACTCTCAAGGCCACGCTCACTCCCCAGCAGTCTTAACGATCTCCGCGGAGAATGGAATGAAGACAGCGAGTGAATGTGCACATAGTTCCTCCTGATCTGTCACCTTAACGAAGTTCTTGTTGAGCGACAGATTGTGTCTAATGGAGTTCTGCCAGCTGGGATCCGCCAGCTGATAGTACAGGAAGTTGTCGCGTATCCACGAGTAGATGGCGCTGAGAGTCATGCGGTTGTTGTTGGCCGCCATTGCCATGTAGATCAGCTGTGCGTAGGAGAATGGCGGCTTGGTGGTGTCCATGCGGTAGTCGATAGCAGGCTCTTCTGCAAGACAGACAAGAGTTGATAGACACCAGATGATAGATAATTAAGACGAGAATTATCCTACATCTGCCACCAAATGTAATTTAGTAATTGAGCGAGCGTAGCGAGCGTCACCACGGTACTCTTATGGCACTTTCTCTGTGTGTTTTATTTTTTTATTTTTTTTTTGTGGTCACAGCCCAGGACAAACCGCTCAAGCAATCGATCTGAAATTTTGTACACATACTAACGTACTCTATGCGGTCCCTGGGATCGTTTTTGAATGGGCTCCCGTGATTGGTTCAAATTTAAAAAAAATTATCTTTCGATTGGTTTCTTCGATCAATTTGAAATTTAGCAAAAACATTGCAACCAACATTGTACCCAATCATAAAAAGTTTCAGCCAAATCCTCCTATTGGTTCAAATTTAAAACCATTTTTCATGTGATTTTTGACATTTAAACTAGAACAGATTGACCGATCTACTTACAACTTCGCGTGGTCATTGGTACCAACATTTTAGGTATTTTTGCCAATTTTCAGTCTAGTCTGTCGTTATTTTCAAAAGTTTTGTCATTTTAAGGTCATTTTATTCCATAATCTTGAAAAATTTATACTAAATAGTCATCCCTGCCTTCTTTAAGCTTCTGTTCCAAGGCAAGGCCTGTAGAGCAGCCAAGCTATCCACAATGTACAGTAAAATGAAAGCATTTTTGAGCTAGCGCATAAAATCGGATGCAGTACGAAGGCCAAATCCACCAATTGGTTTAAGTTTAGATAATGTCTTCTGATTGGTCGACAATAAAAATGTTCACATTAAGTTCAAATTTTGCGTGGTGATCAAGACCAACTTAATATTAAATTTTACATAATATTGTAAGCCCAATCAGTCAAGTATTAATTGTAATTTTACGAGTTTAGAATGGGATGTTACAAGAGATTTCTGGAGAAGGTATGTAGGTAAGACTTCACGACACAATGGATCTGTTATTCATCCAGAGTATTATGGAGATTGAAAAATTGCAGAGAAAATCGTCTTGTACCGTGTCGTGCATCGTTACTATGGGGATGTTGCATGTTCTGTGCTCGCTCATCAACGCGTTACACTGAGCGTTTTCCTAGTATAAATAATTTCATTTATTCATCCACATCTGCCATCACATTTAATTTTGTAATAAGATAAACAATTTTATTTATTTACCCCACATCTGACACCAATCGTAATTTTGTATTTTTATTAATATTAAATGTATTTACCCCACATCTGCCACCAGTTGTAATTTTATATTTTTATTAATATTTTAATATATTTATCCCACATCTGCCACCAATTGTAACTTTATATTTTCATTAATATTTTAATGTATTTACCCCACATCTGCCACCAATTGTAATTTTATATTTTTATTCATATTTTTATGTATTTATCCCACATCTGCCACCAATTGTAATTTTATATTTTTTATTAAAATTTTAATGTATTTATCCCACATTTGCCACCAATTGTAATTTTGCATTATGATAAACTATTGATATTGGTATTCTCCCACACCGTCCTCCAACTTTACTATTTAGTCTAAAACTCTTAGAACTCCATGTCTTCCCCACGTGTAGACGCTTGCAATGCTCTGAACAAGTACCTGGTTCCGGAGACCTGCACTTGAACTTGACCGTGCTTGTCGACGGCGCCGGGGAGATGGGCGGCGTCGGCAGTGACGACACACTCATGATGTTCAGGTTGTGTAGCCAGTTCAAACTGGTCAGATCCACGTCAGACGGCTCAGAGTCCTGCGTGTCAGTCTCCTGCAGGACACAACACGGTTAGACACACTTGAACTTGACCGTGCTTGTCGACGGCGCCGGGGAGATGGGCGGCGTCGGCAGTGACGACACACTCATGATGTTCAGGTTGTGCAGCCAGTTCAAACTGGTCAGATCCACGTCAGACGGCTCAGAGTCCTGCGTGTCAGTCTCCTGCAGGACACAACACGGTAAGACACACTTGAACTTGACCGTGCTTGTCGACGGCGCCGGGGAGATGGGCGGCGTCGGCAGTGACGACACACTCATGATGTTCAGGTTGTGTAGCCAGTTCAAACTGGTCAGATCCACGTCAGACGGCTCAGAGTCCTGCGTGTCAGTCTCCTGCAGGACACAACACGGTTAGACACACTTGAACTTGACCGTGCTTGTCGACGGCGCCGGGGAGATGGGCGGCGTCGGCAGTGACGACACACTCATGATGTTCAGGTTGTGCAGCCAGTTCAAACTGGTCAGATCCACGTCAGACGGCTCAGAGTCCTGCGTGTCAGTCTCCTGCAGGACACAACACGGTTAGACACACTTGAACTTGACCGTGCTTGTCGACGGCGCCGGGGAGATGGGCGGCGTCGGCTGTGACGACACACTCATGATGTTCAGGTTGTGTAGCCAGTTCAAACTGGTCAGATCCACGTCAGACGGCTCAGAGTCCTGCGTGTCAGTCTCCTGCAGGACACAACACGGTTAGACACACTTGAACTTGACCGTGCTTGTCGACGGCGCCGGGGAGATGGGCGGCGTCGGCAGTGACGACACACTCATGATGTTCAGGTTGTGTAGCCAGTTCAAACTGGTCAGATCCACGTCAGACGGCTCAGAGTCCTGCGTGTCAGTCTCCTGCAGGACACAACACGGTTAGACACACTTGAACTTGACCGTGCTTGTCGACGGCGCCGGGGAGATGGGCGGCGTCGGCAGTGACGACACACTCATGATGTTCAGGTTGTGTAGCCAGTTCAAACTGGTCAGATCCACGTCAGACGGCTCAGAGTCCTGCGTGTCAGTCTCCTGCAGGACACAACACGGTTAGACACACTTGAACTTGACCGTGCTTGTCGACGGCGCCGGGGAGATGGGCGGCGTCGGCAGTGACGACACACTCATGATGTTCAGGTTAGGTTAGGTGTCAGTCTCCTGCAGGACACAACACGGTTAGAAACACTGGCGTACCTTCGTTGCAGTCCTTACAGTTGCAGGGCCCATGGATTTGGATTGTATGAATAGGTACCATAAAATGCACAAATATCGATAATCGACAATAAGAGAAATATAAGTAAATTGAAGAATTTTTATATGATAAAATCGATAATTGCTGGCTTTCCATGCTCCGTCATCTTCCGTCAACGTCCGTCAACGTCCGACGAAAACGACCACGTGACCCGTCTCGACCAATCAGAGCCATCCCCAAAAATCTCGAACGGCGAGGGATTGGTCAAGACGGGTCACGTGGTCGTTTCCGTCGGACGGTGACGGACGTTGACGGAAGATGACGGAGAATGCACTAAATTCTACAGTGAAATACAAAACGTTTCCAGGTTTTCGCGGCTCGGACCCGTATGATGCTCTGGGGTCTTCCCCTAGATATAAATCAGACCTGAGGTTATACTATTTTCTAGTCGGGCGCTAGCTCGACGCTGCCAAGCACCGCTCTAATACAACGTGCGAGCTACTACCAGACTTATACTGCAAGCGCTTCGGGCCCGATTTCGGGGTGTCGGTACGCATGCAAGCATTTAGAAATGAAAGTTGAAAACCATGGTTATCGGGTATATTTAGCCACCTGACAACACCTAACCAAATATCAAAGTGCTGCGATCATCCCTTCGGGGTGAATTTTGGGCCTCAAACATGCAAGGATTGACTTTCATGTTAGTTAGTTAGTTAGTTAGTTAGTTAGGCACGGCCGGTTGGTTTGCCCATCTCCACAGGTTACACGGTTTGGTCTAGAGAGTTGAAATTTGGCAGAGACATAGAGTCATATTTATAGCAGTGCCCTTTGAAAGAAAATCTGAAACATTTTGACGGGAAGTGAAGTTATTACAATTTTAAATTTTAAATATTTTAAAAGTCAAACGGGTCCATCGAGAGTTTTGAAATTTGGCAACAATAAAGACAATGTATTGCTAGACACTCCACTTCAAGAAAAATCAATAAATTTAAACCGGAAGTGGGAAAATTATCAATATTTACGTTCCGCCCTTCTTCTTTGATACACTAAACAGCGGCTCTAATTCCCATCGGACTGATAGCTCATGTTAGGAAGGCAGCTGGCTTCGACATCTGCATAACACGTTCGATTCCCGATCCCGGAAAACTTTTTTTTTCATATATTATTTTTTAATTTGTATAAGCGATGATACCTTCATGGATATATATTCAAATGAGAGGTCCAGGGATGCTGTGAAGATCATCAATAGACCGAAACATCGCAATCGCGGCACGCCAGTTGCCATCGTGAACACTGAAGATATCAGGGAAACAGAATATACTCGCACGTCGTTTTACGTTCCGCTATTCTTCTTTGATACTATACAGACTGCTTTGGTTTCTGTGTGGCGAATTGGCTCGATCACATGAGGCATGAGACTTCGAACACGGCGTTGACGGGTTCGATCCCCGTACCAAACGTTTAATTTTTTATATTTTATTTACTTAAAAAATGTTTAACCTTCTTGTGTATATATTCAAAATGTTAATCCGAATACATTCAACGATTACAATAGCTACTCTTTTTAATCGGTAGTCGGCCGTGAGCGAGTGAGGTCGTGTATCGCGGGCACTCCCGTTATACGAGCCAACCCCTAGATCTTGCAGTGCTTAAGTGTCAGTGATCAAATAAGTGCAGATATTGTGTGGACTATGGTATTGGGTGGATATGTTCTAAACCACCCCTTGTGTGCTCGACAAGGATTTACAAAGTGAATATTTATCAGTCATGCCGCAGGTACAAGATTCACAGGTTACTGGTGCAACTGCAGTCAAACGTAAGGAGCTGTCACTTTACTTCATGAACGCTCGAAGTATTGCTGGGCCTGAGAACTTGAGTGATTTTAATTTACACTTCGTTGAAAACAGTGAGGCAGACGTCGTTTGCGTAGCGGAGACTTGGTTAACTGAAAACATTCTTTCGAGTGAAATACTTGACTCAAACCAGTATCTATTACATCGGAGGGACAGGCCTGCACGAGGTGCTGAAGAAGGTGCTATCTTGAGAGGAGGTGGGCGTGGATGGGGAGGGGTTTTGGTGGCTGTTAACAGCGATCTACCATCTAGTCCCCTAGAACCATGTCCCAACTCGCAGTGTGAATTAATCTGGGTCAAGATATCTCCATCCCCTGCGCAAGATGTGTACATCGGCTGCGCTTATCTCCCGCCGAGGCCCTCTCGTGAACTTGTTGACGACCTTCACCAATCAATTATGCAGGTTCAACAACTTGTTAGACCGCGTGACTGCATATTGTTGTGTGGTGACTTCAATTTCCCGGACATCCAGTGGAATCCAAGTGCACAGTGCCCCGAGCTTCTGTGTCCGGTATTGACTGGGAATTCCAATGCGGATTCATCGCGAGAATTCATCAGTACTATACAAGAACTGGATTTCCATCAACACATTCCATTCCCAACTCGTGGTGCCAATTACCTTGACCTGATGTTTACAAATACCCAGGACTTGCTGATATCGGTTCATTCAGTTGCCACGGCTGTCAAGTCTGATCACAATGCCTTTCATTGTAGTTTCTCCATACCAACGTTGGAGAGTAGGAAGTGCAGGAAAACTCAGAGGTACAACTGGAAAAAGGCTGATCTCAAATTACTTGATGACCTTCTCAAGAACTCGAGGTGGGAATTGATGGGTGAAGTGGATGACGCGAACGAGAAGTGTGCGGTGTTCTACGAGCTTTTGGATAAAGCTGTGTCGGTTGCTGTTCCAACAGTAAAAGTAAATGCATTGAAGTATCCAGCATGGTTTAACGCTGACATCATCAATGCTCTGAAAGACAAGAATCGCGCTTTTAGGCGGTGGAAGAGGTCTGAACTTACAGGTGACATGCATGAATTCCATGCTAAGAGGACCATCTACCAGATACTGAAGAAAGCAGAAAATAGACGATACCTAGAGAAGATAGACTTGGAAGTAGCAGAAAACCCCAAGTTATTGTGGGGGTTTATTCGTCGAAAAACCCAGAGCAGGAGAATTCCTATTGAAGTAACACTTGGGGACGAAAAGGCGTCTGACATAAAAACATGCTGTCGACTGTTTTCAAATTATTTCTTATCCGTCTTCAGTCAGGACACTGTGGATAATGCGGCCCTTCCTGAAGCTCCGTTGAGTAGTGATGGGTGTTTGGCGTTGTTTACTATCAGTGCTGAGGAGGTTGAGACATATCTGCGAAAACTTGTCAATGGAAAGTCTCCAGGTCCAGACATGATTCCAACTAGTGTATTGAAGTATTGTTCTGCGTCCTTGGCATTACCACTTTCTCACATATTCAATCAATCCTTACAGTCTGGAGTTTTCCCGGCTTGTTGGAAACATTCACATGTGGTGCCAGTCTTGAAGAAGGGCAGTCGGTACAAAGTAAATAACTACAGACCCATTTCTTTATTACCAGTATTCTCAAAGGTGTTCGAAAAGATCTTGCACATTCATATATATAGGCATGTATCGAAACACCTAGCTCCCCAACAACATGGGTTTATTAAGAAGAGATCTACTATTTCCAATCTTGCTGAGTAAACGAATGCCATATCCAACTGTATCAATAATAAAAAACAAGTTGATGCTGTGTACACTGACTTTACAAAGGCGTTTGATAGCGTGAGTCATAGGTTGCTTCTGCATAAGCTGTCTGGGTTTGGCATAACAGGTCCCCTTCATACATTATTGTCTGATTACCTGTTCGGTCGAACACAGACAGTTGTGATTGACTCATGTATGTCGGCAACTGAGGGAATAACTTCAGGTGTTCCCCAGGGGTCGATTTCAGGGCCTTTATTTTTTACTCTATTTGTTAACGATATTCCTTCTTATATAAATAACTCCACTTGTATAATGTATGCGGATGATTTAAAGATATATAAATCAGTAAGTGATGTGAGTGATTGTCTATCACTTCAGTGTGATGTAGATCGTCTGGTTGAATGGTGTGGTGTTTGGAGATTGGGGCTGAATGCAGCAAAATGCAATGTAATTACATTCACAAACAAGAGGAAAAATGTTGTTAACTTTCAATATAAAATTAATGAACATGATTTATTACGGTTAAATTCTGTTAAAGATTTAGGGGTGATTGTATCTAGTGATTTGTCATATAATATGCATTTTGAGAGCATCAAACCAAAAGCTTATAGACTTTTAGGTTTGATGAGAAGAAACTGTTTTCAATTTAGTAAGTCAACAAATAAGCTTTTATACACATCTCTTGTAAGGCCTCATATGGATTATGCTAGTGTCATATGGAACCCGCACCATGTGACTAAAATTCAGGATCTAGAGAAAATACAATAGAGATTTATCAAAATGTTATGTGCTCAAGCTCAAATAGATTACCACAGAAATGACTACATCAAACATTGTAAAGACATTTCGTTAAAAACTCTTTGTGGTAGACGCGATCTATGTGATATGAGCTTTTTGTATAAATTGACTAATGGTTTTATTGATTCAACTCTTTTAGAATATTTAAATTATCATGTTCCTCCTAGAGTAACCAGGAGTATGTGTCTTTTTAAACCAGCGCATAGTAGAATAGATGTGTTTAAATATTCTTGTATCAATAGGATTCAGTTAACTTATAATAGATTCTTGGAAATGAACACGAATATAGATGTTAATTTTAATTCTTTTATGACTTTCAAAAATCTTTTAAAAGATCTTGTGATGTAATTTTATTATTTTGACTAAACTTGCTACGTGTGATATTTTCATGTTTAGTGTGTTATAATGTATTTATTTTAATCATTGTTGTATGTTCCAGTGTATGTTCTATGTTTTATTATATTTGCACTGGTGGATTCAGTTCTGTATGCAAATAAATACTTAATAATAATAATAATAATATTATTCTCATTGGACTCTAATAATGATTGTCAATGTACACGTTGTACGTAAAGTTGTGCAATAAAACAATTCGTGGTCATGCTAATCTACAGAATCTTGGTGGCTCAGTTACTAAACTAGAAACAACACAAGAAAGGCTCCATTACTGGGTGCATTAGGTTGTCACAGCTTTTAATTTACTAGAATTATTTAATTATGTAAAATTCAGTTAATTAAGTAAATAGTATAAATTCAGTAAAGGCTCCATAACTAATATTCAGAGTATTAGGTGTTTACAACTTTTCATTTGTCACACTTATTTAATTATTTAAAATACAGTTAATTTGTCAATATTGGTGGCTCAACAAGAAACAAGAACAACACGAAACAAGAAACCACACAAAATGGCTCCATTACTAGGTATATTAGGTGTTTACAACTTAGTCAAAATTATTTCATTATTTCAGATGTTGTAATCTGTCAATCTTAGAAGCTCGGTTACAATAAACAAGAAACTACACTAAAGGGTCCATGCAAGGTGTATTTATAGGTGTGTAAATTAATGGAAATCTGTGGGTATGAGAGATTTAAATTTCATTTCATCATCCAACAATGCTTACGTTAAAAAGTTAGAATAATAAAACGCTTTTAAATTGTCATGATTTATTTCCAAACTGTGAGTCAAAGTCTCATCAAGTGACATTGTTTAATGGAAATAAATGAAACTGAAACTGATGTTCCTCCTAATCTGACACTAATAAAATAAACATTGGTTTTGATGCGAACGTTATATACGAAAGTGATCTGGCTTGTTTACATCGGCAATACAATAATATTCTTCGTATCTAGGCAATAGCACGAAGTTGTTTCCTGGTTTGAAAATATGAAAATATTATCTTCCACAGCAACATCACAAAACAATATAATAATCACTAAATAAGATCAGTGGACTAATTAAAATGCAAGCTCGATAACTGTTTACAAGTACCTATAGAAGAAGACAACAATACTAAATGGACATCGATCGTATTTGCCATGAACAAACAAATGTAAACATTAAGTTGACCTGACAGGGAGAGGCAGAGAGGTGGAGATGCCAGGTATAGGCCGGCCCATGCTATCCGTGTACATAGGCGAGTAAGGCGGGTAGCGTAAATTTCATCACCCGTCATACTCCTTCCCACCAGCACTATAAACACCAGGTGGCTCAGCTAGTTAATCTTAACTAAGTTCCTTTTAATTTACATTGCCTTCCAAAAACCATCCGGATTTTATTTAAAATTTGTTGTAAACATCTGTAAGCCTGCACGCTTTACCAATTGAGTTTATACTTCGGAACTTTGACATAAAAGAGTGAACATGGGAGAATTTAAAAATGAGGAAACGCATTTGCAATCATCTTTCGTGTACCTTTCAGTTTACCTAGTGGCGACAAATACGCGTTTTACGAGATGAACGCACAAATTCCGGTTTACACCGGAACAATACACCTACAATTTACGTTATTCACATGACTCAAAGCAGTGAACTTTTAACAAATTATAATTTGATATAACTCAAATTCAACCAAAAGAAATGGACCCTTTCGTTATACTAACTTCGGAACTATTGAAATAAAAACAGAAAACTTTAGACAAGAAGTGACGTTGTTGGCGTTAACTGTAATGATAGGTAACACTTAATGATCAGTGAAAGCTGCTATAAACTTATACCCCATATGACATGTTGTACAAAAACAAAAACTTGTAAAAAAAACTGCCAAGCACCTTCCCACTTAAAACAATTGAGATCTAAAAGAAGGGCCAAGCAATAATATATTGTTTAAACATTTTCGCACTTAAAATTCGTGAAATCATTTCGCCCAGTTACTGCCGCCAAGCACAACACTAAAAACCTAATGTTGTGTCCAAATAAATTAAAAATAAAGCTTGGCGCATTGAATTTGCACCGACCATATTGTAGACTTCCTCTATCTTCTTCCTACTTTCTGTCTTTCTTCGGCTCCTTTATCGTCATCTTCTTTCTTATGTTGCCTTCTTCTTGACACAATGCGCCTAGCTTTATTTTTAATTTTTTTAATTTCGATTTTAAATTTACTTTAAGTCATTTTTATTTTTTATAATTTTGTTAAAGTTTACAATGATGGTTCACTTAGATTGTATTCTTCAAATTTGGACACAACATTAGGTTTTTAGTGTTGTGCTTGGCGGCAGTAACTGGGCGAAATGATTTCACGAATTTTAAGTGCGAAAATGTTTAAACAATATATTATTGCTTGGCCCTTCTTTTAGATCTCAATTGTTTTAAGTGGGAAGGTGCTTGGCAGTTTTTTTTACAAGTTTTTGTTTTTGTACAATTACATTTTACTATAATACGTAAGCTATACTACAAAAATATAAAGCATCCTAACTGGATTTTAATTTTACAATAATTGAAAAAGTAGCGTAAAATATTTAAAAATCTACACAAATAGATGCATTTATATTTGAATATTTTTACTGTTAAAAGTATGGGGTTGCAATATAACAATTTTCAACTTCGGAATGAAAAAATCTCTATACAAGCATTAATTGTTTCTCAACGCAATAAACTTGATGAATGTAATTTGTGTTAACTCAATATTGAAGTTTCCTTCCAAAGAAATATAATATTAAGTGTTACAAGGACATAAATCAAACCTTATCGAACCTTCTGACAAATCATTCATAGTGTGCTTTTGATTCGACATGTTACTGCTTTGACAGAAAAGTTATCCCCTTTGTTTGCCCTTGTCGTTATCCAAACTGCCGCTAAATTGTTTTCCAATACTTTATTTCACGACTCAATCAAGCAAAATTAACGTCGTACTGTTCTGCAGCTAGGCTAATGGCGCCGGATGAATGCCGATGATGATGATTGGGAGATGATGATGATGATGATGATGATGATGATGATGACGATGATGATGATTGGGAGATGATGATGATTGGGAGATGATGATGATGATGATGACGATGATGATGACGATGATAATGATTGGGAGATGATGATGATTGGGAGATGATGATGATGATGATGACGATGATGATGACGATGATGATGATTGGGAGATGATGATGAAGAATAGCTAAGGAAGAACGGTGGGAAGGAGGCGGTCGTAATCAATTAGAAGCGATTCTTAACATCATTTGTCTCTCGAATGAGGGAAAATCCTCAGTCAGGAAGGACGCCCGCGGGAATTGAACCTAACACTTACGGAGTTGAAATATTCCGTCTAACTTGCCCCGTCAATTATTATGATAAGGCTGGAAGTGCACTTTTTCTCATAAGGAATTACTGGGAATTTGGAATTACTTATTTGGAATTACATATGTAAGCAAAACTCTGTTTATTGCAAATTGTCTGAAGCCCAAAAGCACATTTTATATTAAATTTTTATCTTTCAAGTTTAATAGCGTCATCTTTACAAATACGATTGGATGAAGACAGACATTCTTGTTTTTACTGAGCTCAAGAATCGTTGAGATGGACTTCCTGCTTTCTGCTTCTAAGGTACACTTGACAAAATAAAAAATGCTCGCTGATCAAATTAGAATGGCTGCTGGTTATGTTCCATAACAATCATACTTGTTATTATCATTGAAATGTGAGGTCACCTACTATAGTGAGACAAGGAGATCGCTTGGACTGACTTCTGATGGAGACAATCAGATTTATTCAGCAAACATTTTTAGTTTCGCCAAGTGTACTGTCTATGACGTACTCACCGGTTCAAGCCTCGAATTATTTACATGACAATTAGTCCTAATCTCCACTTCCGTCTCCGGCTCGCCCATCTCGTCGGCGTCTAGCGCCTCCATCTTGCATTCCTGAACGACGTCCACCGCCTCCACCTTGCACTCCTGAACGACGTCCACCGCCTCCACCTTGCAGTCCTGCACGAGGACGCCGTCGAACCTGCACTGCTCCAGCTCGACGTAGTCCATCGTCTGGATGTGGTCCATGTCCTGCGTGCAGGACAGCCGCGCAGGACGAGCCATGCAGGACAGCCGGGCAGGACGAGGATGGCTGCTAGAGACGATGTCTTGGGACTGAACGACCACGTCGAAGTATGTCAACAAGCTGGGCGGGTGGCTCTCGAAACTGCCGGTCTCGATTAGCATTGTACTGATCATTCTGTAACAGAAGATGTTGTCATGTAGACTACGTGATATAAGTCGAGGATTCAAGAGACGTAAGCTCGGATCGAGGTTCGGGCAGAGCACGGGGTCCTTGTTCAGAGCTGCAGCATCCAAAGAGGAAATAGAAGTGATGATCGCCGACCTTCATTAGACGACGGCACATGAAACAGTCTACTCTTTGAGATAAGGGAGACGTAACGGAAATGTTGAATGTAAAGGCCGATGCACAATTGACGCAGACGGACGACGCGGACGGACGACGGAGACGGATACGATGTTTAGGTATATGACATATTCACTCTGGCTGTTCACAATCGGACGCGGACGGACCATTGTATCCGTCTCCGTCGTCCGTCCGCGTCGTCCGTCCGCGTCAATTGTGCATCGGCCTTAAGAAGCTCAGTAAGTCGTCCACAATTGACGCAATGGAGACGAACGAAAGAAAGTTAAATAGGTCTTTATTGTCGTTATACCCTGTGGGTATAATTTTCCTGTAAATTTTGTAAGATTTCGCTTATTTTTCATTTACAAAGAAACATAGATGAAATAAAAAAATGTATAAAGTAACCGTTCGAAATGTATACATATTTTTTTTAAACTTTGTGAACTCTTTTATTTTCCTGTGTGTATTCGAGAAAATAAGGAACACAACTGACCTCTGGTGGATTTTGTGGTACTAGGTAAATGGCGGCTATCAAGGGCGCATTTGCATAAATATAAATACAAATATTTGATATAGTTGTTTGTTATGGCCAAGAAAGTAAATTTATAGCTAAATATGAATTTCATTTGTTTTTTGTTTTTTCACTGCTTTATGGAAACACGAAATGTAAAAACAAACAAATTAATATGTGGACCTAATAGTAGCCATCTTGCCAGAAGTGGCTCCATCACGTATCACTTATTTGTGGGAATAGTACCACTTTTTAAAATAAATAAATGCTTATTGGGAGATGAAGATGAAGAATAGGTAAGGATGGACAATGGGAAGGAGGCGGTCGTGGCTTTTTAGTAGGAAATTCCCTGAATTTCGACGTCAGGAAATCACCACCAAGTTCAGGCGAGGCAGGAAGGACGGCAGCTGGAATTGAACATGGGTGTCCTCCGGAGTGCAAAATGAACATTTGTGTTCAATAACAAATGTCTGCTGAATGAAGTGAGAGCTTTCAGACAATTTTCCCCATCAATACCGCTGACAAAACATTTCAATACCATTTCTATAAATACTCGCTCACCTTCGCAAAAACCCCCACAATACATCCCCATCGGTCACGGTGGCTCGCCTGTCACATGGTCGCGGTATTCGCACGTTAAGGGGGAGGGGGGAGTGGGACAGACACCCCCTACACGGGGAGGGGGAGTGGGACGGACACGGGTCAGTGAATTGATTTTCCCCGCCGCGGTGGTGTGACGTCAGGAGTGACCACTGGCCATCAGTCTGTGGTATTGGAGATCGATAAGCGAGAACACTTCTCTACCGACCAGGTTGCACGAGCACCATGATTCAGGAGAGCAGGAGAGAGATCATTTCATTATAGAATAAGAGAGAAGAAACTGGGAAGTAGAATGTTGAACAAAATGGATAATACCTACATTCATCTTTAGGTAGAAGAGAAGAAAATTAAGAAACAAGAAAAGAAACTGGAAAACATAATATTTTAGATTGTATTACTAAAAAAGTTGAACAAAATTATAAGGTAGCCTATTCCATCTGTATAAGAAAAAAGTGTTTAAACAAATCTGACAAAATGTAACGAAAAATAGCCCACATAGGCAATGTCTAAGTGCGGGGAGGGGGGATGAGAGTAAAGAAGACAACAGTATATGTCAAAATACAACAGGGATGGAAAAATACAAGAAGTTAGAAAATCAGTAGAAAATCAAGTAGGTACATGTGATGATGGGTCAAGTAGGTACATGTGATGATGGGTCAAGTAGGTGCATGTGATGATGGGTCAAGTAGGTACATGTGATGATGGGTCAAGTAGGTGCATGTGATGATGGGTCAAGTAGGCACATGTGATGATGGGTCAAGTAGGTACATGTGATGATGGGTCAAGTAGGCACATGTGATGATGGGTCAAGTAGGTACATGTGATGATGGGTCAAGTAGGCACATGTGATGATGGGTCAAGTAGGTACATGTGATGATGGGTCAAGTAGGTACATGTGATGATGGGTCAAGTAGGTGCATGTGATGATGGGTCAAGTAGGCACATGTGATGATGGGTCAAGTAGGTACATGTGATGATGGGTCAAGTAGGCACATGTGATGATGGGTCAAGTAGGTGCATGTGATGATGGGTCAAGTAGGCACATGTGATGATGGGTCAAGTAGGTACATGTGATGATGGGTCAAGTAGGTACATGTGATGATGGGTCAAGTAGGTGCATGTGATGATGGGTCAAGTAGGCACATGTGATGATGGGTCAAGTAGGTACATGTGATGATGGGTCAAGTAGGTACATGTGATGATGGGTCAAGTAGGTACATGTGATGATGGGTCAAGTAGGCACATGTGATGATGGGTCAAGTAGGTACATGTGATGATGGGTCAAGTAGGTACATGTGATGATGGGTCAAGTAGGTACATGTGATGATGGGTCAAGTAGGTACATGTGATGATGGGTCAAGTAGGTACATGTGATGATGGGTCAAGTAGGTACATGTGATGATGGGTCAAGTAGGTACATGTGATGATGGGTCAAGTAGGTACATGTGATGATGGGTCAAGTAGGTACATGTGATGATGGGTCAAGTAGGTACATGTGATGATGGGTCAAGTAGGTACATGTGATGATGGGTCAAGTGGGTAAGTTTCGATGTCAATTGGGAGTCACACACACAGGTACATTAATATTTTAATGCATTCAAATAGGTAAGTTTTGTTTTATGGTAAATTAACAAAATAAACGACGTATTTTCAGGATCACAAAAAATCGTGTTTCGCCATTCATCTCGTGGGAGAAATGCGCAGATATTTTAGAAAATAAAGTACTGGAAAGTGATGTTCTTTATTTGAAAATATGGTAATAGGTCGCTATACTATCTGTTTTTTTTTAAATTCTGTAGTGAAGACAAAATTAAAAAAAAACACTTTGAGGAACAGTGCACGTGTCCCATTTTGCGTATATATGCCTCTGCATGATGAGTGACACAGATATCCATCACCTGAATCATGGAACAAAGCCGAGGGAAGGGTTCAAGCAGAGTGGATAGAAAACACAGCCTTGTATACATAGAATGTATGGTGATTCCACTTCATGGCAAAACGTGTAACACCAACGACCTACTTTATGGAACGATGCGACCGTAGCGGCAGAATAGAGAACTACTAACATTGCCTGTTGTTTTGGAGTTCGTGACGTCATCTTCTAGTTTAACTTTTTGCCGCTAATGCATGAAGGAGGTCGCGTCGATCAGATCAAGGCTCGCCTCCAATGACAAAATCGTATGCACTTGGTTAACATGGCAACTGCATACAGTGGATACACTATGCTTCTTGTGTATAGCAGCCATGTTTTCTATTCACTTTGGTTCAAGTGCCAGCTGATGCGTGGATGTTCAAGCAAAGTAAACAACACCTAACACCTCACTAGATTATTCAGCAGGCGGCGCTTTGGGAACTCGTTAGGAAAATTACTTTTCATTGTGTGGCGAAATTCATTGAGAGACTTTTCATTACGTGGATTGATCACGTTTATTTTTATTATGTCATTACTTGTCCCTTCAGACTAATATTTTCTGTTTGTTTACGCGATAAAAGTTTAAGCGTTCCCTTATCATGATGAAATTTTACGCCCTTTTACTTCTTCTGCAACTAAAGCTAACGGCGATGGACGAATGATTATGATGATGAGTAATATCCCATCACTAGCCTCTCGACTGAGGGAACCCACTCAGTCCACTCAGTCAGAAAGGACCACGGGGATCGAACCCGAGACCTCCACAGCGTAACTGCCTGAGCCAACTTGCGTCGTCCTACACGTTTCCGTTTCTCTGATCGGTTGAAAATTACCTGAGTGCCCGATCAATATTAAATATTTGGTTCAAGGTTGTCGTGATAAGCAATTCATTATAATACTTCGAAGATTTTTAACCAATCAGTTATTGATGTAGGTACTACATGAATTAAAGCTTTTATCGGTTATTTATATATGTAAGCTACAATTTGACTCAAAATTTTAGTGGTATTTCCACAAAAGATTCAATATGTCCTGTTCATCTGATTTGTATCAAGATCAGTGTCATTGTTTCACCTGAAAATTGAGTTTTACTTCGCTTTACTGACGGATAATCTAAAAGGTCTCGGCATATTATTTCCACGCATTTCGTATACCCGCTAATCAATGCGTTAGTGGTTCCATGGAAGACTCCAGGAGGTCTATTCTAGAACGATTTCCCAATTCAATTCTGATGGAATTCGGTCACGGCCATAAGGATTAACATTGAATGAATCGAATTCCAGTGGAAATGGGAATTTAAAAGTTCTGGAATAGGATCCCATGGGAAAATATTGCTATGGACAGGTTATGAAATGATGCGATTCTGACGCAATTCTGACTGAAGACACATTTCAACATTTCAAATCAACTAGGTATTTGAGGCGATGCCAAATGAACCCTCCGCTATGTTGAAGTTATACCTGGAACCAAATCGATGAGATTGCCGACATTCGTATTCATTTTCATTCTTAATGATGGCCTAAAAAGATGGCTTTTACACTACCACGAAACCGGGTGTCGATTACGATTATTGGCTCAGCGGCAGCGTTTATCCCCCCCCCCCCCCCCCCCCCCCCCCCCCCGCCACTCTCCTCATGGGGCTACATGCAGTCAGTAGAGAAACAGCCACTAGCAGAGAGATGACGGACTTGACCCGTATCAGAGAGTTAAATGTCCGTTAGTGGGATTTTACTTTAAGTTCACAAGAGTCAACCTAAACACAAAAAAACTCTTTTAAGGAGGGATGCCCAAGTAGATTTTCCGAAAATATTTTTTGTTGAAATGTACGACTTTTATTAATTTTTTCAACATTTCAACTATATTTTTATGTAAAAGTTTCATCAAATGTCTTGTAATTTGCAACTCTCGAATTATATTGAGTTTTCAATATGATGTCTTCGGAAGATTAAGAAATTTTAACACAGGAGGTATAGGAAAATTATTTAGAATTTGGCGCCTAACTTTTAAAAACGTACGGCTAGGTGTATATATAAAAATATTAATAAATACCTCTATGTCTAATACACATAATATTAGTTTTTGGAAAAAATCTATCGGTGGAAAATAGTTTAAATCTAATATTTACTAGGAAAATTACCGTGTTTTTTCGACTTACCATGTTAAAGATAAGGCTAACTCAAATTTTGAAAGTGATATATCTTGAAATTTAGTTAGGCTACCCCACTTTTTCTTGCGTTTATATGGTGCACAAAGAAATTATCTATTAAATAAGCATATTAATTCAAATATCTATCGGGGACCTCTACTTGGGCATCCCCCCTTAATTGGACTTATATTCTAAATAGATTTTTTAAATTTTTGATGTTGTAAATCATATTTTCCAAGTAATGAAGCTTTTTTGGGGGGTTACATTTCTCTTTTCACTTGGTACAAAGTAGCTAAGCCACGCTTTTTTCTTTTTTCTTTACTTTGTTTGTAAAATATTCTCAATATAATTTTGAAACATTTTAAAGAAAGGCTTCTTGTTCATTATGTTCATAAATCATAAGGGCCTGCACCTAATAAGTTAACCTGCCCAGCATTTGCCTTTCAACTGAGGGAAACCTAGAGAAAACCTCAGTCAAGAAGGTCGGCCACGAAAATCAAACCATGAGGAAACTATGCATAAAAAATACAAGGAAATTAAACCAGAACTCCAATTAATTTGAATTATTAGAAAGTTTCCGTACGTTTGACACAGAATTTACAGTCAGCGAAATATCTATTTTCTGTTTGGAATTCCTATTTTCAACGCTAATTTTGTCTGTTTTTCTGGAACTACCTCCATTCACCCCATAACAATAGAGGAACAAATAAAATCCACATTTCTGAGGTGTATACAGCATTTTATTGGCGATTGTATTTTGTCATTTGCCCTCAGGCGCTTAAAGATCCTCTCCGAATGGAGTTCTGGGGTGGGATCACATAAAATTATAACTTTCTTGTCACGGTGACAAGTCCCTAGAAGGCCGTGAATAACATTGAGGTGAGAAGCTTGTCACCGTGACAAGAAAGTTCTCATTTTATGTAATCCCACCCCTGTATTCCATCGCAAGTATAACGGCCGTGTTCTACCCACAAGCCCCCCCCCCCCCCCCCTACAGACAGACATGCAAACCACAAGACCGTTCAAATGACGGATGATAATGGACGACATCATTACCAGCTACCGTGGGACAATTATCTTGCGGTCAGGGGTGTGTGGGGGACCCACCCCCTCCTGACCGCTTCATCTACACACGTGATGGGGTGAGTGGGGAAACATGTTGTTTAGGGGTAGTTCCGGGTTATCACAACGATACTCTACATGATCTGATCTACATGATCGGGATTGTACAGTACAGTCAAAGATCTGAATATCTTGATAATGGATAAAGTTAGCTATAGACCTACATTTCTATTGATTTCATATTCTAGCTAACGCAAGCAAGAACATTGGGTAACAGTCAGAATAAAGTTGGAGCTTGAATTACCGTCAATATTTTAATTATTATGTGTAAGGTGGTTGGTTGGTTCTTATAATCAAACCTTTCAATCCCAAATGCTTTAAATCTTCGTTTGCCTGTGTTTTCGTCTGGATATAAAGTTTTGAAAAAGGACGTAGAATTTGGCAAGCAATTTATATGATCGGTGTAAAGACCGAGACAAAACTATTGCATTATGAAATTTCTATTTAACCTTGTTTGTTTGATCGCAGCAACTACTTGACAATATTGATATTGAGAGGAAGAGAAACGTAACTTCGGGATGTTTTGGTTCAGTAGAATTCGTATGAACGTCTTTTATTCCAAATGAAGCAAGTTGGCTCAGGCGGTAACCCTCTGGATTTCCACTTCGGAGATTACAGGTTCGATTCCTTCCAGTAAATTTCCCTCAGTCGACAGGCAAATGCTGGGAAGGTTACCTGCTAATATGCCACGACCGCCTCCTTCCCACCCCTACCTATTCTTCATCGTCAGCATATCTCCCAATCATCATCGTAATCATTTATCCTTAGCATTAGCCTATGTTGAGAACTCAGTAAATAGGAATAAAAATTCTTGTTTTGTTAAGTCCTTAGTCCTCATACTTCCTTATACTTTTACTTCCTTGTCCTTACTTCCTGGTAGGTAATGTTTAACGAAACCAAAACAAAGCTCCCATAAGTTTCCTGTGCATGAAATTTGGCGGAAGATAAAATTACCAGTGCAAATAGTTTGAAAATAAAATTTGCATACATGAATCATGGCATTTGCATAACGTGAAATAAGAATGGAATCGATACGAATCGCCCCCAACGCAGCCCCAACAACCCTCCCACAGGATTGCCTGCTCTGATGCAATAGGAACCAAGACATTGTTCAACATGACTCTATTACAAACAGAAAGCTATAGGTTTCCGTCATTTAATATGATTTATGTGGATTACATTATTTGGAAGAAGCAAATTAATGCGGACATGTCATTATGTATAGGTGAAAGAAATATGATAAATAAGTGTAGTGGTATTTAACAAAGCACTTTTCTTCAAATGGGCTAAAGCGACGGTGGTTGATGATTGTTGTGAGACCTAGGCGCGTAGGAATGGGGGTTATGAGGGAGATAATCCCCGTCCCCTGTGATTCAATTCCCCTTTCTATTTTTTTATACGTCATCATAAAAATTGGCTTAAAAAATTTTTCATTTCGCGTAGAAATGCACCAAATTAAATCCTGATTTTTTTACATGGCTATGTGCCCCGGCCTGCATCGTACTGGGGCCCTCTCCAGACCCCCATTGTTTTCTCAGACATTCGTATTTCCTGCCATTGTTATGTACAATCCCCTAACAAACTTAGTTCCTACACGTCTGTTTGGAGGTGATGGCGAGGCGGTCGTGGCCTATTAGTATGGAACCTTCCCAACATTTGCCACTCGCTGAGAACGAACGAATGACGGTCGCGGGAATCGAACCCGGGTACTGCTTGAGC
>OW203765.1:37836823-38222402 GCA_934045905.1 Leuctra nigra
CAGTCCATTATTCCTCCATCCCCAAGAACTGCCACCCTGTCCGTCTCCTCTCAGCCCACCACTAATGTAGCTCATTAATTATTTACCTACCTTTGACCGCATAGGCTGCGTCCTACGTCATCCACTTGAAATCAATCCGAAACTCAGAACCGCACTTCCATTGTTGTCACAATCAGACTAGGACAAAACATTCGAAAAAGTGACTGAAGATGAATTTGAAAAAAACGTTCGAAATTTTATACCGTCCGTTTTTGAATCTGAGTTCGAGAGTGGAACTGGACGCAACTGTTCTCATGCTTTACTATGCGTTCAGGAGGCCGCGCCAGGTGTCTACTGCGCAATCCTTTTTCACCTGTTTTATCGATCTGGTTGGGGGAGAAAACACCTGGCGTTTTCTGTTAGATTTTAACTGAACTATAAAAGAACAAAGTCACTTTCCCTCGCCGGGCGGTTGGGGTCATTATACTATCAAACTGGGGGGGGGGGGGGGGGGGGATGTTTTATAAATATGACACGACGAGAATAATCCTTGATATATTGCTTTCTTATATTTCTTGACTATTTATTGATGCTACAATTTTATAATTTATGAATAGAGAGAGTCGTTACCATATTGGACAATCGCAGGATTTATCCAATTGGGGGGTAAATTTTAAAAGCTGAAGTGGGGGCCAGCATGGGGGAGAGCTCGCCCCATCATAATTATGCGAGTACCGGAGAGTAGACTCTCGATTGGAATTTTGATTATCTAGTTTTGAAATCCTCATCAGAAAATATCAATAATATCTCAATCATTGATTATTTAAAAAGTATCTAAAAAAATAAGAAAAAAAACATCTTTTACGGGAAAAGGTTCTCTCAATTATATATTTATTTCTTTAATTATTGTCTATATTCTTCCAGTGTTAATAGAAATCCAGTGGGGACAAACGCCCCCACCCCTTGCACACCCCTCTGTGCGGGAGATGGAAGTGGATTTTAATAGAGCATGAAAAATGAAAGTAATGTCAGAAAATGACGCTATCATAAGCAACAGAAACATTGCCAGAGGGTGACAGAAACATTGCAATCTTGTTTATTGTATTTTTACGGCGTGGTATCGGATGGTCGGTAACTAAAGGAACATTTTGAGAACAATTTCTGCTAGTTATAAATTTGCAAGATGTAATGAATTTTGCTTTCACGATTTTTAAATAATGCAAAGGGCTGTGCATAAAGGACGTCACGCTTCAGGGGGGAGGGGGGGGTGCACCAGTATAGGACACAGTGTGACAGGGGGGAGGGGGGGTACTGGAGGCAGTAGGACGTCACGTTTTGATATAGATATTTTCAAGCATTTTACATTTCAGTTGATACGTCGGGACCGGAAATTTCGCTAAAAACGAGAAATTCTGATACATTTTACAGTCAAAAATATTCTATTTAAGGGGGGGGGTAGAGATAGATTTGTGACGTCCTCTTAGGGGGGGGGGGGGGGGGGGTCTCGAAAAGTGTGACACAGCGTGACGGGGGGGGGGGGGGGGGTCAAAATATCCCATTTTTAGCGTGACGTCCTTTATGCACAGCCCCAAATGTTTTATCACACTTTTCGATTATAAATTATGGTTCAATTTGACGTAAAAGATTTAAATTAAAATAAAGAAGTAATTTTTTTTACAAATTGTCCAAATTGTGTGTATACAAATTGTCCAATGAGTACTTGACTCTTCTTTATTCTTGGGTTTTGATTTTTTTTCTAAATTCTGTAAAATTTGGAAAATACAACTGAAATAGATAGGTTATTAGGTAAAGAAGATAAAATTAATGATCTATAATCAGTTTAGTTTATTAATAAAAAATCGAGAGGATTAATTATAAAACAATTATTTTATTTCCTTCATTAAAAACACAATTTAAAAGAGAAATTCAAAATATTTGTATTTATTAATAATTTATTAAATCACTTATATAGGAATACATATTAGTAAATACATTTACACAGATTAACAGAGAAAAATTACATAATTATTGGAGAAAAATATAACTTATTTACAAGTATGGAATTCAATATCATCCACGCCACGAGAGAGAGAAAGTGATTTCAATGTGAGGAACAGTGTGAACAAATCACAGAGCTGCAGTTTAGAAAGAGAAAGAATCACTTGCCCATTCTCAAGCTCTTTTGATAGCGACAATGAGTCAAGAATGAAATTAAAATTATTAAACAAGCAACAACAGAAAAGTACAAATTAACAATTGAAATAAAATTAAATAACACCAACAATGAGTTACATTGTGAGGACATAATTGTATTAACAGGCTTGATGAAAGAAATACGACAAAAGCGGTTCTTCAAAGTGCTTTTCTTAAGTTTTGTTTTCACACTAATCACACTTAACGTCGTGTATTACGGGCGGACATTTATTTGTTGCCGCCATCGGGCAGTTTTAGTGGAAAATACAAAATATAAATGACTATATGTGGCAAACGGTTATGAATATCGAAAAAGCAAGAAAAACATAACATGTATATACCTTTATCTACATTTTAATCGCTTATTGCATTTGTCTGGAACAAAAACGCTCTGATGCTGACCACATAGTAGGAGCAAAGTTATGAGAGTAAGCGATGAAAATGTAGATATAGTACACGTCATGTCCCTCTTGCTTTTTTGATATTCATAATCATTTGCCAAATATAGTAATTTATATTTTGCATTTCCCTCCATAACCGCTCCGAACCACACGACGCCGGCAACAAATATATGACCGCTCTTAAGGCATGTCTGCGATGTCGGTGCGCAGCTTGAGAACCGCGACGGCCTTCTCTACCGTCAGTCTGTGAATGCCGACGTCGGCCAACACGGCCGCGGCCTGCGGTTCGTTCCATTCCGTTCCCTTCTTCATGCCGGTCAGCGTCTCTCTCAGAAGCATCATGGAACCTCGCGGCAGATTCAGAAGCACACAGCACTCCTTGATCCTGAGAGAGAGAGAGAGAGAGAGAGAGAGAGAGAGAGAGAGTATTAACTAGGCGAACGCTTCAATAATACAAACTATGTAAAGTTCGTTCACGATAAGAATATCACTGACGTTTTAGTCGATCACGTCGTTCATTGGTCAGTCACTTGAACACTGCCCTGTCAATGGCAAGACTTTCTTCTTTGTATTATTGAAATTGTATAAATTATGTCAAATACACAATTTTTAACAGTAGTAAATATTATAAAAATTTAGGGTTGGGACTTGACATCGATTTTTCGATTTGACATCGATGTCGAATGATATTTTGAGTTTCGATTCGACATCGATTTGAATTGTTTAATCAAATAATCGTTTGACATCGTTTAAAAAAATCCGTGAAATTGCGCGCAGTATTGTAGAGCTGGCAACAGTGCCGCGTGCCCCTCAAGATCAGCTGAGTGGCCTGTTTCCGTCCTTCCTGCATACCGCGTGTACAGTTGTGGGTGGGTTGGTTAGTTGTCGCTTGCCATTTCAGCGCGTATTGTTTTTATTCTCTCATCAAAGAATGTTTTTACGCAAAAAAATAATAATCCACACGGGCAACATTGCTAAAGGATGTTGAATGCAGACAATGTTTTGCTTCACGGGATATATTCCGGCAACAAGTCTAATAAAGCCATGAATTTGCAACTCTGGATTTGCAACGAATTTTTTTCATTAATTGTTCCCTTTTACATAAATAAATGGTCTAGTTTATTTTAAATGAAAACATTACTTTACTACTTCAATCATTTCCTCGTCATTTGTTGCCTTGAGGGGGTGTGTGCGAGGGACATCTCTCGCGCTAGGAACGTGGCCTTCGGTAGACGCAACTGCAGTGTTGCCAAATTTCGCCGTTATTTCGATGTGGCTTATTATTACGATGTCAAAATTATTTCGATTTGATGTCGAAATTTTCAATTTGACATCGATTTAGCAATTCAAATCGAATCCCAACCCTATAAAAATTCAATAAAATTGATTTATTTTTATCTACAGCCGTATTATACACATTTTTTTATTATTATATTGATATTTACATGTTTAGGTATACGTTCACTTGACTACGGTAGTACTTGTCGCCATTACGGCTTGCTATTCTAATCGTGAATGAACTTTAATAGGTAATGTAATTTATTGAGCACTTAAAAATAGACACGTACGCAATTAATAATTCTTTCACGACAGAACATTGACAAATGTCAATGTAAATGTGAGAAGCTTGTCACTGTGACAAGAAAGTTCTCATTTTATGTGACTGATTGCACCCCTGGTATCATCCTCATTCCACTCAAAAGTATACATAAAAATATATTTTTTAAGCTTAAAATTTCCGTAATGTTGATCGATTTGGCTGAATATTGGAAAAATTTAAAAAATGTTCACGGTGACTTTAATTTCTAAGTACCTATATCCATCAAACAGTGCATTTACACTTTTCAACCAATGGGGTTGTTCACTGCCATTTGCTCTCACTCGCAGCGCTAGCAGCAATGGAGGTATCTCTCTCTGATTGGTTGGTTTCTGAATCCAAGATCTATGAATCAAACTCCCGCCAAGATTTAAAAACCTTCCATTCCGCTAGATGCATTTTGATTGGCTCTCTCCCGGACGATTAGAACAGCAGCGCCATCTACAATAGTTTTGCATGAACAACCCCATTAAGATTTTGCTTAATAAATCGGTTAACCTATGCAGTGCCTACAAATACAGAAACAAAATCAAAACAAAATACCATGGAGTACCATAGTTAATGCCCTCCTCCTCAATCGCAGTATTATTTTATTGAACCTGGGGCCTCCGGAGTGGAAATCCAGACTTGGACTGAGTCACAACAAGGTGGTAACACTCACTCGGGGAAAAGCGTCTCCGGCTTGTTGATGAATTGCCCGAACAACGGGAAGAGGTTTCTGATCATGTCGAACTGGAACTGCAACGCTCCGCCCTCATTGAAATGGTTCTGCAGGATGACCTCCTCGTAGATGAACTGGAACCAGATCAGAAGCATTGTTTCATTGATGAGGTAATTCATTCTATATTCTTAACAGTGAGAATGTAATATGACAGACAGGAGGAGAGGAACCCCCATACTGGCATATGTTAAAAATAATTAGTGTAGGTAGAATCGAATTTTTTAGTTGATCTAAGCATAAACATCATAAAAGAAACATAATATTTGTGCCCAAACTCAAGGAAGATCAGACATTTCTCTCTTTTTTCAGATTTTCCAAACATTTGGGCACAAATATTTTCTTGATAAGTCATTGTTTGCTAAGATTGACTAAATAAATTATCTAAGTCTAATTATTTTTCAAAATTATATTCACAATATACATGTTTAAAAAGTTACAGCGATATTTCGGAAATTATTACCTTTTAGTACAGCATCTCTCAATAAATTTAAACAATAAAGTTTCCACACACATCAATGTTTAATGTCGGGAGTCCATCTTACCTGGTTGAGCTGCTCGGCCACCGACTGCCACGAGGTCTCGAACAGGGGATCGGCCAGACTGGAGCGGAGTTGGTGGAGCTTGGCCGAGAGCACTTGGAACATCGGACACACGCTGGCCGTCAGCGAGGGATTCACCAGCTCCTTGGGCGACGACATTGCATGCCATCTGCAACATTACAGTCACACTCATGAGGTCTCGAACTAGGTCTTAATCAGGTTCGAAGAAGGTCTCGAACAATGTCTCAAACAGGCTCGAACAAGGCTCGAACAAAGTCTCGAACAAGGTCTCAAACAGGCTCGAACAAGTCTCGAACAAGGCCTCGAACAATGTCTCAAACAGGCTCGAACAAGTCTCGAACAAGTCTCGAACAAGGTCTCGAACAGGATCGGACTGGATTTCACTGATTTGAATTTTGCGAAATATCGAAGTGGGGAGACCAAGAGAGAAGTGGAGTGGTCTTATCAGAGAAGACAAGGAGGACAGGCAGCAAAGGTGGCAGGAAGTGGAAGCAGATAAGTGGTGGGAGGACAGGAGGATCTGGAGGGAGCTGTGGAGAAGTTGGAGGAAGGTGACGAGGATGAAGAAGAGGAGGGAGCTCCCACTGGGAGCTCCCACTGTCTGACCTGACAACATTGTCGGAACCAGAAGAAGATTATTATTTATCAAACTTTCATGCAAAATAAATCGCTTATAACTTCTAGAACAAATGTTTGAAAAAGTAATCAACAATGCTCAAAGAGTAATTAATGCTCTGAAACTTTGTGGCTTCAACATTTAAATAGTCCAACAGTATCGGCACAATCTCAACACTGGCGGAAACCGTCGGAGGACAAAACAAGATGGTTTTACCGACCTGTCCTTGCGATACGCCAGACTCCTGGCCTTGATCTCGAGGAAGACGGAGTCGCAGATCTGATGCAACAGGTCGTGTCGCATGCGGTGGTACAGCGACAGAGTCTCGTCGAACACGCTGCCCTCGATGTCGCCCAGGTCCACCTCCGTTCCGTTCCCCGTCTCGAATTGCACCTTGTAGAACTGAAGCTGCAGGAAGCTCTGGAACAAACACTAGAGTTAGAGAACACAATGGCCGACCAAGTAGGGAAGATGCATACATTGTAACATGTTAAAACTATATTTTTAAAAATAAGATCCTGAAAATAAACTATATTGTCATCGAAAAGTGTACATTTTCATTATTTTTCTTTATTTTTTTAGAGCAAAGTTGTTGTTATGTTATATTTTATAAGTAATGATAAACATCATTCATTGTTGGTGCATAAGAATTCTGTCACATAACAGGTTTGCCGTTTTCCCTTTAAGCCAACTTAATTTAAATTTTATTTATACAAATCAGTAATTATGATTCAAATTTCAAATCAATTTGTCAACCCATTTGGTTTCCAATCGTATCCAAAAAAGTGTCTACAAAAAGCCGCAGAATCACTCGCGCTTGCACCACCTTAATAACAACTCTAGGACAAGAAGACAATGGTATTCAGAATGATGATCACTCCAGGGCATTGTGTATACTTACCGGCAGGGTGCCCCACTCCGCCAGCACGGTGGCTATGTAGTTGACTGTGTTGAGAATGACGGGCAGACGGGACGTGAGCGGGTCCGGAGGCTCTTCTCTCAGCAGCTGGAGCAGACGCACTCGATAGTCATCCAGCAAGTCCAGCTGCAGCTCCAGGAACTGCAGTCTAAACAACACATTTGATGCAAAATTATCCAGACAATAAAAAAAAAGTTTTTTTAATAGAGCTGCACTTTTTACAATTGTTGTCATACCGTAGGTCACTTTTACACTAATTACTTGAAATTAGTAATACATTTAACGCAGGATTTAATGTTGAAAGATCATAAAATAGTATAAATAGCCGCACATCACAGCTACCCCTTGAACAGTATCGGTGGGGAAACACGATTATTTTGAAAAATTAAAATATATTTGATATTTCCTGTTTATTTATACTGAGGGTGTTTTCAATCCGGTAGAACAAGCCTCAAACATACCTTATACAGTTTGGAAAAATATACCTACTCAATATTCAACCATTGATTTTAAATTCAGAGAGGTAGGTACATAGGAAAAAATTGATAGATGATAGATGGTGATTTAGTAAAGAAAAAAATTGAAATTCAGCTCAACTGCTATGAAATTACAACACAGCAACTTCAAAGAATGAACTAAAATCAATTGACTATTATTTTCTTGTAATTTAGTTCGGAATTAATCTGAGTAAATTCTAAACATTACCGCTGAGCAACCTCCGTGAGTAGCCCTGAAGGACTGAACGTGGTACGTACCTGTGCCCCGGCTGCGGAAGGAATGAATATCTGTCCGTGATGGTGAGCAGGAGGGACAGGAAGCTCTCTCCGCACTCGGTGATGCGAAGTCCGTCCACGTCCGCGTTGGCCAGAGCCGACCAGGCGGTGGGCGACGTCAGCATGTTGTCGACCTTCTCCCCCGCACCTGCAGGCAGACAAGTCTCATCAGATGGTCAAGACAGGAAGCTCTCTCCGCACTCGGTGATGCGAAGTCCGTCCACGTCCGCGCTGGCCAGAGCCGACCAGGCGGTGGGCGACGTCAGCATGTTGTCGACCTTCTCCCCCGCACCTGCAGGCAGACAAGTCTCATCAGATGGTCAAGACAGGAAGCTCTCTCCGCACTCGGTGATGCGAAGTCCGTCCACGTCCGCGCTGGCCAGAGCCGACCAGGCGGTGGGCGACGTCAGCATGTTGTCGACCTTCTCCCCCGCACCTGCAGGCAGACAAGTCTCATCAGATGGTCAAGACAGGAAGCTCTCTCCGCACTCGGTGATGCGAAGTCCGTCCACGTCCGCGTTGGCCAGAGCCGACCAGGCGGTGGGCGACGTCAGCATGTTGTCGACCTTCTCCCCCGCACCTGCAGGCAGACAAGTCTCATCAGATGATTAAATGCAGAAGTTTGCAAGGACTGCGATTGCAAAGCTATCGGAAAGAATAATACACAGAGGCTCTGTGGATTTTTGTAAAAATAGATTCAGACTGGTTTGCCAAGAAAAAGTTATTACAATATTTTTTGAATTTCATTATTTAGTATTCAGTATTTAGTCTAGTTTATTGTCGTTTGTGAATTACATTACATGTAATTATAAAATATAGTCATTTAAAAAATAGGAACCTATGAATGTTTATTATAAACTTAAATTGGGCTACGACATATTTGGTAATGGACAATTTAAATTGCAGAAATCAGCATTTCATGATGCAGAACGTTTGATCTAGAGGTACCTAGTATTGGGACATGAAAAGCTTCATGAAAATCTTCAAGGCATGCTGAAAATTTTCCCTTCAATATTTTTCGTGAATATTCCCTTCACTTTTAGCCTGTAATACACAAAACTTTGCACAAAGAGTAGAGCAAGTAAAGGCACTAATAATTCATTTTTTATTCACTGGGTGATTAAACTCAGTTCACAGAACTTGCAAGTTGAAGTAAGCCTAGGCTTTTGATATGAAATCTGATAAACGAGCGGATCCTAGACTCAATGCGGTAAGAAAAGAGAATGGAAATGAAATGTTTGAAGAGCGAATGCACTCACACTTCTTCTCCATGTCGATCCAGCGCACGAAGTAGTGCGCCTGCGTGAGGACTCCGATGACCGACGGCTGATTGGGCGGATAGTTGTAGCTGTCGACCAGCTCCTTGGCGAAGCTCAGAGTCTCGTCTATCGTGTGCGCGAGCAGCGCGTGTTCCTCCTCCATGTTGGGCAGGTCAGAGTGGAGCTTCTCCACCACGATGTGCACGAGGCCGACCATCAGCTCCGTCTGCACACAACACGAGACTTGCTAGAGGTTCCAAGTTAGGTGCCAAGGGGATAATATGTGGATTTTACTTTTATAACCTTTAATATGTTTCTTGTTTATGAATATGGCTGAGTTTTTTATTACAATTTTTTACCATGTAATTGTTAAGAAAATAAGGCTTGTACGAGCCTTCAGAACTGTTCAATTAAAATAATTTCATAGTTTAGAATGAATGGGTTATTTAGTTTTATTTCGTCTACAGACGCATATTTTTACTAATTTTCAGGCACTGCGTCTGGTAGGACAAAAGAAAAATAATAAAATTAAAATCATTACAAGCTATGAAATTATTTTCATTGAACTGTTCTGAAGACTCATCCATAACCTTATTTTATTAACAACAGTAAAAGATATTGATAAAAATCAATTAAAAAACTCTTCAAGGTCAAACTCACTAAACAGTTGTCTTAATATTTAATATTTGTGTTGATAATACATGACTTAATAATGTCGGATAATGAGAAACTGTGTTTTATGGCAGACTTCCAGTTGAGTCAGAATGACACTAACCTTGGCCGAAATGTTCTTCATGCCCAGTTTGTTCATAACCGGCTGCACTTTCAGCTGGACGAAGTTCTCGTGGTCTCGTATCCAGGAGAGCGCTTGTGTGAAGAACCACTCGGGCTTGTCCACCCGGTTGGTCTGTCTCGAGCCGTAGAAGTGGTAGATGAAGCGCTTCTGCAGCGGCTTGAGCATCAGCGACATCGGCAGAGAAGGAGGCGTGAAGTCCATCATGAGCGTAGACGTAACGGACGGCTGATGCGACAGCTCAACGCTGATGGCGTTAAGAAATAGAGTTCGTAGCGGGAAAATCAGAGATTTAAAGCAGATTGTTTGGTTTGTTTCTCCAAACTGTGATGTGGTTTTGTA
Organism: Leuctra nigra; assembly: GCA_934045905.1. Taxonomy (NCBI): domain Eukaryota; kingdom Metazoa; phylum Arthropoda; class Insecta; order Plecoptera; family Leuctridae; genus Leuctra; species Leuctra nigra. The sequence continues at coordinate 37,846,977 of OW203765.1, forward strand.
AAACAATAAGTGAGCGGAAGCCGGTGATTGTTTGGGAAATGTTTTGTCTACGAAAACAATGGGAGGTTTGGTGGAGGGCCCCCCAATACAATGCGAGTCCGGGGCGCATAGCCCCAAGAATATTTTGAAATCCAGAAACAAATTTGGTACATTTTCACGTGATTTGTAGTTTGTACTTAATTTTACCCGAATAAACCACTGATAAGCGCATTATATGCTGCTACATTTTGCGATTATGAGCACCTGGATCTTAAAGAAAATTAAAACTGATAGGTATTGGTGGAAGTACAAATGCGAATCATGCAAATTATATTTTGAAAAGAAGATTTAAAATAATTTTTGCAGGAATTAATTTCAGGTAGGTACACTAGTAGACTTTCAACACTTTCAACACTGGTACACTTTCAATCCATCTTAAGGAAAATAACTTGGATTAAAAACTGTGTTTTTGTGGCCTGAATGTAACATACATTTCCCACTTCTTAATGTTCATTGTAAAGGATACGGCAGTTGTATTTGAAGCAGATATTCACACAATACTTGGAACTGTTGCAATCCTTCCGGCGACGGATATGTTAGAACAGAGTCCGTTCTCAAAAACGGCCACTTGATTGATACCAAAACAGCCTCAAATTCACTAAAAACACAACAGTATTGATTAATACAATTTACTATTGATTAATACTATTAATAGTATTGATGCAAACGTAGTAAAAGTCAGTAGTAAAATAATTAATTTTACCTCGAAAACTTGTCTTTGAGTTTGTTATGCCAGAAATGAACAGTGTTCTTGACGTATTCTAATAAGTTGTGACAAGTTGTTGTTTGGAGCTTTGTGTACACCTCGCAGAGTGAAACATAGTGTTCAACGCTTTGTAGATCATCCTTCTCCAATAGCGATTGTTCTATACCAGTACTGAAACAAAACACAAAACAACAAAACCGAACTAGGAATAACTTAGTTTGAAGAGGAAAGCCACATATTCAATTATTACTTAACTATGGAAACCCACCTTATATCCTCAATTTCTTTGACACAACAGACGTATGCCAAAGTACTTTCTAATTGGTTGATCTTGTCGATGTACTCTTGCATTTGACTGGTCGACGCTTCAACTTTCATTAAATGACTCCGAACGCTACAGCTGAGAGAATCGAATTTTGTGTTTACACTGCTTATCTGGGTGGCTATTTGTTCTGCTTCTAGTACAGCGGCAGCTACCTTTGATGGCGCCGCACTGCTGGCTAGAGACAACTGTAATATCAAAACAGAATAAGTAACATTCAAGAAATATTATAACGAAAACGGATAAGTAAGGTTAAGTGAGACTAACCGATTTTTCAATTTGGTTCTTTTCCTCTTGTAGTGCTTTACTAAGCTCGTGACACTTTCCAAGATTTTTTACATCTTTCCCGAAGTGGGCATTCAGCTTGTAAACCACTTTCTTCCTTAAATCTTCCATCCTGATTTAAAGTTCTAACGAGACGGGACAAAAATGATGACACAAGTGACAGCCATGACACAGCAAGCTTACCTTGATAAGAAATCAGCTGTTATTGTTTATGTTACGTGAGTTTACTAGAGTGTCAAGCAATGGGATCTGTGAACTTACTTTGCAGAATAAGTAAATACAATGGTAGATTAAGTGTATTCCATGCGTATTCACTAGCAGTTACTGCACAATGTACGAATATCGGTGCTTCAAGACAACTGTCAGCGTCGTCAAGAAGAAACTCGGAGTATCGGCTTGTGTACAAACTACCTGTCATTCGAATAGCAGGTCTAGTGAATAAAATGAAGCTGTATCAGACCTGGGTTACTGGTTTATCAGTTCCGGGAAGTATAGCCCTACAACTTGGCGGAGTTATTTCTCCAGAGACTGTCATACCGATTGTTGGCATTGGTAATTGATTTATTGAGATATTCAGGGATGAGCGATTTACCTCTAACTCAAAAATTTGTTTTTTGTATCATTGTGGTATATTTTTGGATTGATTTCTTACATACGATTAATCCTGTATATTGTCCATGGAATGATAAAAATACAAATGATCGGTTAATTACTTTTGGTATTCTTAAAATATGGTTTCTAACGAAGATTTTCTATCTAATCCATCAAAAACTTAATTTAATGAATAAATTAGTTTGATATTAATCATATTGTGCACCTACAGCCTCATGCTCAAAAGAATTTCCAGATTTATCGACGCAAGTGCCAAGAGTCTAGGTAGGTACTGGATTCCAGTGGCGGTCTGGCCCGGGATGCCGGGATGCGATAGCATCCCGGGCCCCTGTCGTTTAAGGGCCCTTTTTCCCATATTACGGGCCCCTAAATAAATTTTACTGTCGTTTTTCATATCTAATCAGCATTTTTAGTCCTTTTACATAAATTTTTTCTATCTCTACTTTGTTTTACGGGCCCCGTCACATGTTTATCCGGGCCCTTTGCCTCATCGCATCCCAGTCCTTTTCATCCCAGACCGCCCCTGCTGGATTCCATCCATATGATTATGCTCATATGCTCACGGTCTTGAGGACTGGCATCACAAATAAATATCTACTTGAGGACGCAACTTCTTTTGAGCATGAGGCTGCTAATGACGAGCCTTTTTACTCATGACTAATTATTATTGAAAATTAACTGTTCACAATCCTTCCCAAGCTCGAAAATCAATTTAAACGGGTGTCAATGAAAGAAGTTTTTTTTAATCAATTTCTTTTAAACGATGATTACGTCAATTGAATTGGAAATTAATTTTCTATTTCTCGGGCCGGCCTTCACCCTCAAGATGGTGATCCTCCTTAAATCAGGTCCCAGTCCCACTGGCCCAAAGCCCCCCCCCTTCCCCCCCCCCCCCCCCCCCCCCCCCCGGTATGTCACCATTCCGAACTGGCTTTCCCACCAGTTTAAGACTCTCCCGGATCAGGCCCATTAAAGTTAACAAAATCTTTTATATTAAAGTTTGCATTTTTCTAGGATTGACCTCCTTGGTTGCCGTGTATGCAATCGGACTCGTCAGCAATCAACTTGTGGGCTTCGTTTACATTTCTTCCGACTCCAAGTCTGTTCGGATATCACACCTCGACTCCTGGGGGAAACGAATCGACACGGACTGCCCCGTTGAAGACATCGTGCCAATCTCGGAACTCTCCGACAACCCAAAGTCAATGTACATGCATATTAAACGATATTCAACCAAAGATACCATGAAATTGAGTCTTAAATATGGAAATATTATGGATAATGAATTGTTTAGAAAGGTTTTTGGACACTTGCCGATCAGTTAATGTAAATGTTTATTTTTAATGAAACTAATTAAACAATAGATTTATTAATGCAATGTTTGTCATTTAGCTCCATCTGTAATGAGCATAAGCTCGGTTGGCTTCGCATTGGCGATGTAAATCCTGTTTCCTTTTAACGACTCGTCCTTGGTTTGCCGCAGCGTCCAGCAGTTCCCACGCCAATTTATCAGCAAATCTTACGGTTCGCTCCTTCTCCTTGGCCGCGATGATCAGCCACTTCATTGCAAGGAACATCGATCTCTTCTGCGTTATTGGAACAGGAACTTGATACGTAACACCGCCACGTTTTATTGGTGTTAATTGTAAAATAGGTCTGCTGTTATTCAATGCGTTTGAAAGAATTATTGTAGGATCTGTTATGAATTTTTCCCGTTCTTCTTTAGTTTCTACTTTGTTGATGCGTTCAAGTTGAAGACGTTTAATATTTTCAAAGGTTTTCTCAATGAGCTGTCTTGCTAGAGCTTTATGTCCTGATTTCATTATGTAGTTTGTGAATTTCCGAACAACTTCGTTGTGAAATGCTGAACTTGTGTCGTCATTGTGAGCTGCTTTGATCGGAACATGCGTCAGTTTCTGTGCCTCGCCTAATTCGTATAAGCTGTCCTGCTTTTCCTTCTTGTATACTGGATTGATGAAGTATGGAGCGTAAGAACTGTATCCACAGTTTGATTGTTCTTTCACCCTGAAATTGACAAATGCACATTACTTTAGCACCTGACAGCAGGCTCCTAACCTCACTATTTTACATGATGTAAATTCAATAGGTATGACATAAGCCATTTTAAATTTTACAAATGGGTATGCACACATTAACAACTATAAATTACACAACTTACGTATTAAATAGCCTAGTTGATATGAACCCAGTATGTTTTCGAATAATTTCTACAAACATGAACTTTATAGACGCCATGTTTGTGAAAACCCACACTCACAGCCGACCACCACTTTTTCAAGAACGTCAAGAAGGAAGGCTGTGGTTCAGCTTGTTGCATTTTTCGAATTTCGTCTCAAAGGAACAGTGTCAAAACAAATTACAAATCACTAAGTGCAATAAAATAAGGTAGGCAATTAAATCTCAATAAGCAACGCTGTAATGGATAACACTCAAAACTACTATATATTTCGTACAGGTACGGCATATAAATTGCTACAAGGTATTATCTACGAGGGTTGTATTTGTATTTATTATTAGCTGCAATCAGCTGAAGTTTCACATACACAGTACATGTTATAACAATAGACAACATCATAAATTATCTAGTTAGCTCTGCTTTTCAAAAATTTTCATATGCAGTACCGTGATCCAAGTATCTATTATGGTTATGATCCATTGTTGAAAAACCATAATAGATACTTGGATCACGGAACTGCATATGAAATTTTTTGAAAAGCAGAGCTAACTAGATAATTTATGATGTTGTCTATTAATACAAAGTCACAATTAAATTAACAATAAAAATGTATACCCTACTCCTTCAACCTGCATGACAAAATGTACTCTTTCAATTTAAATTTGAAACTACCCACATTATTTACACTTCTTATTTCAATATCTAACTTATTATACTCTTTCACTCCAGCAATGAAAATTGATTTATCTGTTTTAACTTTATTCGTGTTCTTCACTTTCATTTTACCATCCATCACGTCATTTCTCGTTCCATACGTTTCATTTTCAATCAGAAAAGATTCTAATTGCAACTTTAAGCAGGGGCGGATCTAGCCTTTTGTCATGGAGGGGGCGATTTTGGAAAATATGAAGGGGGTCTAGTGGTATCCCCAGTCACGGGCGTCTGCAGAATTTTTGCCAGGGGGTGGAGGTAATGCAAGGAAAACAATTGTCCCACGGGCTAAGGGGGGTGTGGGGGGCAAGCCCCCCACGCTGCCGTGCAGGTCGTTTTTTGATTTTTGGACACTTTGAATTAAATTTTGAAACGTTATGAGGTGTATTTTGTTGAACAATTCATTGTTTTTTACGCTTGGACACTTTGGGGTAGTGCCCCCACCTTGCCCCGCAGGGTATTTTTTGGTTTGTTGACACTTCGAAATTAATTTTCTGAGTTTTTTTTTGTTTAGAAAATGAAACTATACGTAAATAACACCACCAAATTTTTATGCTATCCTGATATCCTCCCCCCCCCCCCAGTCACCCCTGTGGACGCCCATTCTTTCATCCGCCAAAGGCCTGAAGGCAATTTTTTTCGAAATATTGAAAAAACATTTAGTTTTAAGGCACTTTTAGAGCAAAGATTAAACCTTGCCAAAAAACAAGCCATGATTACGATATTTTTGTAAATTTGACGAAATGAAAAATCAACCTGCTGATCTTAATAGTCCGCCCCTGACTTTAAGTAATTCGGGAGTAGCCCATTCTTTATCTTATAAATAAAAATTAAAACTAAATACAAAATTCCTTCTTTGACTGATAACCAATCTAAAATATTAAGCATTGCTTTAATTGGCATTCATTACCTTAGGAACTCTTAAATAGCTCTCATAGCATTCATGTAGCTCTCATGTATTACTGGAGGTTATCTTCATATCAAGCTCTGCTGCTGCGGTCAAAGGACTTCTTGACAGTTCAGACAGTATAGGTAGTGTAGGTAATATATTACATATTCTGAATTTATGGAAGACTTCCTTATTACACTCATGACAGAAGAGTTGTTCTTCAGACTGCTGTAAACCGTCTCAAAGTTGCTTCAAATTGCACCATCCCTTTTTATTCATTTATTTATCAATCATTAAATACAAGAAACATTTGAAAACGGTAAATTTATGATAAGCATATTCACTTTGACCTTCATCATGTTAAATGAAGGAGCAATTCTAGAGTGAAGACGCTTATCGTAAAATTACTGAAAACAGTAGTGAGTTCATCTCCATAAGACATATTCCTGTGCGGAGGTGCACCAGCCCTGTACTTTCTGACTATGTAGGCCAACAAACACAATCACCTGTTCCAAGCTGCTTGGAGCATTTCCAGGTAGCCCAACACAAAAATCCCCTACAAAGATGTGTAAAAAAAGATGCAAAAATGCACAAATTTGCTCCATTGAGATTTAATTCTCAATAATTTTTATTTTCAAAATTAATCTTTCTCAATTAGGATTTCTCAAAACTTTGCACAGAGTAGGTACTATTTTCCAAAGCCAGACAGCGGATGCAAGTCATAGTATATTCATCTACATAGTAGCGTCACTTAGCTAATTTAACATTGGCGCGCTAGTTTCAAATGTCGACGGTGGCGCCCCTAGTAACCACAGTAGTAAACAGCAATTCAACCATCCATTGCCATTTGCATTGCATGTAAACAAAGCCAAGATTGACGTCTTTTTGCATAATTTCACTATTTTACTATTAAATAATGCTGCTTGTGACATGTGACACTTAGTACACAATTTAAAATGGTATAGTTAGCTTCACGTAAATCAGTTTTTGTTGCAAAATACTGTGAAATTCGAAAGATAGAAGACATCACGGCGCGGCGCAGAGACTGGATGAAGGTTAGTTCACTTATTTTCTCTCCCATAAATTAACTGAGTAAGATGCATACTTTTCGTTTAAGTTAATTAATTATACCTATAATTTATCTTTGAACATAGATTTGGAGAAACAGTCCGGATTCTGATCTCGCCCGACAACTGACAGTTCGTGACGAAAGAAGAATGATACGACAGTCTTGGCAGAGGCGGCCTAGGCTCAGCCCAACGTCTCCCTACAAAGTTGAATCTAAAACCAACAAAGAAGACTAACCTAACTGTCAAACAGTTTGAATGCAGTTCAGTCAAACCTACGATCACCACACGTCAAACTGGATGACTTTACACTCCTTCATACCTAGGTATATTGAACAATAAGTTTGACTTTCGCCAATACAAGCTGACAAATTGCAAGAAGAAGATTTCGATGTGAAGTGTTGTTGTTTCGTGTGTTGGATGTCTGTGGTAGTAAAAGTATCTTCTCTTTGTTTGGCTTGTATCTGTATATTCTACGATCCGTAAGGTAGGCTAACTGAATAAACATTTATCTAAATTACGGCTTGCACTATTCAATAAGAAAGTGACTTACCTACCTACCTATTTCTAAGTAGCATAGTTTTACCTCAAAACAATTTGATTCTAGTGAAATACTTTTTGATCACAATGTTGACAGTGAGTATCAAGATGTATATTATGTCTATATCTAGGTGACACATAGGTAGTGTAGTATGATATAATATCTAGGCATAATACCTCATAGGTTTGGCACCTCAAATTGAGTTGTAATAATAGCATCCAAAGGTAACACTATAATCTTATGGAGAGTGCATTTGCACATTGGTCTACCTCAAAGTGTTTTGTGCAAAGAGAGCTGTGTTTTATTTGGAATATGAAATTAACTGTTCAATGATTTCTACTTGTGTTAATAAAGCCATGGAAGACACATAGGCACTGGGAATAATAAAATAATGTATGTATTTTTTGTAATAGACTGACCAATCTAGGACCAACTGACTAAACCTGCTACAGTAACACTTGCCAATTATAATTGCATTTATAGCGTGTAATATCATTGAATGTAATAAATATTAAATAGTTATATCATGAGTTTTCTTTGAATTACAAAAATGATTTAATATCATAAATATTTATCAAATATATTGCGAATTCACTGAGCCATTTGAATTTCTGGCGGCAATTTTTCATCCCTTGAAAATGAGTTGCACTAAGGTGGCTACTTGGGGCGCCACCATCGGCGCTGAAACCAGTTTCATCTCGGAGTGACGCTACTACGTGAAGGAGTGAACGGGCTGATCTTTATACTATGTGCAAGTGGAGCAAAATCCAACTTAAAAGATCAGATGAAGAACAGGATGTGGAATTTTTGTCCGGTAATACCATACTTGTAGTAAATCTCCCCGTGCATAAGTTGGGTCTGATGCACCGCTCTCGGCTCAAGTGGCATGCGAAGTGTGTCACTTAGTTCATCCAGTCAACCTACATCGAGTATCACGTCACGCCTGAAGGTTGACATTTATGAATGCTAGTTTCCTGAATTGCCATCTGATGTTGCAACACCTCACAAGTATCGAGGCACGACCAGAATACGACATTTGCCACTTGGTTGAACATCATCGTATCGACGTAGATTGTGTCATGTCGCCTGTGCCGATCTACTTTTTTGAATAGTACTAGTTTCCTGAATTGCCATCTGATGTTATGCCAGTCTCATCCCAGTTGCAAGGATGAAGCCTTGAATCTTACTGCCCTGAAATTACTTCCGAAAAAAAAGATGTTCAAAGGAAATTACAAAAATAAAGGAGATGCCTAAGGGCCCTTAAAATGACTAATTTCTCTGCTCCATGTGTGCACAATCTTTCAATACACCGAGGAGACATCAGCATCATTTGGAATTTTTCTCGTACATTACACCCAACAAAGGGTATTTGAAAGAAACGGATGATTTTTTTAAATGTGTTTTTCCTCCTACACATTTAAAGTTTTAAGCCATTGAAATGTGATATTTAGCTTCTGTAAAACATCACAGCTACTACTTTGTTTATAGATGCCTTGTAGTACCTTTGATTGGTTATTGTATTGAAATCAGTTTTTAATAATTTTTTTAATTCTACCTATAATTATAAAGATGCGGAATTTCAATTATTTCTTTTACAACTTAATTTAGTTCAATAATAAATAAAAATAGATCTAATTTTGCAAGTTTATTATGAATATTGTCCTGAATATTATCCTGAATGGGGTTCCAAGAGGGTAGTAGTTAGGTAGTGAGTGACAGAAGTGGATTAGCCAGAAGTTAAATATCAGCTCAAAAAATTGATGCATTGTGATTGTGAAATAAAACATTAACCAAGCACGACATTTGCACCAAATTGCAAAACTAGAATTTTAAATTAGGTAGTACCTAGTTAAATTATTATGAAAATTTCTGAAAGGAATTTTGATGATAAATTTTAATTTGTGGTCGTGGGTAGTATTGGATGGATCTTTTTTTGGTTTGAGAAAATTGGAATATAAGTATTGTAGTACGTACAATATGGTTTAATGAGCAAAATTCAATAAATTACACTAAGATAAATACAATAGAAACTGGACAATTCTATACACTGTGATATCCTAAAACGCAAGACAACATAAATATAAAACAACGATTAATTATACAGAAATATTAACCTATTTTATCCGAAAAAGATTGTCTCTACGTTGAATCAATCAATTTTCAAAAAATAGAATGTTTTAAAAGTCTAATTCGGTTTTGTTGGAATGACAGTTAACGGGCGATTCGAGCTCAACTGTTACTGGACCGTCGTTTTGAATGCCGACTTGCATGTAAGCTCCAAACTGCCCGTCCTTCACCAAGTCGGGATGATACTGACTTCTGAGGAGCGTCATAAAGTCGTGATAAAACGCTTGAGATTTCTCGGTCGACATGGCGTTGTGAAAGTCAAGCTTATTGCCTTTTAATACTGTGTAAAGGGTAAACTGGCTGACGCAAAGAATCTCAAACTCTTTATCTCGGACACTGAGGTTCCATTTCTTTCCATGGGCATCATCGAAAACCCTTAAGCTTAAGATCTTGCGCACGCTGTAAAAAGAGGTCCAGTTAAATAGGCTTAATACCTCTACATAGTTGAATCATACAGTACGAACTTGTTAATCTTACATGTACTCCATGTCTTTCCTGGTATCATTCTTGGATATTCCAATCAGCACACAGAGACCTCTTCCTATGGAACTGATCATCTGGCCCTCAACTGCGAACAAAAGTAATTGAAAAAGCATGATTTTGCCTCTAACTTGGACTGTCAAGATAATTTCCACGACCAAATGTCACTCGGACATTATTCTATTTGATAAAGTACTCACCAACGACATGTGCCTTGGTAACTCTTTGAATAATAGCCTTCATGATTCGTAATTGATTTAGAATCTCTGTCTAGACTTGCATACACAAACTAAACACAAAACAACGTGGGTGTTTGACTGTTTGACAGCTAAACCAGACGGGCGGCCATGTGACCTGTGTGACCTTTGCAACAGCTGATGCCATCCCTTTAAAGTTAACCGCCAATTTCAAAATAAAATTAGTCCCATTTCGCAATCTTTCAAGATACTGGATAATTCAATGTTTTACTGGCAAACAATTTTGTGGCGTTTTAAGTGAATCATTTACCCGAGCAGCTTGTCTTCAATTGAAGTTAAAACTTAAAAGCGATGTGAATAAGCAAACTTCATTACAAGGTACATTGTTTTAGAAACCAAATGATTTAAATATTTTTCCTAGTCCTACTTCTTCAATAACTCTATCTTTATATAAAATCTATTAAAAAAATGTATACATATCTAAGTATTTTGGAAATGTACATAACTGAATTGAAGATGGGATATGGACGGGTGTACGCAGTGAATTCAATTCAAAACTTATTTTGTATCAGTTCATTATTTAATTTATTTTGCTCTTCCATACTTTCCTTTATAATCAATTAATATTTTCCTATCTCTTGCACTCCCCTAGGAAAACAAATCATTTATTATTTGAATAGTAATAAAAATAATAAACAAATAACAAATAATTATACACAAATCACAATTGTTGATATTTACAAAAACAATTACAACACCTAGATTTAAAAAAATGGTCCATTATAATAATCATAAATAAAATGATAAAAAAACCGCAAACATTCTTTTATACACTTTCAAAATGACACATTCTATATTACCATTTAATAAGTTACGACTACCTACGTATATTTTTCATCGAAGGTCATCATATTTCATCCAATGATCCTGCGATTTTGGAATAATATATATATATATGAGGAAACGTATGAGGTTGCTCTACGTACGTACTCTTCTAAAGGTATCAACGTCCGTCGCTTTAGAGTACAAGTGCTTGCCGCCTAGGCATTACATACGTTGAGATCGGTACAATGTGGGGTCTGAGAGACCCCGGCGTGCGTCAATTACGTACATTGACGACCGCTTACCTTGAAAATGCATCTCCCTCCAATGGTTATGTACTAATATGGATGGATTTATTTGCTCTAGGCATTAGCTAAACATCACATATCATTATATTTGTAAACTGTACTCATTAAGAGGTAACGGTAAGCTGGTGACCTCCAAGCATTTTCAAATTGATTCTCAATATTTGTTACCGTATTTGACTCTTATTATTAACATCGCTAGTTTATAGAAATACCAAAACTTCATTCAAAATGGGTGAATGTCACAGATGTAAAATAATTTGAAACTTGCGGAACACATCCGAACTGTAAATGGAACCTACTCTAACAATTATTCTGTCAGAAAACTCCCCAGTAGCTCAGGTCGAGCATAAGGAGGGGTCGGTAACCCGTAAATCTGGATGTGTTACCCAGTTTGGTGTGTTCTATTTCATTCCCTGGTCAGTACCCAAATTCGAAGTGAATTAACGTCTATTCTATTTTAACTTGAATTTAATATTGCAACATGAAAGAAAACCTCAGTAGAACAAATTGAAAACATATCAATTCCAGTAGAACTCCCATGTGCAATTAAAAGTAGAATTAAAATTGTGCCTGAACACTGCACATAGAAAAATTCATTACGTGAACTCACAAAACAGTAGAAACCAGTTTAAAAACATTTTCAGAACACCGCTCGCAACCCACCGTCACTGTCTTAAAAATAATCATGTATTCATTTTGTACCTACGTAATATCCTAGAGAGAAGATGAAATCGTGCGCACTCTAAACGTCATACGAAGTCAAGTAGCTCTATAATCTCGTACTAATGAAGCGGACGACATTCATGCGACATGCTCACGTGTATATCCGTTCACGCTGGTCTCGTCGTCACGTGGCGAGACTCTAAGCTGGAATGCAGAGCGTCGGCGACCGGCGGGCCCGAGTGAATCGTCGAGAGTAAATGCGAAAGATCGAGGCGACATTGCGCTGATATTTCAAGTGTAAAAAATGATTGTTGAAGCATTAAGTTGTAGTAAATGAATTGGTCATTATCAATTGTTGACCAATTGTTTAAATGTGCTGGTCTCCGAAAAGTTATGGATGGTAATCTTTTGTATAAAAGTCGCTGCATTTGAAACTCGTCGATTTTCAAAATTTGTAAACCCCTCCCCTTATAAACTACAAGATTAATATTTTTAAAAAAGTGGACAAAGATTAAAAGATTAATTTACTACAAATTTCTTGCTTTAGCAAAATCTTTCCATTTTCAATGAGACGATCACCACAATATCAAAAATGGCGGATTAGCGGATCCTCTTAATAATGATAACATTGAAGATGAAAATGCAGAAATTAAAAAATAAAAATACACTACTAAGAAAAAACTCTCAATCTTAATGTCCCTAAACGTCTTGAACTTTTCCGATCAGAAACAAAAAGAAAAGACAGTAGTAAAAGGGATGTGAATATTAATTTTGCTGTGTTTCTAGCCTTAAAAACACAACAGCACTGATTTGCGTTCGTAGAAAAGCGGTTTTGTACTGATCAATCAAATGATCTCCAAGCTGGATCCAGAATCTTCATTGGTCGCATGAAGAAACTGTTTTACCGCAGAACCCACGTTGTGTTTGGTTGCGTTGATGTTAAGACTTAGTCCTTCACTTACGCAAGACTTGGATTCACTCGGACCCGCTTACACTCTAGCCACCGTCAGTAAGCCATCATCAATGCACCGACCGAACCCGTAAGAAAAGAGGCTGGACAGAGTCAGACACTCCCAGGAATAGAATAAACTTCAATATCTGTTTAAAAATATTTACATAGTTAGGTTCATTCATACAGCTGGTTTGCAGGACAAGTGTGTTTTTTTTGTATCCATGAAACAAAATACGTATAATGGCGTGGCCCAGAGATAAAAATCTCCAGGTGGTTTTTAATTTGCTTTAAAAAATGTTTTCTCTGCAAATCCACTCTATGTGAATGTAACTGTAGACATCTACAAACAAAAGGGCAGAGGTGATTGTATTTCCAATAATGATTGTTCAGATTGAATGCTACTTTTGAAAACCACCGCCGGATGTAAGCATCGATATTCGCGTTAACCGCATCAATAACTTTCAATGCTAGAAATTCAGTAAACACAAATATCGTCACGTTTAATATCCAAGGCTGATCTTCGAATGTATCACAGAATCTGTTGTAGTTTGGCTAAAATATCCGTTTCAAAAGGTGATTGTGAGTTTTGTCGTCACCACAGCAACAGAATGTTAAATATCAAGAAGTAACACACATTTCAAGCTTTGAGCTTAGTCTACTACATAATGCCACACAGTGGAGTACTACATTATGGGCTCTGGTACGACCTCAAAATGTTAAATATACGATTATTTTTGTATGTATTATTCGTAGGTCGTACCCGGGGTCCGAATGTACTCCAGTGTGGCATCATTAAGTATAGCAAGTTAATAATTGCATTACTCCTTGATTATAAATAGTTCTGTGAAAGTGAAGACAAATCTGTAAATGTGAAGTGCAGTTACCTCACGCAGGCCTCTTGACATGTGACCGGGAGTGTCTGCCTTCGCCGCCGTGCACACGTCCGCCATATTGGACCGTGCGTCATATAAACAGCCGTTCCAGCGCGCTACGGGTGTGACATTCACACGTATGCTTTACATAAAACCCAAGACAATACAACTGGAACACTCATCATTTTAAACTTGTGTATCCTTGTAGAATGTAACAATCTACACTCGGCACAACAAAAATTGTTCGGTGAACAAATTTGAATGACTGCTGGTCATGTTCCATACCAACCAAAGCTTGTTATTATCATTGAAATGAGATATCACCTACTAGAGTGAGACAAGGAGATCGCTTGGACTGAATTGTGATGGTGCGATCTAACATTTTTCAGTCAATAGATTCATTGTACGATGAATTTTAGTTGTGCCAAATGTACATTTTGAAACAATTCAAAAAATCTCTTTGAAGGACCGTGCATTTCCTGTTCGCTTACACAGGCCTAGTGACAATTAGTGACGTGAAAATACCTGAAATTTATATTTTTGGAATATTAAAGTTAAAGTCATATTGTAATGGCTTTTATGTAAAAACAAGGGAGATCTGTCGCCCCGCAACGCTATGGAACGGCTCTAAACTGGTGTGTGTGTCTAAATCCTGGCGAGGCGGTACGCCATGTTGTCGGCCGCCTCACACGGTCATGGCTGGTTCATCGTGAACGCCGTAATGCCGTTGTTGGCCATGTTGTCGAGGATGCCGCTGACGTAGGCGGCCACGTCGATGGACGCCTCGTCGCTGCGTCGGATGAACGGGTGCTCGAGGAGTTTGTTGTACTTCGGACGCTGCGTCTCTTCCTTGATCAGGCTGAGGGAGACGAGATCAGAGACGTTAGTTGTCCGGAAAATTATGCATTAACAAATTTTCTGCAATTTTGAATACTTTCTACAATTGAAGGGCACAGTGCACAGTGACTTAAACTAGCTTTAAGTCAATGAGAGAAAAATGTTTGCATACACATAATAAAGAGTAGGTACTACCTACATAAAATTGTAGATAATATGTTAGTGTTACTAAATGTCATTAGTTAGGAGTTGTTAATTTTCCGGAAAATTGTGCATCGGAAAGTTTTCCGCCCATTTTAAATACTTTCTATTATTGTTCTGGCAGACAATACGGTCAATTTTACACTTTGATATTAGTCAGAGAAAAAGAGCTCTAGAAACAAATTTAAATACTACAAAAACATAATGAAAAAATCTAAGAAAATAATACATATACCTAGAACTTATAATTAAATTACAAAAGGTCAATTGCTAAAATAAACCCATGAAAATAGAATGATCGCCTCACCAAGTGTTGACGAAGTTGACGAACTCTGCGGAGAAGTGGTTCCCGTTCTCGTTGGGCGCGAGCCTCGGTGGTTCGCCCTGCACGACCTGGTACAGCTGCTCGAACACCGAGTTCCACTTGGGGTAGGGGAAGTGGCCGGTGGCGACCTCCATGAGCGTGATGCCCAGCGACCACACGTCGGAGCGCACGTCGTAGCCGCGCGCGCGCTGAGGGTCGATACGCTCCGGCTGGAACATTGTAGCGCGCGGTCAAGCAAGAGGTAGTGCAGAGCAAGAGCAAGATCAGGTAGTGATGGGCAATTTTCAGATGTTTATAATATTAAAAGCTTTAATTGAAAATTTGAAGGTTTCGTGAAATTTATGAATTGAAGGAAATTTATGAATTTAAAGAAATTTAAATAAATTAACACACTTTACACACTGGAGGAAAAGTAAAATAGCTGTTGTTAGTCAGTTTTTAAGTATTTTTTGGGGGGTAAAAATAAATTATTCCCACAAAAGAAGAGGGTGAAATGACAATATATATTCAAATTGTCGTACACATTGTCATAAATATTGTAATACGTATTTAAATTGTCAATATAAAGTCCAACTAACCTACTAAATAAATCCAAAAGAATTGAAATCACAAGAATTAATTGGAAAATTGGAATTGGATTCGCCCCATCTCCACTTGAAATCGTACAGAGCTAAAGACGCGTGAAAAGTCACTCCACCGAGACTCACCGCCATGTATGGTCGACAGCCGGCGTCGCGTGTGCGCGCGATGGAGTCCACCAGCTGGCCGGAGATGCCGAAGTCGCAGAGCTTGATGTTGCCGCGCTTGTCCAGCAGGATGTTGCTCGGCTTCACGTCGCGGTGTATGATCTTCAGCTTCTCCTTGAGGTAGTTCAACGCCTTCACGGTCTGCGCAGGAGCATTATTCATGCATTAATCATGGGAGGGGAAAGGGGGAGGGAAAACTTGATCCGGGACCACAGGGCATGGTTAATAAAGGCGTAATTACACGATTCAAGTTTCCTTGAATTCAACCCTTTCAAGGGGGTTGAATTCAAGACTTGGATCGTCTAAATGAAAACATTGAAGCATTTAACACGTTTCCAAGTCTTGAATTCAAGACATCTCTTCAGCCTTTTCAATTAGAACATGTCCTATTTTCCTTCAAGTTTTGAAATACTTCCACCAATTGTTAATTTCACCGCAACTTCAATCAACAATTCATAGGTTGCATGTGATGTCATCTCATTGTTGCCGTCGCTGTCCGATATTTTATAGTTAATGAGTACCTGGGAAATTGTATAGGCTCTGGAGATTACTTTAGTACTACGAAGAGAAATCACTCGCATTACAAAAATACATCGGTTTGCCTCAATAAATATGAATCTGACCCGTCAACGTGCCAACGTAATGGGTGGACAATTCAATAATTTAGCATTGCTGATATAAAACAAAAGAAGTTCGTGCAAGCTATGAATAAACATTAAACCGTCTAAATTCTCTTTCATGTTTTCTTGAAATCAAGGGTTGAATGTAACCCCTTCAAGGAAACTTGACCCGTGTAGTTCAGGCTTAAAGATTGTTTCACAAGGACATTAATTCTAACTTCTAAATTTTCCCGAAGTTCCAAATCGCAGTCGGTATACTCTTATTCTCTTTGCCTTGTTACCTTACAAATGAATGATTTATCGAAATTATGAAAATTTATGAGAAATGATTAGGTATCACAAGAGTTCAAAAGATACCTACATAATTACTGAGCAGGGCCGTCGACATATTGCATCATTCTTCAACATCTGTGTTTATTTGACAAATCATTTTGGCTTCATATTGATAAACAAGGAGAATTGATATAGAAAGTGCATTTGTAACTTCCAATGTCCTTCAAAATGGAACAACACACAATGTACACTCGTCAGAACAAAAATTGATCGGTGAACAAATTTGAATGGCTGCTGTTTATGTTCTATATCGATCAAAGCTTGTTAATATCATTGCAATGTAAGGTCACCTTCTAGATTGTGACAAGGAGATCGCTTGGACTAACTTCTGATGGTGCGATTTGATATTCAGTCAATCAGATTTATTGAATGATTAATTTTATTTCTGCCAAGTGTACAATGTTTATTTGTTTAGACTTTGAATGCACTGCCTTTGTATTGAAATTTGTCAGGACAAAGATTCCGACAAATGACAATGGAGTTGAAACTGTTGTCATTATAAAACACATCAGGATGAAATATCCCAAAGAACATAATACAATGTAAATTGAATTTTAAACGTTTCGAAGTCTACTCACAGCTACGGTAATTTTTCCTAGGATGTTCTCGGGTATCCTCTCCTGCTGCTCCTCGTATGTGAACTTGTAGAACTTGTCTAGACTTGTGTCCATCAGCTCCATGCATATCCAGCAGTCTCCCTCCTTGAAGAGCGCTCCGTAGAACTGCACGATGCAGGGACATTCGTTGCTCTTCATCACCACTTCCAGATCCATCAGCAGCTGTTTCTGCTCCTTCTCGTCCACGGTGGATCGGATGCGCTGGATACGAAAACAATGCATATGTTGACCTTGACTTGACATCCAGCTTGACTCATAAAGTTCGATCACTGTTAGAATATTTCTGTCGTTTTCAGTAGTACCAACCTCTGAATGTAAAATACGCTACATGTGAAAGGTGGCGATAATTGCTAGCGTAATAGGTGTGTGGACCGTATATTGTCAGCAATGAACAGTCACAAGAACACTGCCATGTCAATAGCAAGACTTTCTTGTGTATTATTTATTAATTTTATGACTGATTTAAAGATCTAGTGGTTGTTCCAACACTTGAGTGATAGGCACAAAAGCAAAAATTTTATGGTAGTGGTACTGCAAACTAGGTAGGTAGCCATCTAGGAGAATTGCGAACTCTTGGAACTTCCACTCCCTGTTTGAAATGGAATAAACTGTATAATCCAATATTTTGGGTTATTTTTCCTAAAATTGAAAATATACTATAATTTTTCTGGAAATTTTCGAAAAAATATTTTTCCGGAAAATTCCCATTTTCAGTTGTGTGAATTGACCTTTACATGGGGGAAATGATGGTTAACTTTGGCTGTAGTTTCTTTCAAATAGTACCTAAGCCATGAAAGAAGGATCTGTAATTCAAAACCACTGAAGAAACGTGAAGACCAACACATACAGTTTATTCCATTTCAAAAGGGGAATGGAAGTTCCAAGAAGTTCGCAATTCTCCCACAGATGGCATAGTTTGCAGTACCACTGCCATAAAAATTTTGCATTGGTGATTATCACTCATGTGTTGGAACGACCACTATATCTTTAAATCAGTCATAAAATAAATAATTTATCAATTGTTGCCATAAAATCCTCTATTTAATAACCTGGGTTAACAAAATACGTATAAAAAGTAATTTAAATCTGTTGTAGGTAATATGTTAGTACTTTCTCAGCTAAGTTGGCAGACATGTTGTTTCTCTTGTCTTGTTTCCCGCCTTCAAGGAAGACAAGAGAAACAACATGTCTGCCAACTTAGCTGAGAAAGTACTAACATATTACAACAGATTTAAATTACTTTTTAAATGTATTATGTTAGCCCAGGCTATTAAATAGAGGATTTTATGGCAACTAGTGATAAATTATTTATTTTATGACTGATTTAAAGATCTAGTGGTCGTTTCAACACATGAGTGATAATCACCAAAGCAAAATTTTTATGATAGTGGTACTGCAATCTATGCCATCTGTGGGAGAATTGCGAACTTCTTGGAACTTCCATTCCCCTTTTGAAATGGAATAGACTGTAGAGCATGTAATGGTGGACTGACCTTGACCGCCATGACGGTGCTGCTGTGCCGATGCACCATCTTGTTGACGGTGCCGAACGCGCCGCGGCCGATCTCGCCGAGGTCGTGCAGGTCCTCGCTGGTGAAGTCGTACACTTGGTCGGGCGACACCTGGAGCTTGCCGGTCGACTGCATGCTCTGGCATATCTTAAACCTCTCCCTGCGGAGTCAGCGCAAGAACACTTCACACAACGCCGTTTGCAACGGACCTCAAGCTAATGTAGTAGTAGTCGCTGCGAGCGTAGGATGCTACGTTTGGCGAAACTTTACAAAATTCCTCGTGTTTAGCTACACTTCCGTCTAGGGTTGTGCAAACTGGTTCGGAAACCAGTTCCAACCAACCAAACCAGTTTGGAAACCAGTTCCAACCAACCAAACCGGGCCTGAAGGTTCTATTTCCGAACCTATTTCGGACCTTTAAAAAATTGCTAACTGACCTGTTTATTAGCGCAACTTATTCAACGATAAGTTATAATCACACTTATCTTGTTTGGTCAGATCACATTTCATGAAGTAAAGAGACTGAGAAAGTATTGTTTGCAAAAATAACAGGTGTTTTTCCATGATTAATAAACAGAAACTTTAATATTCCATTGCTTTGTGCTAAATTTATGTACGTAATCTCTTTTTACAAATAGAATTACTTGAATAGAATTAGATATTCACAGATCTTAAAGGTTCGGTTAGGAAATCTAGAGCCTCGGTTCGGGTTTGGTTTCAGATTATTGAAGGTTCGTACAACAATTGTCTTCGGCTGAGAGCTACCGACACTTCCGGCGAAAGAAGGGTTGTACAAAATAGTGTGATACATTGCTCGCAATGACTACTACAATAACAATTCAAAAGTACTACCTACCTCTATTTTTATGGGAAAATATAATTTATTAATAACATGTACTACACACACGGACTTAATAATTGATGGAAAACGGCAAGAAGCTGGAGCTTAAATGACCGTCAATATTTGTTGAATGGAGAAACAAATTGAAGAGGCCGTGGGTGTACATGCCATTGCCAGTTGCACAAAACTCTGCATTCCCTGAAGAAATGCATTGTGTAATTAAGTTCACAAGTGGAATACAAAATTAGACTGAAAAGTAACATTCATTTTCTAAAAATGCTGAAATCTACCTACTCAACACTTCGGTATGAATGAACACAATTCAGTTGAGTCACTTCTTTCATAACCAGTCAAGAAGAGTACCTAAAATGGACTAAAATGGAACATTTCTCGAGGTGAATTTCAAGACCTTCAATCCGATATTATTTATCTATCATCAATGCTTCACTCCTGATCTTCCTGCAGACATTCGAGGAACTACTGGTGTACAGTTCCGGAATTAATTGTCGTCACCCTCCTTCTTCCCTTTCCATCATTTATGTTAGTTTAGGCTCCTCCCCCTCGATCCTTATCACAGAAAAAGTTGTTTGAATGTGGTGGGGGGTGAAGAGGAGAATGACAGCTATTTATTTCCATGATTGTACCTCTACTATTCCTATTTCTATTACCCTACTATATATTTTTGTTGCCTGGAAAGTGTCTCTCATTTGAATCAATGCTCTGCCAAAAGTTCGTTGACCGAAATGTTAGTTGCTCTGTGTGCCAGATTTAAACTTTGATTAACCAAATTTGATGGCCTTCCTACACACTCCTAATAGGGTCAACCTTGCAGACCTTTCATAGAGAATGATTGAACAAACACAAAAGTATAATAAGTAAGTTAGTAATATCTGTAATTAATCTAACAACAGAGGTAGGTAATGCTCACAACTTAATGTTAATGTCAGGTAAATTGTTCATTAAAAGCTTTTAAAGGCAGGGTGTAAATATTTTACGGATCACAGCAATCAAGACAAGGCTCGGGGGAATCAAGACCAGAAGTTGGGACGGATTGTTGATTCTATCTCGTTGCGTATGTCATTAGATTTGAAGATAGCCGTCATTTGTTCAATAAACCTATCTCTCGGACTGTAAAACGGTAAGGTCACCTAAACATAAGTAGGTACCTACCAAAATATAAATATTTTTATCTCAAACTAGGATGTATCCATACAAACATACCCAAGCTGTAAATTACACTACTACTACTACACTGCCTTGCAAAGAGGCAACAACTAAATTACATTGATTGACTTACATTTGATCTATGATATTTAGTAGGCGAGTCATTTTAAATGCTGCAATTGTTGATTAACATGGATTTGCTGCATCAAATATCAATGCTCCATGGTAGATAAGGTAGTACTTAGCAAGTTTATTCCCACTAAATCATTAATCTGCACGTGTCACTCATTAAGGAGATCTCCGAATTTCACTATTCATGAGAAATCGTTCAAATTTAAATATGTAGATTTTTATGTTCTGCATCATAATATGCCAAGAAGAAGCGGTCAACGTGAACTAATTCTTGATATATCACTTCAAAGTTGACAGTTTTTCTTTCAATTTAACATTGCGACCGTATGGAAAAAGTCATGCTGATATTTTGAAAAGTGTATTAGGTAAGCTGCTTTCAAACGGATAGATTTTTTTTTTAAAACTACCTACTACCTATAGCGTGTAACAATGCAATATTTTACTATCTATAACATTTTTAAATGCATATTCAAGGACGTTTTACCGAGCTATGAGGGATTTACTGGTCTATTTTTACGTTTTTCCATCTGAAAAGTGCAGTTTTATGTAGTACAATTGTGTTGCCATGGTAAAACGGCCTTCAAGAAATTAAAATTTCTTTGCAAATTTGTAGAAATTTCGAAAAGACCGTGATTATTATCGTTTGTCCCTCTCAAATACCTCAGAAACTTGTCAACAACCTCAAACAAGTGATGCGCAAAATTAATCTTGCAGTCCAAAATGACTTACAGCTAGGTATGACCCTGTAATGTAATTGAACTTCATGGATTTGTTTTCTAAGTGAATGGTTGTTAGGTGGACACAACAAGCAAACAGGAAGGTTGACGTCGACACACAAGATAGAAATGCACACGACACAAAGCACAGTGAGACAAATGAGATGTGAAAAACCCACGCAAATCAAAAACAAGGAAAGAAGCAACGCCAACTGACCTTAGTTTGGTGCGTTCTGACGGTCCGAAACTGTGAACACAGAATTGAGACAAGGATGGATGAAGCAAGCGTTAAAAGCCACGTGATGGTACCCATGTATCGAAGCACATGCGGGTGCGTATAACGTGACGTGTGTGGTGTGAACGTGAAATGCCAACTTACCGGGTCGTTTTGTCAGGTACGAACTCTTGATTGAACGCTCTCGGCAGCCCGGTTCGCTGTCGCGCGAGACTAGAATTAGTTCGGTCCTCTGGTGACGAGTTTCTTACGCCAGATGTTCGAGGTCTGGAGAAGAAAGAATTTAAAATCAAACAAATCTAAGTAACTAGGTATGTGATGCGTTGATCATTGATTATAAATGTACAACAATGAAGAATGTTGCTTACAATAATGGTGGATAAACGCTGGTCCCTCCTCCACCAAAGGATAATCCGCCGGGTGACGATCCTGATAAACTCAGATTCATGAGTCGTCTTTTTTCAGCTGAAAAATACGAAAATGCCAAGTTTTACTTCATCCACAATGGTTTAGTTTACACAAACACTGATACATGGTTGTCAAATCAGTTGAAACAAGTGTTTGTAGACCTTGAGTGCCTACTTGTCAAAATATTGGCTCTAAGGTGGGGGATAGAATGACATTTGGGCTTACCTGACACATCTGAACGTTGGAAATCATTGTCCGCCGGTGGCCTCAAGTCCAATTTTTGATAAATGAATGGTCTGCTACTTCCAGACATGCCTGTGAATAAGAAAGTGTGATTTAGGCATAAGGAAACTGTCGCCTTGAAAAATACAGGTAAAAACCCCTCTAGGTTTTGGCAAAACTGCCGCACTTAGATTGCAATGCAAAACAAGCTAATACCGTACACTATACTTGACTATACATTTTGCGAAGATATTGTAACATATTTCTGCTACTTCTTTTTTATTTTAAAGAGCAATCATTAAAAACAAACCTTGATTTATTTGACTTGATGAATTTCCATGGTGTTCCGCCATTTTGGATTTTTTACCAAATTTCGCAGTACAACGCGCATCTGCTTTCTGCGCACAGGTTTCATTCTAGGCGGGAAATTTTTAAATGCCCACTTGTTCTACCAATCTATCCCATTCAGGCTTAGCCCGTAGGTGGGATTCTATAACTCCATTGCGACCGCTTAGCAATTTCTTCCATAAGGATTAACATTGAAATAATTGCTAAGCGGTCGCAATGGAGTTATAGAATCCCACCTCGTATCACGTGAAAACGAGACGACACGGGAATTTAGAATCACCCTCCTGAACAGTTTCATTTTTGGATTGTGAAAATCGGACTAAAATTGAAAAAGTTATGGTCGACTTAAGAGTCGGTTGCATGGCTGCCATTTTGACATTTTTTTCAATAATTTTCTTCCCAAAACAGGGTCAACTCTTTTGCTTCTTGTTTCTACAAGTCTGAATGAATATTATTGAAATTTTTTGTAGTAATAGACTAGATATACACGCAAAAGTGCCACAAAAGAATGTTTAATCCGGCGTTTATTTTCTCTCAAAATAATTTGTAAAAATGCCACTCTTAACGAGGCGTGGGGATCAGTTTTTGCAGTATTTTGAAAGCTCTAGGAGAAAATACTACTACTACAATGAAGTGTTTTATGCATTTAACCCATTGGAAATGTCATTGGCTATCTACGAAATAAATTCCTATATTGTGGCAGTTAAAATATGATTGTGAGCATGGAAGTGCTAATGCACGATTACGGTATTTTTCTCTTGTCAAACATGAGTGAGCACTACTGTTGTATTTACTACAAATCGTAACGGATTGTAATGAAATATTTTATGGCGCTAGTTAAGACATGTCTAAGTGGGTTAAATGGATTAGGTACTTCTTAGAAATAAATACTACATTCCGCTTAAATAAATGTTAAAAATGACTCACGGGCAGCTGCAGTCACACTTCTTTACCACAAGTTTGTATAACCACCTTTAGAATGAATGGCTTTATCAAGAAAATCACGGTTAGTATCAACGGAAAGCGTGATTATTTGACAAGGAACACACGAAATTTGGAAGACCTAGCATTAAAATGGGCTTGGTTATCGCGGAAATAGTAAGGTAATCCACTGAGAAACTATCACTCAAAAATGCACACGAAATCTACATAATCTGACAATGTTTTTACACCAGTAGTTCACCACTTTCCTGACAGAATATGCTAGTGAAAATCGTTGAAACTCCTTTATCGCAAGTAATTTTTCTAGGATTGATTCACGGCCAACTCTATACTTTCCACTGGGCAGTGATATATAAGTACCTTGCTTTTCTGAGAAGTTTCCTTACGTTCCAATGGTTACCTATTTATTCATGAATATATTTATCAATTTCAATATTTTTAGTAGAATTTTGATATTCAGTAGGTACCTGTGGCACTTGTCAGGTTACAAAACTTTTATTATGGACGTTTTGGAATTAGAATTATCTTATTAACGGAATCTAATACATGCATTTAAGCATTTGTAGGCGGCTAGCTAATTATACCAAATAATATTTATTTTGCCATTTTATAGAAATTGAATAACTTATTTACTAATTACTATTGATTTATTACAATTATTTGTCGGCCTGGATTTTCCACCATGAAAATAAAGAAGTAGCAAATGAAGTAAAAGCGGATTTATAATAATGTGCTTTTTAGGACCAATACCTACAGTCCTAAAAAGCTGTGGCATACGAAAACTACATGTATACCTGCCCAAAACCCATGTCCAAATTTGCTGCTGCAACAAGAAGTTGAACGGAACATTATATGACGCCGTAGACCTGTTTTTCTCATCTCAACTCAGCAAATATTATTCTCTTATCCACAAATAATCCATACTGCAGATTTAATATGAATGTAATCAACGAATCTTTCTGAATAGGGAAAGTGAATGAAGTATTGATTTTTTGAACTATGATGCGCTTGAATGTTGAACATTACTTGAGTTTCTGATTGACAGTGCACGATACTCCTTTCTCCTTATAGGCGTTTAATTCAAATATTCAGGTTGGCTCGTTATGAGGAACTTGTGCGTTGCCCAGTTTGTCATTGGTTAGCTATAACATGAGATTTGGCCACCCTCCCCTGCTGGTATTTGTCGGGATCATACTATTTAAATTGTCTATAGACTATATCGTACAATTGGAAAACGCTCAGTGTAACTCGTTTATGAGCGAGCACTGATACGCGCAATACCATGCTTTCCACACCCTCTAGCTTGAATACCCACAGAGAAATATTCCAGATGCAGTGACTTAAAACACTTTTCAAAGCATGCCAAGACAGGAACGATGAAATTTCAAGGAAAATACTATAACCTACCAGCCCGACGGCTGGTGTGTTGGATACCTCGGTTCTCGTTAGATCACCGAGGTTAAGCAACATTGAGCGCAGTCAGCGATTGGATGGGTGACCATTCAACTCTGCCTTGCCAGGTTGCTGCCGTTGGGCCAGAGGGACTGGGGTGTTTGGGGGTTAGTGTGACGACCTCCCTCCACCTGTTATCAGTCTCTCGACGGCGCGGGTTGTGGAGGCTCGTGCTGTGAATGTTCCCTACAAACACTGGGCGGCCCGGGCTTCTGCCCATCTAGCGCCCAAGTGGGACGTCCCGGGCGGGAACTACTAGGGCATGCCCTGGGCCTGCCCAACGGAGCCCAACCGATCCGTTTTATCTGGCTGTAAAATTTCTAGGAATGTCCCGTCTTGGTCCCGCCCGGGAATGGCTAGGGACGGCCCGCTCGGGCGCTACGACTGTTTGAATTTAAGCTGCTCTAATGACTTATTTTTTTCATATTTATAACTTCATTTCTATAATAATTACATCTACATTTCACATGGATATATTGATTTAAGAATAAATATGTTTACAATTCCAAAGCAAAGTATTCATACCATTTTAAACGTTATTAGTAAAGTTTCTTTTATGAACTCGGCAGTCGGCCATCTTCGTGAATCAACTTGTTTCCGTTCTCCCTTCTTCATTTCAAACGCGGCGTTTGACGTTTGTTGATATTTTACTGAGTGTCATGAGTGTGTAGTTTACGTCCTTTTGAGTGATTTTGAATGTGATTTCAATTATTATCTGTGTCCGTGAATGCAGTGTTCACTGCTGAATAGTTTGTCTCAGTTCATACCATTTAATGTGACACAAATCGTGAAATAATTACAGTTTTGTTGTGCCTCTTTTGCTTGGATTTTCATCACAGAGCCATACAACCCATTGAAGGTGAGTCTTCATCACAACTACATAAGTATCCAGGCATTAATCGTTGTTACTTTAGTTTTGTATATGCTGGGGATACTAATAAACCAATAGGTAGTGTGACCAATGTTCAGTAAACATTAACCTCACATGTAAATTTTTGAAATGTAGCAATTTATGCAAAGTAAAATTTCCAACTAGGTAGGACCTAGGTAACTAGGTAGTTTAGGTATTTATAAAATAAATAAAGTAGGTAAACAGTTTGCTTGGCGTGGTAGTCTATACATATCAGTGGTAGTAGTCAGTAGGAACCCTACCTGTAGGTACCTAGTACGTACCTCCGCCTATTTTGGGAATATTTTCACCTCTCCATTAACCAATAACCATCCCACATACCTACCAAGGTACCTACTGCAGTTTTAATAATGTTACTTGTTAAAGGTGAATCTACTCTGGAAGAAAATAGGCTATTAAGATATCGAACTCCAGAAACAAAGCGCGTATTCGTCCTGCGAGCGAACCAAGCTGTATCGTCAAACCGAGCCGAAACATTAAGAACCGAACCGAGCAGAGTGGTAAATATTTTCATTATATTTAATTATTTAACTTTATCAAGGATTTTAGATATACAGCAATTATTTTTGTTTATGTAGGTACCTTACAAGGCCAATAACAAACATTTTTGTTGTGATCCGAAAGTAAAAATTATGTTGCATGGAAATTACATTCTTGTCGGAGGTAGTAGATACATACATTGAATGGTGGTCCCGCTTCATTCAAATACGTAGTAAAATTTTTGAGATTGAATGTTGTCATCCAAAAAAATAAACCGCACCTTTTGAATTTCCTCTAACGCGCCGGTGGTAAGAGAGCAGCCATTCCATGCGAATGCAGACATATGCCACATAATACATATGACTGCTGAATTATTAAATGTAAATAATTCAGCATGTTTTTATATTAAATTCATGGTATTTTCTTGCTGATTCCAAATATATAATCAGTTTTGTGCTAAGTTTGAATAGTTATTTTGTTATCAGTAAAATTGTGGGACCGCATTTAAATTTAAATTTCGTGTCGAACCATGTAAATTACATAAAAAATTCAGAAGGCTGCACAATGATCCTAACTATTTTTATTTTGATGAATAAGATGCTGAACATAGCATCTTACACCCGTACACCCGTAACACGGAATGGCTGAGAGGAAATTAATTTGAGTTGCTAACTTTCACCTTACTTTTTGTAGGTTCTACAGATTCACCGTGAACTTGCCCTGCTCTTATTCTAGAGTCGATTTAATTGCCTACCTACTTCAATTAAAAAGTAAATTTACTTCTTGGCAAATTAGCGAGAATTCTGAAGATGCACAGGACTTGGGACTTCGTCGAGTTAATGGATTAAATGTTACCTACCCTACAGATGTAATGATTCAGAACTCTCTGATGGTAAGCCACATTTTAGTATTTTATATGTGTAGTATTTCCTCTAACCTTACCTTACCTATAAATCACATTTATGCAATATAGAATGTTTCAAATTTTTATTGGGGTTTTAAATAAATAGTGTACCTAATGGTAATAATTTTACCTCAAGTGATTATTGTGGCAGGTCACACAACACAAAAGTGATTTTTGTATTATTCATTGCCAAGAAGTTTACCTATCCTATCAATTTACAAATTCTTCATTGAATCCATCTTTCTTTATTTTTAGGGATCACTCTGTGCCAAAAATTCAATTTTTAAAATTTTTGTAAAGACTGTTATTTGCAGCTATCTGCTATTGCAGTTATTTACATAAATAGTTTCTTGTGTAGTAGGTAGAAACTATTTGCTAGGCAGCCTCATGCTCAAAAGAAGTTGCATCCACGTAGATTGCGGATCAGTCCTCGACACCACAAGACCGTGTGCTAATAATTTATGGATGGAATCCAGTATCTGGCCATTAAATCGGAAAATTCTTTTGAGCATAGCATAATAATAGTGTTAAATATTGACAAAATTAACAAGATCTTACTGATAACAAGATCTTGTAAATGTTGGACTTTCATTGGTCTGACCGAATAAAAATTTACACAAAAAATAAAAAACACTTCTAACAATACGCTGCATGATCTTGCTAAACTTTTCAAGATCTTGTATAAATCTTGTTTAGGTTAGAATCTGCAATCTGTACCTACAATAATAAATAATTGCAAATATCTTGCGAACATTATTAGTACAAGGTACATTACCTACCTAAATACTTTGCAATCTTATTTTTTCAGATAAAAGAAATACGTATTCAAGAGCATTCATTTTCTTGAAAAACTGAAGATGAAAAATTGTGCCAACATATCCGTGAGTGAAGTAAAATCCGAATTGTGTCTTGTCGATAAAGAGACAGCGTGCCAGACTTACTGCCAGGTAGTACCCACCTCAGAATGTTTTGATACTATGTGACGTGTGAAGGTTGAAGGACATTTAAATTATGCTTTTTAGATTTTTGTGTTTGCAATTTGCACTGAGAATATAACAATATGAAAGTAATCAGTATGGTCTTTATCATAGATGCACTGTTAATAATGCATAGAAAATTATTTGCGCATGATGATAACTGCAGATGTTAGGTACAAATATTTTTAGTTTGTTTATTGTCGACATATTTTGCTGCATACATATTTAAAGTTTTGTTTGTTACCTACTTAATTGTCATGCAAATGAAGCTATACCTACCTACTAAAGTGGAGTTTTTCTCTCTATACCTATATCGGCAAACGCGGTATCTTTTCAAAGGCCATTCATCCATTGTCAATAGCTCAAAAACATGACACTTTCTAACAAGCTACATGGTTCGGCTACATGCCGTGTTTTATGGTCTCCAAATCCCAACCCTCCCCTGTTGTCAAATATGGTCAAATGTTTCTTAAAATATGAAAAGAGGTAGGACATCTTTCTAAACCTCTCAAATGTGTGGTATTTGGCATCAATGCACAGTTGTAAAAATTGCCCTCCCTGCCCCTGACTTGATACCTGGCTCATCTCTATAAATTTACAACCTGCCAAAATAAACACTTGTTCCTAGTCAAGCTCCATTGTGCAAATTCTGAGTGGAAATCAATGGAAACTTTCAAATAGGTATAGAGAGAAAAACCCAACTATACCAGATAACTTACCTACCTACTTAATTTGCAATTTTAAGTGATGTGGTAGTATAATCTTTTACAATAATATACGTTTATATTATATGAAACTGTTTTTTTAAAATTTTCGTGTTTTCCTGCTCTTTATTATTCCTAAAATTCAATTGCAGTGAATCTCCTATGTGTAGCATTTTATTTTTTGTAATTTATCAAAACAATATAGTAAGTAAGTAGGGAATACGTGAAAAAATTATTATTGAAACGATTCAATCGTCCTGTAAGAGATTATCAAAAAATAATTGCTAATTTCAAAATCCAACAACCGATTCATATAAACAAAAATTATGGATCTTTTTATCCTTCTTCATTTTTTTATGAATAAGGTAGGTAATACTTAAGTCTCGTGAAATTTTGTTCCAGTAAGTTTTTAAATATCAACGCAAATAATTACTGACATTTGTCACCCGCGAAATGTAAAAAATTAATTCATGCAAATGAAATTCAATTATAATGGGACTTTTGGCGGGAAAAACGACGTATTACAAGAATCCACTTACACTGATGTGTTACCATTGTGGATCATCTGTCAATTTTCTGTAAATTTTCCTGTTTAAAGTTATCAAACTTTGTAAATTCATTCCTTGAAAACTATTCATCCCACAGCAAAAATAAAATCACATCCGTGTTCAGCAACATATCAACTTTCATAAAATAATGGTCTATTATTCTGAAATCTGAATTTCACGAGACTTCCCCATTATGTGACAGTCAAGTTGAGGATTTCAAATGATCCCAAAATATTTCCTCCAAATAAAAATGCGTTAAAAATAAAAACAGTAGGAGGTACCTTAGGTAATGTGTCAGGTCAGTGGAACAGCTTTCAAACAATAGGGAAACATGGCGAGATAAAATAACTTCCAATAACCACTGATTAACTTTATAATATACCGGCTATTTTTTTTTTATTAATATTTGACCATTTATTCAAATATTCTAATGTGTTTGAGTAGGCACCTAGTAAGTACCTACTGTTCTTCTAGTTGACATAACAAATTACAACTGTTGTGAAATATTCCGTGAACTGTGAACTAATACATTGATCCTGGAAGGATATACCTGGATTATTTTTTTCGTATGGCAACGCCCACTCTCCGAAATTGTGAAAAAATCCCGTTTCTCGTGTCACTCACGTTTGCAATTAATTATGTCTTAATGAAACGTATTTTTTCCAGGTACATTCGCATTCAAAATTAGTGCCTATATGCACGTGTCTGGATTAGAGGCACGTTTTATAGGTACTGCATTTTGAATGAGAGTGTACCTAGCAAGCTAGCACGTGACCGTTATGGAATGTGCGTAGGGGGAGGGGGCTACAGAGCGAGCAGCTGCTCCCGCGCGGGCCGCCCGGGCGGGGGCCAGGGCCGGCCTATGCCTCCCGCGCGGGCCGCCCGGGAGGGTCCAGGGACGGCCCATACCTCCCGCGCGGGCGTCATGGGACGGCCCATGGCGCCGCCCGGGCTTATTCCCAGTGGCAGGCCCCGGGAGTCTCACTCCATGCTAATCACCCATAAGACGGGAGGTCCCTGGGCAGGCCCGTACGCCCATCTGGGACGGCCTAGGACGCGTCCAGGGACCTCCCAGTGTTTGTAGGGTTACACCGTCCTTCGGAAGGGACGTTAAGCCGTTGGTCCCCTTGGTATCTTTCGTCAGGAGTAGGCTACCGGGTTTCCTCTCCTCCCTTCTCTATATTACATTCTCACTAGTGGAGCCTGGCTCTGTTGAAAATAAAGACTTAATAATAATAAAGAAAGAAGCACACAAAATTTCCATTTAGATTTCATTGAAATTGCCGCCAACAAGCGCGAACTGCGAAACGAAAGTCACAAGAAAGTTCCGGTGATAATCCCGAGGTGTGTCACAATCCAAGCGCATTGCTCTGGACTCGATAAAACTCTTTGACTGGAACTTGCATTGTTTTATCTGTGGTAATGTTAAAGATGAACGAAAGAAAGGCGACAAATTTTCCCTTGCAAATATGAACCCTACTTCACTACATTCAACAGTCCTATGCCCAAAAACGATCCGAATAGGTAATAATCCAGCGGCTTACGTTTGAAAGAGATTTGTTTGCTGTGAACGCACGTTACCATAGGCAATGTTACCATAGGCAATGTCACCAGACGTATTGCTCAGAGAAGAACATCAACGCAGCAGAGAGGAGAGAGAAAATTCTAAATTTGATAGAGCAGCTGATTTGGTGTTTGATCATTTTAAAAATGAATTAGCCGACGGAAAAATTGTCTTAGTTCCGCAAGTGTGCGAAAAATTCAGAGCATTTTTAGTGCAAGAAGGTGCCGAAGCAATCGATGCAGAACAGTGCCGCACTGCGTTTATCAACAGCAAGATTTTGAGTAAGTTCGGCAGTTTTGTTTCCTTTTACGTTCAGTCTGGCAATTTGCCTAGCATAATGTGTGCAAATACATTGTGTGGGTCAACTGTATAATTAGACGACGATCTTGTTACTAAAGACCTGACAATAGCATCCGAATCACCCGCCATGATAATGAGACAAGCCGCTGCAGTCATCCAAACAGAAATTAATAATATTCCAACAGCCGATTATTATCATTTTCCATCCGAAGTGTCTCTTCAAGCTTCTGAAAAATTTGTACCACAGCGTTTGGCTACATTATTGAAGTTGATAATGGATCCGCGAGCACACAGAGAAGATGACACAGAACTCGAATCAGAAGAAACAATAAAACGAAGATATTTGACAATCGCAGAATGCTTAATGTACAGTTCACGCCGTTTTAACAAAAAAAAAGTAATTCCTCCGTTTCATTTGGGTCTGATGGCTCAATTACACCATGAGTATGGAAATCGTAATCTCATGGAGACACTTCATTCGTATGGACCAAAGGAGTTTACGACTTTCTGCAGGCATATTTCGCCTCACGCACCAAAAACACCAGGCAAGCAACGGGTCACGTAGCACGCGGTCAAACCAGCACAGTTCCAATAGTTGGTTCCAGGAATATTTTAATTGCGCGCCAATGAATACACTTAGGAGATGCGGTTTGTAACATTGCTTAACTGAGACTCTAAGGAATCACCTCCAATTTTTAGATTCCGCGAAGTTACAGCAAGTTGAATAGAACACTTTTTGTGCATTCTGAATTATTGTCCAAACGTTCCCACACATATTTTAATTGCGTGCCACCCAAAGTGTAAAAGTGAATCGAAAAATGAGAGGTGATTCCTTGGAGTCTCAGTTAAATGTTACAAACCGCATCTCTCTAAGTGTATTCATTGGCGCGCAATTAAAACATTACTGGAACTCTTGGATTGGCGCTCGTAAGCGCGCGTGCGAATGCAATCGTTTTCTGCCTGGAATTTTTCCGCCCGGGAGGAGTGGCGGCTAGCCGGGAGTGGTTTTAAGCCCGTAGCGTAGGCCGGTACTTTCCTTGGGTTGGCCCCTCCAGAAGAATATAACTACAACCTCCTCGTTATGGACTCTGCGCGAGTTATTATGAATTACGCTCTTTCCTAACAACAATTGCTGAGGATCAGTTGTCAGACAGTGATGAGGTGTACGTACTCACAGGTCTATAAAACAGAAACGAGGGTGGCAACTTTCAAGATCAAACTGTAACGAATGAAGTAGTGTCAACTAGAATGAAATGGACTTATGAAACCACATTAAAAGTGCCAAAAGAGAGAATGAACAAACTAATTCACTTCCAGAAACCAACTATCCGACCAGAACCACAGAGAATGCATGGCATCTATGACAAGTTTCATACATTTCTGGATTATTCATGTGTTATTATTATTATTATTATTATTATTATTATTATTATTTATTTTAAAACACATATATAACACATACATGAGATACATATTATACATGCAGTTACTGGCAGTGGGAATAGAGCAAAGCCCCGTAACAACATGTGCCCCACTGCCAGCTTGAGCAAAAAGTCATAAATACAATTAAAAACACATTAAAAATACAGACTAACGATAAATTACAATATATATATTTAACAAGAATAAATAACAAAATCGTGCGTGAGCACTCGTCAATAGAAACTATTGTTGGCTATTTAAAATGAGCCGCCGTAAATTTACTTTAAAATCACAACAACAGCAAAGATTCACAACGTGTTCACGTGTTCACTTTGCGAATCTTCACAAAGATTCGCAAAGTGTTCACAACAACAGCAAAGATATCGCCTTGATATTATTGCGACAAGTTCACCGACCAATTTTCAAGGAATTTAAGTTGATTCAGATTACCAGACAATACCATTTTGGACTGGCTTCAATACCTCTACCGGAACATTTCGTCAAACCCACACCGTAGCTCTGTACTTGCCAGCGATTGATGCCAAACCAGCAGATTTCACAACTGTCAATACAACATTGAAACAAGGAGAGATGTTTGCAAAGAAATGTGGTCAACAGTTTCACGTGCACACGTTCGACCAACAACTGTACGCCCGTCGCGCAGCAGATCAAGATGAGCAATCCGGAGGAGTACTCCAACTTGATTGTTCGTTTTGGTGGCTTCCATAATCTCTGCACGTTCATTGCTTGTATTGGCAAGATTTGGGGCGATGCTGGTTTCGCCCGATGCTGCCCTAATAAAGCGTAACGGCTTCTGGGTCAATACTTTGTGATCTACATATTGTAACCACTCTGTAAAAATGGATAATAAACTGAAACTGAAACAGACATCTTGAGTGACTCTGGCAGCTACGCGACACACACAGTAAACGCCATGCTGTCAGGAAAGCAATTCTTCAGAGCTGTCCGAGGGTTAACACAAGTGTACGAAACCCTCATGAACATTCTGATCGTAAATTGCTTGAAGTGGATGGAGAGCACTGGAAAATATGTCACTGAATTGGATGCACTTGTGGCCTGCCTTATAAATGCTCACACAACACATGAAAAGGAATAAGGATTCGAGGCACTTCAGGCGCTAGTTGAAG
This sequence comes from Leuctra nigra, assembly GCA_934045905.1. Taxonomy (NCBI): domain Eukaryota; kingdom Metazoa; phylum Arthropoda; class Insecta; order Plecoptera; family Leuctridae; genus Leuctra; species Leuctra nigra. Next base: position 37,881,374 of record OW203765.1, read on the forward strand.
AGATTGACCAGCACTTCGTTCCTGTTTTGAAAGAGTATCGACAATACGGCCGAGCCAATAGCCCAACATTTCTTTTCTGGGACAATCTCATCGTAACCTTGGAGATCATGCTTCTGAACATTCGCGCAGAAAGGGAGAAACTCTATGTTCAGACGCAAGTTAACACTCTGCCACACTTCTTTGCATGTAACCGACAGAACTATGCTCGCTGGGCCACGTACTACGCCGTTGACATGCTATAACATCCCTTCCTCCATCGATAGAAACCGAGTTCGACAATGGCCACTTTTCTGTCAACTTCACTCCCGGTTGCTTCCGAGGTGTGTGGAGTGACATGGCCGTGGAATGTCAGTCATCAGAGACACCAAGGGAGGAAACACTGGAAGTGGCATTGTCGGCTTCATGTTGAAGGAGAGCGCCGTTCTGAGGTGGACGCTAACACGTCACGTGCTGGGCTCGTACGACAAAGAAATGAAACGACGAGAAGGACTACCATCTTCAGCGTTCGTCCACGATCAGGATAAACCCACCAGGAAAGCTCGAGATTAGAGAGAAGTGACGAAGATCATAAAATCACACATCCAAGACAACATGGTCGATCCATTTGACACCGAAAACGTTGTCAAAAAAAACGTCCAACGGGCGAGACATCATTGTGACGAAACTACTGCACACATCGTGCTGATAATTACACCAATTATACAAAACGTAGTAAGGTATAATATGTGAAAGTATTAACATCATACATATTAAAATAAAAAAGTTACAGCTGTTCGAATTTCGTTGCCGAAAAATCGATTATACGGTGCTCAAAATTCATACTCAAAACTGCTCACGACATCAAGCTGAAAATTTCATATGTTATTTAATATATATAACTATCAATTGTGTAAAAATTCAATTCATTTGAATCAATGTAACGAAAGTTATGTTATCTAGAGTATGCGCTTCAAAAGTAGAATACACGCAGAGATAATTTCTCAAGTTTTATTTCACATGTTAATTTTAGAAGTGAAATTATCTCCAATATTTTAAGCTCAACTTCAAGATACCATAACATTCGTTCCACTTATTCAAATGTATTGAAATTTGTATACAATAGATAGTCATATGTTGTGAATAATATTTGAAATTAAAATAAAGGTGTCACCGCCAGTGTACTTTTTCTGAATGCGCGCTCGTGAGCTCCGTATAATCGATTTTTCGACAACCAAAATCGAACAGCTGTAACTTTTTTCCTACAAAAGAAATGTTTTTGAAACTTTCACACATCAAACATTGGTATGTTTGTTACAACATATGAAATTTTCGGACTTATATCTGCAGTATTTTATTCACAGCGGTGTCTCGCCCATTGGACGTCTTTTTTGGGTCACCCAGTATATAAGGATGTGAGGTGCCCAGTTTAGATTTTCATTATTAAGATTCCTAGGAATTTTGTCTCGGACACCTTTTCAATACTTTTACCTCTGGATTCAGTCTGATTAAAGGGCTACTCGTTATAGTTCGTTGTGCTGTGGGAGGTTGGATGCAAGACGATTACTTAAATTTTGCAAATTTCTTAGCCTGTGATTCATTTTAGCAAATATTTTTATATTTAGTGTAATGTTGGATGGACACTTATCTTGGCTTAGTAAAAGGCCGGTGAGCTGTCGTTTGTATTGGAAAAAGCAAGTAACATGGATGGATGGCGTCCTGTTTAAGAGATCACTAATACCTATCAAAACTGTAAAAGATATGATTTTGAAATATACACATATTTTAGAAAATATAGCAGAATTTAACATGTGTAAGTTTCAAACATATTTATTGAATAGAAAAAAAGCTATCAATCATTAAAGTTACAGTTGGGTACCGCCATCCGGTATAACTAATTATATTTATGTGAGTGGAGGGGATATCTTGCTGTAGTAGTATTATGGTTTGTATTGCGCTCAACAGCTTGGTTATAAGCGCCGATATCTTGATCGCCTATCGCCTAAATATAATGCATACGACCTAATTTGTATTTATTATCAGTTCTTTTCAATTGTATTAACTTTTCCTCCATACATTATCAATAATACTGACTTATTTATTATTCACATCTATTTTTAATAGGGGTGTGGAGAGTTATGGGGCTGTGTAAACTAGGTTAAGAACTCGACAATCTATATGCTTGATTAGGACAGAATATTGACAAATTTGGCAAATTATGAATTAAAACATTTGTTTTGTGGGAATGAAACAATTAATAATTTTACATATTAAATGTTCTCAAAAGTTTCATTGATGACAATCAGTAAACCTGTCGTAGCTTTATCTTCATATCTGTACCAATAATATATGCATTCTTGGCCATCAATTTCCCGTAAAGATAATGATTCTACCTTTATTAGATGCGTCAATATGGCTAATTGATTTAATCATACCATTTTTATTAATTGTTAATTTAGTCCACAAATATTATAGATTTTCATTTAATATTTTTTCATATGTTGAACAATGATTTAATACATCGTATTTGTTGAAAAACAAGCGTGAAATCGCATTGGTGTCTCTTAAATAAAAATATTACAGTTTTAATAAATTCAAATCAAAATGATTTTTAAGCAATTTCCTATTAGATTACGTTTTTAGATTTTATCAGAGCGTAATCAGCGAATTTTTCTGAATGAGGAACGTTAAAAACAAACCTCGTTTGATTTGTTCCAAATTTGACTGTTTTTCTGGTCACTTCATCAAAACTGAAAATCTAGTTTGAAAGTAAAATGTGATTTCTCCCCCACCTCCTCCACTTCTAGCGCCATGGTAACCTTCGCCTTGACAACCTATGACGTCAATACACAGTCAAAGCCCTTAGATATAATATTTAATAAATACATAGACTCTTCTTGATCGTTTAGGAAGGCACTGACTGATTGTAAAATATTTCATTGTTAGGTCTGAATCATGAAGAATATTGCAAATTATTTGATATGAGGGCATTCAATTTATAAGTGCATTGTATATAAATCTTCTTGCAACTCAGGACAATAGAACAACCCGTGTGGATACCAGTAATGTGTTGGAAATATCAATAACAAAGGTAATGAAATCTCCATATGATATTTGACTCTTCGATTCTCGGCTTCGGCAAGGAAATCAACCCACCTTCTTTACCGACTTATTGTTGTTCAAGTAGTTGCAAAATATGCCACCAAATTTGAATACGCTGGCGTCTGCATCTTACTCTTAAAATTTTAAAATTTTCACCCCCCCCACCCCTTTGGGTTTCCAGATTGTTTTGGGCATGTTCCGATGGTTTTATTTTGACTTAAAAATGGCCTTCTGGATTCTGATAATCTTCGACTATGCACCTTGATGTTTGATTTTGTTTCTTCATAAATGAAAGTTAGTTCTGTGAATTATTCTCAGTATTTTCGCTTATATTTGTGGATTAATCGCTAGTTTTGCATGTTTGTTGTGTTGAATGGTGATATTAGATATTTTGGGAGCCATTCAAACCATTTTTCCGCGTCAGAATCTGTTTAAAGTATTAGAAAATAGTTTTATATACTAGGTCTACGAAACCTACCAAGAGACGCTTGTAGCTCATTTGGACTTGAAGTAATGTGAGCAATGAGTGGAATATATAAAGTTTGGAGTGATGAAGTAAACCGGCTAGATGCCCCTTCAGCTGTAGACAATGTCATAAACATTTCTAGTCAACCCATAGGAGCTTCTATAAATGATTTTTCGTCTAGTGATGAATCGGACACGGAGCTAATGCAAGTTGAGTCTGCAACCAATGAGATGTCTTTGAACATAGTTCCCGATGGTTTCACGATGGTGACAGGAAATAAAAGGCGTCGTAATTGTAACGATCGTCCCAGCACACGATCATCTGGGTCAGATGCTTCAGGCCCATCATCCAAGAGAGTGATCAACCTTGTGCGTACGCAGAACTCATTTGAGCCGCTTGCAAGTGCAAATGATATGGACACGACCCCGATGACGGCGGAGACTTTGCCAGATAAGAAGTATAAAATCCCACCAATAGTGATTCAAAATATGAAATCTCATAAGGCATTAGTTGAGTTGCTCTCCGCTGTATGTCCAGAACAAGGGGCATTCATAATCAAACCTGGTCTCGAAGTTTCTCGAGTAATCATTAGAGATATTACCTCGTACAAACTAATTACCTCCGCCCTAGACTCGACTGAGGGAATAGAGTACTACACGTTTCCAACTGAGCGCACTAGATCACAGCGTTTTGTTCTGAGAGGTCTGCCACAATCTGCTGAAACAGAAGACATTCAAGAGGAGCTGAAGCAGCAAGGCTTCAATGTCCGCTCTGTGCGGCAGATGAAGATGCCTGGAGACAGTACACGTCTTTTGCCCCTTTTTGAATGTACGCTAGTAAGTACGAGTGGTCAGGCTCCAGTGGACCTCAGCCAAATCAAGAGACTCCTCTACTGCGTGGTCTCCACCGAGGCCCCACGGAGCAAGAAGATTAATGTCATACAATGTTTTAATTGTCAAAGAGTGGGTCATACGGCCAAATTTTGTCATCGCCAGCCACGATGTGTTCGATGTGGAGGTGTGCATCAGGTTAAGGAGTGTAAGGAGTCACCAGAAACAGCAAAGTGCTGTAACTGCAATCAGCAGCATGCCGCTTGCTACCGAGGATGTGATGTCATCAAGGCAGCAACTCGTCATGCTACTCGAGCCCGACGTCCACAGCAGCAAGATGGCTCTTCTCCACAGCATGATAACCGAGGGAATACTCAGACGCAACCCACGCCCGTGCCACGAGTCTCATTGGCGCAACCACGGACTTTTGCTTCTGTTTTGAACACTCAGATAAATCCAGAGCAACCCTCGTCCTCAAACACCACTGCCTTAGAAGAAGCAGAGAGGCCACCCAATGCTCTTCCTGAACTCGTACAACCGGTAGTACCTCAACAATCAACTATTGATTGGATAGCCCTTATAAACGGCATTGCAATTTTTATAGTTAATATGAACATTCACCCCATCATTACGTCTCTGGCAAGTTTTGTGCCAACTCTTCTTTTGTCTGTACAAAATCGCAATGCCAGCGATTAATTCAATTAATCTAATCATTTGGAATGCTAATAGCATAAGTTCTCGTAAAGACGAATTACTTCTATTGATGGAATCACGAAATTTAATGGCTGCCCTTGTCTGTGAGACCCATCTTAACCCTAAGGACAAGCTTAAGCTTGCCAATCACTCAGTGTATAGAACTGATCGTCCAGGAGACAGGAGAGCAGGAGGGACTGCAATCATCATTGACAATCGAGTAAGTCACTACGAGATTGTTTTACCTGAAACGAAATCAATAGAGGCTACCGCTATCCTGCTTTTTACTAAACTGGGTCCACTCCGGCTTATAGCCACGTATTGTCCTCCGCGAACTAAGCTTCTCACAGCAGATATAGAAGCATTAATGGACTCGAATTACCCGACTATTCTCGGTGGCGACCTTAATGCTAAGCATACAGCCTGGAACTCGCGAGTTGTCAACGCCAATGGCCGCACTCTCCTTTCACTCTCCCGTATAAGTGACTTTACTGTGACTGGACCGCAAGAAGCGACACATCTTCATATCCCTACAGGAAGAGCTGATGTTCTTGACATTGCGGTGGTGAAAAATCTGCGACATTCCATTGAATTAGAAACACTTTTAGAATTGTCTTCAGATCATAATCCTGTACTTTTGAGCGTAGGGGACTCATACGAGACCGTTGATCCCATCATTCGATTCAATTACAGAAAAGCAGACTGGGAAAAGTTCAGAGAGCATTTATCAAATAAGTTGGAGAGTGGACCACTTGATTCGCATCAGGATATAGATTTAGCAGTAAATAAATTAACGGAAAATATTATGGAAGCAAGAGCGATCAGTGTTCCCATTTGTAATACAAAAAGGTGCACAATATTTGATCTTCCACGTGGAATTAAACTGTCAATAGCCACTCGAAACCGTGCACGTAGGAGATGGCAGGCGCTCAGAACACCTGATTTACATGAAGAATATAAGCTCTTAGACAGATCTGTAAAGGAATTAATTCGTCGCCACAGGAGAGAGAGGTGGGAAGATGCTGTAGCCACACTAGAACCAGGGAGTCGTCCACTCTGGTCCATGGCAAAACGACTGACAAGAAGCAAACAACCAAATCCACCCATTCAAGGTAGTACACACCTTGCATGCAGCCCACATGATAAGGCAGAAGTTCTAGCAGATTCGCTTCAAAATCAGTTTTCCCCAAACCCGCCGACTAATTCATCAGCACATATCGAGGCTGAAGTAAGAACCCATCTTGCTATACACAAGGCGCAGGCTGAAGATGATGAAGTCGTTCTCTGCTCTATGGACGAAGTAATTATATATCTAAATGAACTTGCAAATGGCAAGGCACCTGGTATTGACGAGATCACAAACACGATTCTTAAAGAACTTCCTATACCTGCCGGTGAACGTATCCTTGAAATATTTAATGCCAGTCTCCGTCTTCAACACTTCCCCACCCAATGGAAAGTAGCCAAAGTCATTGTGTTCCCGAAAGCGGGAAAGAATCTTCGTGACCCTGCAAATTACCGGCCGATTAGTCTCCTCTCATCACTATCGAAGCTTTTTGAAAAGGTCCTTCATGCTCGAATTAGAGGCCACGCAAACGCTACAAAGCTGCTGATCAATGAGCAGTTTGGCTTTCGACAGAAGCATTCAACAACACATCAGCTTCTACGTGTGGTTGACAAGATAAACGATGGATTTAAAAAGCTGAAAGGAACTGGTATAGTTTTCCTGGACGTTGCTAAAGCATTTGATAGAGTTTGGCATGAAGGCCTACTACAAAAACTAATTAAATATCAATTTCCCAACTACTTAATCAATATCATCCACTCCTATTTAAATCAAAGATCCTTCACCGTACACATCAACGGTGCCTGTTCTTCAGCGAGGCCTATTCTGGCTGGAGTTCCTCAGGGATCTATCATTAGCCCCATCCTCTTCAACATCTTCACCAATGACATCCCAACTAACATTCCGGACACCGAAGTAGCTTTCTATGCTGACGATGCCGCAGTCATCTGCCAATCTATGGCATCTAATCAACTTGGCCCGCCTCTGCAAAAAGCATTAGACGTACTCAGCCACTGGTATACAGAGAACCGTATAGCCCTAAATTCATCTAAGACAGAGGCAACACTCTTCACCAAGCGACGGAAATTTCAACCCCCTACCATAAACATCTCTGGTACAGATGTCTCCTGGTCTCCCAGCAATGTTTACCTGGGTGTCACCCTGGATGCCAAGCTCTCCTGGAAGGCCCACGCTGAGAAGATTGCCAGCAAGGCCAACGGGAAGACGGCGGCGCTGTTCCCACTGCTCAAAAGCAAATCCATGCCGCTCACCAGCAAGCTGCTTCTTATCCAGAGCGTCATCGTGCCCACACTGACGTACGCCTCACCAGTGTGGTACGAGAGGACTTCAGCGGGAGCGAGAACAATGCTGCAGAGGGTGCAGAACAGGGCCCTCAAGATCGCCCTGCGCACTCCGATGTTCACCCGGACGAAGAGCATACACCAAGATATAGGATTTGCCTATCTCCACGAAGTCATGGAAAATCAGAGAGAGTCGTTCTACGCAGCACTCGGAGACCATGGAAATCCACTAATCAGCAGACTGGCTGATGTTACTTCCTAACTCTTGACTCCTATAGTCTAAATTTGTGTCAATGTTTTACAATTTTTATAATTTCCAAATGTCATGACAGAGTTATGTACAAACATTATGTGTACGGTATCTGAAAATTCAGGCACTACAAGTATGTAGTAGCCAACAAGAGCGAAGATGACTATGCACCTTGGCTAGCTCTTGACTACAGCTCTTGACACTACAATATTGTTTCCAGGAAGCTCGTAGAATTCATGAGAGATCAGTTGTTCTTCTATGTGACGATTCGACCCTCGTTCTTTGCTGCATGTTCTACTGTATCCCATTTTATCTAATTTGCATGTATTTGGTTATTAAGTGGTATAATTTTGGTCCTTGAATACTGCACTACACTCCGTCCTGTATACCTTCTTTGTCGAAACACAAGAAGTTTATTTAGGTGGGTAGGTACCTACATAACTTAAGGTGTCTGGTTATGAAAGCATTGCATTTACTGAGTTGGGTAGGTAGGAAGATCACTAGGTATAAGCATAGGGTTGCCAACTTTGTAAGAATTGAATTCCGGACAATGTAGTTCTAAAATTCTCTGGGAATAAATATCCTCACAATACGGTATTATGGGTAAATTCGTATGCACGAAAAGACGATCTCGCAGGAAATCAATGGGGGGTCTGGGGTGAGGGCCCTCCAGCACCATGCGGGTCCGGGCCGCACAGGCCCGGGAAAATTATGAATTTCGAAAGTGTATTTGGGTCATTTTTATGCGTTCTGGACTACAATATTCAGCGATTTGATATTTGGGAACCAAGGGCGTATCCAGGATGAAATTTCCGGGGGGGGGGGGGAGGGGGGGCCGGACATTATTAATATTTCGAAAAATCACAGTGGAAAACATGGGGGCACAGCCCCCGAGAAAATTTTGGATCAAGGTCATTCATTAAGATGCAATTTTGAATCGCAGTGTATAGCTATTTTGGGGAATTATAAATTACAAAATATCCAAAAATTGGTCGAAGAGGTTGAAGACATTTATTGAACTTATTAGGATATTCAAGACCGGGGCGTATAGCCCCGGAAATTTTTTTGATTTTTTTCTCAATTCTAACCATTTTGGAACGTTTTTGACATGATCTGTATATTTTTAAATTGTTTTTTTACAAATTATTTTAAATGTGGTTATTTTCTTAGATGAAATTTTGATTTCGGGGGGGGGGGGGGGGGGGGGGGCATGGCCCCCTCGCCCCTCCCCCCCCCCCCCTGAATACGCCCTTGTTGAGAACTTTGAAAATTTCTTTACAATTATAGCAAACAGACTTGAATTTAACTCAAGATAATAATTAGATTGCTCTCATAATATTATTTCCATGAAGTTGAAATTGATAAATATGTAGTAAAAATTGTAAATTAATGGGCGAAAGTGAACTAAGTGTTTTCTACCAACCCTACCTGCAAAACTTAATTTGCAAAAGTTATGATGTATCATTGAATTAGAGCGTAAGTTTCATGAACCAATTGAACAATTCCGGACATTATGCTGTCCGGAATGAGGTAATTCCGACATCCGGACAATATTGTCCAATTCCGGAGTGTCCGGAGAAATTCCGGACAGTTGGCAACCCTATATAAGCATATAAGCGTCAATGCCCTGCTAAACCAGAAGTTAGGTTTAAACGGTCATTCCAGAATTGTCATTGGTTGTTGCCATGTCAATCTAGTCCTAATCAACTGTTTAATAGTTAGCAAGGCATTGAGAAACTGACCCTTTAGAATATCAAGCCGTAATGGCGGCCGTGTATGTAGTCAAGCGAACGTATTACGTACGCATGTAAATATCAATACAATATTCAAAAAATATTTATAATATCACTGTAGATAAAAATAAATCAATTTTTTTGAATATTTCTAATATTTGATACTATTAAACATTGTGTATTTCACATAATTTATACAATTTCAATAATCCAAAGAAGAAAGTCTTGCCATTGACAGGGTATATAGTGTTCAAGTGAACAAACTTTTTCAATCAGTTAAAATATAAAACTTTTGTTAATTTATTGTTCTTGTATAATAAACGGTGTGTTAGATAAAACGGTACGATAAACGATAGAAATTCTAATGGCCGGTTTTTGTACCTCTTGTTCAAGTTCTTGATAGCTAGCTAACGGAAAAAGTTGTAGCAAGCACCTAATTTTACATTGATTTCATCCTCTATTCGAACAAATAAGCGATACGTGATGGAGCCACTTCTGGCAGGAAAATTTTTAGATGCACTTTTTTGTTTTGATGTTCGTGTTTCCACAAGGCAGTGAAAAAGGAGAAACAAATGAAATGTAGATTTAGTTACAAGTTTACTTTTTCAGCCATAACAAACAACTAAAGCAAATTTTATATAATTTATTTACATAAATAAACCCTTTACAACCGCCATTATCGTAGTACCAAAGAATCCACCAGAGGTCAGTCGTGTTCCTTATTTTCTCGAATAAGGAGTATGCACGTGATCTGTGATTTTGATTTTTGGCCGCCATGACGGGTAGGCTCAAGCTTGTCGAGAGCTTTATTTTGTCTAAATAGTTTAAAAGCTATATCTTTAGGGCAACTGACAGTGATATTTGACATTATTCATGTTACAGCTTGTCTGCATTTATGTCAAACATACATTCAGGCATTTATTTAATTGATAATCCTCTTAAAATAGACAGTGGTCAGCATGGCCAGCGAAATTTGAAACGTATCTTCTGGAAAATGTAATGTTGGAATCAATCAAAATCCATTATCATTGATTGAATAGTCTAACCATTAAATATGAACACTAGGGATAACATTTCACCAAGAAAGCAGACGTAAAAGAGTAGACAAATACTAAAATATACAATTTAAAAACTGGCTGTCACGTTTGACTTTTGTTTTTTTGGGACTGTCATGGCGAAATTTAGGCGGTTAAGAAGGCCGTGAGCTTTCTCGTGCATACTCCTTTCGTTTGCTAACGCTATCAAGAACTTTATCCGGTAACCGGTAGCTAACTTTAGCAAGAGGTACTAAGTCTATAAGGTAACCAATGTTGTATTTATTCAACAAATTAAAGATGTCAGCGGTAAGCTCTAAAATGACCGCTGTTTTCAGGCAATTTCTGTTTCAAGCTTGCAGTTGCTTATGCAGGTTCATATTATGGACTTGTAGCTTATACATCGATGGGTCACGAAATTAACCCTTTGGGTGGTGGGGGGTGGAGACCTATTCCCACAAATAAGTGATACGTGATGGAGCCACTTCGGCAAGATGGCTACTATCAGGTCCAAATATTAATTTGTTTGTTTTTACATTTCGTGTTTCCATAAAGCAGTGAAAAAACAAAAAACAAATGAAATTAATATTTAGCTATAAATTTTCTTTTTTGGCCATAACAAACAACTATCAACTATTTGTATTTATATTTATGCAAATGCGCCCTTGATAGCCGCCATTTACATAATAGTACCTTAAAATCCACCAGAGGTCAGTTGTGTTCCTTATTTTCTTGAATAGTTTTATATCTGAACAATTACCCATACTAACTAGAGAAAATTGATTTCTTGCATACTAAAAAAATATGATCTCTTAAAAAAAACGTTGCTAAAACGTTATACATCGACGTACTCACGTACTCCGTGACGTGAGACACTGAGCAGTGCAGAAATCATGTTTTGTTTCCAGATGTCAGATGAACAGAAGAAGTCACTCGAGCCAGGCTCGCTGACTCGTAGGCTGAATAGTAGGGGAGCAAATGTAATTCCGCTCGATTGGAGTGCCGAAATTGATTTTTTCATAATTATCGATTGTTTACATCATTCTTAATATTACCTGACGTGCCTTCAATTTTTTTGGTGGCCATCTTGGAAAATATGGCGGAAAACGTAAATTTTACAAATTATTTAACTGTTGGTAGAGGAAAGGTTGAAAAATTATGAAATAATTCACTAAAACTAACTCAAATATGGGGACTTGAAAAAAAAATACGCCGTGAACGAATTTTATTTTTTTCATTGTTGGAATTGACCAATCACATTTCTGTGTTTTTTTGCTCTCAATTTATTACGAAACGAGTGGACTTAGACTAAAATATGAGGAATTAAAATTTGTAGACAATTTCATTGTGAACAATATGCTTTTTTAAAAATTTCCCTGCGACCAATAGTTTTAATTTTAGAGCAATTATTGTGCGACCTTCCGAGTTAAGTCATCACCTCAGTAGATGCCATGGCCCCATACACGGTCAATAGTCCAGAGTCTAAGCTGCAAAAAGGGGCCTAACCCGCACCTCTGTAACGTATGAAAAGTTCTCCGAAATTAGATTAGGGTGGGTGGGCCAAAATGCCAAATTTGTCAAAAAGTCATTGTTGTCATTATCAAATAATCAAATCATATCAACCTAGTCAAGTAGCATATCAAATGAAAGCTTATCTTTAGAACAATTATTAAAAATATATATCACCATTGTAAAGTTGATACAGAGGTCAAAAGGGGTCAAAAAGTAGTCAAAATCACATTTTTTAAGTATTCCAGGAAAATGCGGTATCTTCGTCCCTAATAAAGATCATAACAAACTTTTTTATATTTATCGATCCGATATGAATCTGATTATAACATATTAAAAGTTATCCAAAATTTTTCTTTGAACATGAATGGGCTAATGAATCTGTCATATAGTTTATAAGGGCAGTTTTTATTTTGAGTGCAAAATCTAAGATTATACCAATTTCCTAGCCACTAGGTACTTATAACTAAAGGTTTTTTGGTGTGAAACGATACAGAACAATGCTGTCTAAAATATATCAAAAGTTCTCCAAATTTTGATTAGGGTGGTTGGGCCAAATTTCAAAATTTTGATAAAACTCATTGTTGTCATTTTCAAATTATATCAACCTAGTCGAGTAGCATATCAAATGAAAGCTTATGATTAGTACAACAAATTAAAATAAATGTGACCATTAAAAAGGTCATACAAAGGTCATGAGAGGCCAAAACATGGTAAAATTTCCCATTTTTAAGCGTCCAAGGACAATTGACATAATGTCATCGTTAATAAAAGCAATATTTTTTATGTTTTACATTGATTTTTTAAATATGATAATGATGTCCTTTGATTTGTGTTTATTATTACCAATTTTTGTAACTTTATTGTAATTGTAATAAACCATACGAAATAATAATAATAATAATAATAATAATAATAATAATAAAAGTAAATAATATACTATTTGACACCAATTAATAGAGATCCGATTATATGGTGATCGCGAAATTTTCGAAGTGTTGTAAATGACTCATATTTCTCAATATAAATGCGTTTCCATATGTTTCTGACCCAATAACACTTGAATCTAATCGCGACAAAACGTGAAATTTACCCTTAACACCGCTAAACACCACCAAACTGACTAAATCGCGAAATATACCGCGAAATACCACCAAATTGATATATTTCCTGTAAATTTGTAAATTTCGTAGTTGCTTTTCTAATTTTTCTCAAAATCACCAAGGTAAAACCCAATATTTAACCTATTATATTTCTAAATACATTCAGTGACCCTCCCCTATTCACGTAAATGACAGAAGAGCTCTGACCTTGTAGAAAACTACTTGGGGTTGCTTAGTGGGAGGGACAGTGACCTCGCATAATCACGTGAAAATAAAGTTGACATATGTCTTTTACAGTCGCAATACATAAACAAACAGCATGAAACAGCTTATAATAATTTTATTTTTGATTTAGCATTGTAAAAACCAAGGTGGACATGCTGCACTGGCTTACCTAAGTTGAAGTGATTTTTGAGTTCGAATTCTTTTCATTTAGATAGACCCTCTTCATTTAGATCGCAAGAAAATTTACATACCTAACAACATTGCCCTGGTAGGTATATGAATAGAAGAGTAAATGGTGATAATACTAGGAAAACGCTCAGTGTAACGCGTTGATGAGCGAGCACGGGTACGTGCAAATTCTCGAACCGGAAATGCGTACACAACGCACAGAAAACATATACATCCATATGGAATTGATTATGATATCAACTTAAAAGTGTATGCTTTTCATCGAAACTTTAAAATAGCATCTAAGCACCTGGTTCATAAAGCAAATCAGAATCAATTTTCAATTGGCACTGGAAAACATTCATTTCGATACTTCATTACTGACAGATATTAAAAATGTAAATAACTTCATACGTTCTTAACTGATTGGGATGAAATTTTGTAAAATAAGAGACAATATTGGTCTAAATGATCATGCAAAATATGAGTTTGATCAGAATTATCGAAGACCGTTTTCATTTTTCAGCCTATCAGGAGATATTTATTTAAATTTTAACCAATGAATCTGAGTAACGCGTTGATGAGCGAGCACGGATACGCGCAACACCTCGAACCGAAATTCTGTCTATCGAAAATGTCATTAAAAGCCAATAATTCTAAAATTTCGCCACAGATTTGTATAGAAATCTCAAAACATTCCTAAAATATTGGTCCAAATAACCATGCAAAGCTTTAAGTTGATCAATTGAACCTTTATGATTGAACTGTTCCGTGTTAATTTTCAAAAATCACAGGATCTCCTTCAAAAAATATACCTGAGACCACTCATATGATATAAGTGTGTCTACACAATATCAGATCGACTGTTGAACGGTCATTATCAGTTTCATTTGCGTTTGAAAGTTTCTGCTCTAACTACCTTGCCTTGAACTGAAGAGTCGAAGTCGCCGTGAATTTGACAGCCAACACGCTAATAGTCCGTAAAATGTCAATAACGTTTGGATTTAAACACAGATTAGTATGAAAATTGTCAAAAATGCAGATAATGTTGGACCCAACCATCATGCGAAGTTATAAGTTGATCGTTCAATCGGTTATAGTTTAAATTTCTAAAAACACAGGAAAGATGGTTTTAAATTTTAACCAATGGGAGGATTTGGCTGAAACTTTGTTTGATTGGGTACAATGTTGGGGGTAATGACTTGTCAAAATTTCAATTTGATCAAAACAACCAATCGAAAGTTAATTTTTTTTAAATTTGAACCAATCAATGGATTTCAAAAAAATTAGGGTCTGCAACAATCAGAAATGTTACGTACATGTGTGCAAAATTTCAGCTCGATCGAAGAAAAACTCTGACCTGTATATCGTCAGTAACAGAAAAAAAAAAAAACAAAAAAAAAAAAAAAACAGAGGTCCGTGCCAAAAGAGCCAAATGGAGACGCTCGCTTCGCTCGCTCAATTATGAAAGTCCCAGCACTTGTTGGTACTCTATTTAATTTTTATTATTCTTCAATGGAAATTATAATTTCATAATCTGCAATTTATCTATATTTTTTAAAAACATAAAACGCGAAATTGACAATTCTTAAAACCCCAAAACGCGAAATTTCCAATTCCAAAAACGAAATTGTGAAGTTTTTAAAACCATATAATCGGATCTCTACCAATTAACCTAAAATTAAATAGTTTATAACATATAATAAATTCGCCAAAATTCTAAATCCGTCAATGAGCCAATTAATTTTTTATTCAATTTCAAAATTGTGACATTTGTAGTGAAGAAAAATCTAGCGAATAGTATAAAATGACGGATAATCGTCATTTTATGTATCAACTTGACAATTGTGATATATATTTTTAATAATTGTTCTAAAGATAAGCTTCATTTTATATGCTACTCGACTAGGTTGATATGATTTGATTATTGGATAATGACAACAATAAATGACTATAAATGTCTATTAATCACTATAAATGTCACAATTTTGAAATTGAATAAAAAATTAATTGGCACATCCACGGATATAGAATTTTGGCGAATTTTTTATATGTTATTAACTATTTAATTTTGGGTTAATTGGTGTCAAATAGTATATTATTTACTTTTATTAACGATGACATTATGTCAATTGTCCTTGGACGCTTAAAAATGGGAAATTTTACCATGTTTTGGCCTCTCATGACCTTTGTACGACCTTTTAAATGGTCACATTTATTTTAATTTGTTGTACTAATCATAAGCTCTCATTTGATATGCTACTCGACTAGGTTGATATAATTTGAAAATGACAACAATGAGTTTTATCAAAATTTTGAAATTTGGCCCAACCACCCTAATCAAAATTTGGTGAACTTTTGATATGTTTTAGCCAGCATTGTTCTGTATCGTTTCACACCAAAAAACCTTTAGTTATAAGTACCTAGTGGCTAGGAAATTGGTATAATCTTAGATTTTGCACTCAAAATAAAAATTGCCCTTATAAACTATATGACAGATTCATTAGCCCATTCATGTTCAAAGAACAATTTTGGATAACTTTTAATATGTTATAATCAGATTCATATCGGATCGATAAATATAAAAAAGTTTGTTATGATCTTTATTAGGGACGAAGATACCGCATTTTCCTGGAATACTTGAAAAATGTGATTTTGACTACTTTTTGACCCCTTTTGACCTCTGTATCAACTATACAATGGTGATATATATTTTTAATAATTGTTCTAAAGATAAGCTTTCATTTGATATGCTACTCGACTAGGTTGATATGATTTGATTATTTGATAATGACAACAATGACTTTTTGACAAATTTGGCATTTTGGCCCACCCACCCTAATCTAATTTCGGAGAACTTTTCATACGTTACAGAGGTGCGGGTTAGGCCTCTTTTTGCAGCTTAGACTCTGGACTATTGACCGTGTATGGGGCCATGGCATCTACTGAGGTGATGACTTAACTCGGAAGGTCGCACAATAATTGCTCTAAACTGAAAACTGTTGGTCGCAGGAAAATTTTGTAAACTGCATATTGTTCACAATGAAATTGCCTACAATTTTGAATTCCACATATTTTAGTGTAAGTCCACGCGTTTCGTAATAAATTGAGAGCAAAAAAACACAGAAACGTGATTGGTCAATTCCAACAATGAAAAAATAAAAATTCGTTCACGGCGTATTTTTTTTTCAAGTCCCCATATTTGAGTTAGTTTTAGTGAATTATTTCATAATTTTTCAACCTTTCCTCTACCAACAGTTAAATAATTTGTAAAATTTACGTTTTCCGCCATATTTTCCAAGATGGCCACCAAAAAAATTGAAGGCACGTCAGGTAATATTAAGAATGATGTAAACAATCGATAATTATGAAAAAATCAATTTCGGCACTCCAATCGAGCGGAAAGCATTTTTTCTACATTTGAACCTGCACTAGAAGGAGGCTGCGGGCAAGTTCAAGTTGATCATGGCGAGCAAGGGGTCCCGGGAGCCTGTTCCAGAGTCCAGCGAGCCCCGTCCTGGCTGGTTCATGACGGAGTATAAGCGTACGTCAGAGATGTTCACTGATCTGTCCTCGGCGTTGTATCACAATCATGAAGGAGAAGAACAAGGACTTGGACCGTTTAAAACACTCATATCCGAGAACTGATAGGCGATAAACATAGACATGGACATAGACTATAAACATATAGGCGTGCGCAGGAGAAATCATTAGGGGGGGGGGGGGGGGGCAACATGGGCGCCGGCACGATTAATAACAGGGAGGGAAAGTCCAGGGAAAAATTTGCCGCAGCTGAAGGGGGACGTGGGGGGCGGACCATACACCTTGCCCCGCAGGGCGTTTTTTTGGTTTTTTGACACTTTGAAATCAATTTTGAGACGTTCTGAGAAGAATTTTGTTTATATATTCATTTTTTTTTTTAATATTACACACCTTTTCACTACAATAAGGTGTGGGAGGCATGCCCCAAAACCTGCCCGGCAGAGTGTTTTCGAACGAGCGAAGCGAGCGACTCATTTTGACTATTTTGGCACGGACATCTGTTTTTTTCTTTTTTTTTTCCTGTTACTGAGGCTATACAGGTCACAGTTTTTCTTCGATCGAGCTGAAATTTTGCACACATGTACGGACAATATCTGGGCATTTCATACCCTAATTTTTTTGAAATACATTCATTGGTTAAAATTTAAATAGGTAAATATCTCCTTATAGGTTAAAAAATGAAAATGGTCTTCCATAAATCTTATCAAACACATATTTTGCATGGTCAGACCAACATTGTCTCTTATTTTACAAATTTGCACTTATTGAACTTATTGACATTTTTAATAGCTGTCAGAAATTAAGTATGGAAATGATGTTTTCTAGTGCCTCATGATTATTTGCTTTAAGTAGGTACAGGCTTACAACCCTTCTTACCTCTCTATGATGCTATTTTCAAGTTTCAATGAAAAGCATACTTTTATAGTGAAGTGGATCGTATTTCAATTCAATATGAATGTAGGTATATGTTTTCTGTGCGTTGTGTACGCATTTCCGGTTCGAGAATTTGCACGTACCCGTGCTCGCTCATCAACGCGTTACACTGAGCGTTATTCTAGTCTAAGTACTAGTGTAGGTACCTGAATGTATACCTATTTGGAAAAACTGTTTTGAGCCCTAAACAAAGGGTTGTCGTGTGTTATGGGGGTGGGAGGGGGGAGGGCCTCAAAACATATGCTGGTCTGGGCCGCACAGGCCCGGGAAAAGTTTGAAATTCTCAGTGAATTTTTACTATTTTTATGGGGTTTGGACAATAATTTTTGCGATTTGATATTTGGTCACAAAAGTATTTCTTCACAATGAGAAAATGTTTCAAAAAAACTCTATGGTTACCTATACTTATATAACAAGGTGCATATGCCCAGCTTAACCTCAAAAAATGGTGGGTAAGCCGGGCTTACCTGAGCTTATACGCCCAAATGAAGCACTGCGGGTGGCGCAAAAAACTAATATTAGAAAATTTAATATGTGAATGTTTCAAATATATTCACTCATTAGGAAGAACGTTACAAATGATTGAAATAACAGTTGAAAAATCAGATTAAGCCAAGATGAAATTAACGTGTTTGATGAATTGATTTGGAGTTACTTTTAAGGAATAAGGTGAATTTATGTTTATTTATTTCTAAATAAACATACATTTATGTTTATATAAATCTATGCGAATTTGTCTTGGATTTATAAAGTGGGTAGGTATTTATGTATGAATTTATGTAACTTTCGTGTAACGACATTAGCGGTGTTAGCATTTCCAATTCATCATTGGAATTTCAGTTAAAATAACTTTTCCCTCCATATGGGAAATGCAAAAAAGGCACCTGAGGTGCCAGCTACGGCTAGTGCCAATCCATCATCGTCAGCGTACAAGACGAGGCGCGGGAGAACAGTTCGGTTCACTGATTAGTTTATTCCAAGAAGATCATTAATCTTGTTTATTTTATTTCAAATGTTTCTGCTTTAATTGTAATTGTAACCCATAAAAAACACTTCGTGTAAAAATAACAGCCAAGTCTCTTCAACTAAAAAATAATAAGAAATCTAAAAATTCTGCACTGAAAAGTAGTGATATCAAAAAATGAGCCAAACTTTATTTGGAAATCAAAAAATTCTACGCGCATCGTGTATATAAATAGCTTAGTAGTATAGGCCAATCATAAAATATAGGTTCACTCCCCCAAATAATAAACGGTACTTGGTACAAAACGTATTGGCTGCTGGGCCGGTTCCTTGACAATAAATCCTTGTTATTATCAATGAAATCAGAGCTCACCTAAAAGAGTTTGATAATGCGTTAGCACTGACTTCATGGGATGATGCCATCAAACCTTAATCAGTCAATTCATTTTCTTTCGAGTACCGTTTATTATTTGGGGGAGTGTACATGAAATATACATATACATAGTATACCTAAAATGCCCTAAAAAACGATGCGCCAAGTATTTTTTGACCATAAAAAACACTCCGTGTAAAAGCACCAGCCAAGTCTCTTCAACTATAAAAAATAGAAGAAATCTAAAAAATCAGCACTGAAAAGTAGTGATATCAAAAAATGGGCCAAGTAAAAACTTAATTTTAAAAACCAAAATATACTTGGCGCATCGTGTACATATAAATAGTATAGAATATGCCAAAAATCAAATTTACATGAATATATATAATATACCTACAATACTCTTAAAAACGATGCGCCAAGTATATTTTGGTTTTTAAAATTAAGTTTTGACTTGGCCCATTTTTTGATATCACTACTTTTCAGTGCTGATTTTTTAGATTTCTTCTATTTTTTTTATAGTTGAAGAGACTTGGCTGGTGTTTTTACACGGAGTGTTTTTTATGGGGATATCACTAATTTTTTTAGTTTATTTACACAACTTGTAACACACATCGGAGCAACAATGACTAATTCCTTTGAAAAAATAAGCCATTTTCAATTTGGTTAGGTATACTAAGAAAAGTTGCGTTTGGTACCAAAATATGCTTAAAGTGATATTACATAAAGAAAAGCGAAAGATTCGTTCCAATCAGTCCAGCCGTTTTCGAGATATGGCATCACTTCCGGTTTAGCAATATGGCGGCTGAAATCACTGCCACCTAGAATTTACTTATATAAATGTTTTGTATCATTATAAGCCTTCTGAATATAGTTAATGTAGTAAGAGGTGATTAAAGTCAGATTCTTAATTTTTATGACGTCATTTCCGGTTTCGGTAATAGTATACTTTTTTTTAGACTATTGATGTTCCATAAAGATGACCGTCTGAATCATTTGGCGCTAGTTTCATTCCGATCGGTCAAGCTGGTTTCGAGATATGACGTCACTTCCGGTTTCAAAATGGCGGCTTCCGGTTGGTTTTATAAAAAGGCACCTCAGACGCCAAAAGTGCACATGTGGTAAAAATTTCAGATCGATCGGTTAAGCCGTTTAGAATGTGGCGGTGATAGCGGTGTTTCCTGATATCATCATCTTAAGAAGAAGAAGAAGAAGAAGATGAAAGTGATGTAATTTCACGATTTTCAAGGCCCTCTAGCTCGCAAATGGTATAACCTATTTTTGGCTCACTTGGAATATTTGGTAGGGGGGTCCATAGCTCAAAATTAAAATATTTCTCAACAATGTGATATTTCCCATTTTTGAGATCCAGTAGGCCGAAAATACTATGTTGTTGCTTACAGTAAAAGTGTTTGGTCTGCTCCTCAGATTATTAGGCATTTTCAGTATGTTGAGTGATTGTGAGCGTACAGTACGACTTGGCTGGGTGGAGCGACCGCTCCACTAGATTTCCAAATAAAGTTTTGACTTGGCTCATTTTTTGATATCACTACTTTTCAGTGCAGAATTAATAGATTACATATTTTTTTTTAGTTGATGAGACTTGGCTGTTATTTTTACACGAAGTGTTTTTTATGGTGTATATCACTCCTTTTTTTAGTTTATTCTTACAACTTGTGACAATCGAATGAACAATAACTAAATCCTTTTAAAAAAAATCACCATTTACAATTTGGTTATTCTCATGAAGAATAGCAAAGGTTTAATTTCCAATCGGTCAACCCAGTTCCGATATATGGCAACACTTCGGTTTTCAAAATGGCTGCTGAACTTACTGCACTGCCACATAGAATTTATAACTATAAATGATGTGTATCATTTTAAGCTTTCTGAATATGTATTTATTGTATAGGAGGGGATAAAAATAATTTACAAATTTGAACGACGTAATTTCCGGTATCATAAATAGGAAAATTCTGGTTTGACTGTTCCTATTCCATAAAGATGGCCTTCCGAATCGTTTGGCGCTAGTTTCATACCGATCTGTCAACCAGTTTTCGAGATTTGATTTTATTCCGGTTTCAAAATGGCTGCTGAAATCACTGACCCCTTGAATTATAATCTAAACATGATAACATTTTATTATAATCTGTCTCAAATAGAATTATTGCATCAAAATGTAAATTTGTAAATTTTTAAAATGTGTGACGTCATTTCCGGTTTCGGTATGGGAAACTGCAAATATTATTGATGATAATACATAAAGTTGAACGTCTAAATTGCTTAGCACTGGTTTTGTTCAAATCTATTTAGCCGTTATTGAGATATGACGTCACTTCCGGTTGGGTTTATAACAAGTCAAATGTGACTTCAAAAGTACATACGTTACATAAATATCAAAATAATCAGATCAAATTTGTTGCCGAAATGCAAATCACGTATTTCAAATTTCATGACGTCATTTCCGTTTTCGTTAACATAAATTTGAGTCTGTTGCTATTGATAATCCATATAGTTGACAGTCCGAATCGTTTGGCGCTATTTTCGTTCCAATAGGTTTAGATGTTGTCGAGATATGATGTCACTTCCGGTTTCAAAATGGCGGCACAAAAAATTCAGGGGCAGAGGTTAAATCAGACGCCAAAAGTGCACACGTGGTTAATATGTGAGATCAATCGGTTGAACCGTTTATGCTCGTTTAGGTGGATGGCTTCACCGTGACGCAACAGAGACCGCGGAACCTGAACCAGATGGAAGGCTTCACCGTGACGCAACAGAGACCGCGGAACCTGAACCAGATGGAAGGCTTCACCGTGACGCAACAGAGACCGCGGAACCTGAACCAGATGGAAGGCTTCAACGTGACGCAACAGAGACCGCGGAACCTGAACCAGATGGAAGGCTTCAACGTGACGCAACAGAGACCGCGGAACCTGAACCAGATGGAAGGCTTCACCGTGACGCAACAGAGACCGCGGAACCTGAACCAGATGGAAGGCTTCACCGTGACGCAACAGAGACCGCGGAACCTGAACCAGATGGAAGGCTTCACCGTGACGCAACAGAGACCGCAGAACCTGAACCAGATGGAAGGCTTCACCGTGACGCAACAGAGACCGCGGAACCTGAACCAGATGGAAGGCTTCACCGTGACGCAACAGAGATCGCGGAACCTGAACCAGATGGAAGGCTTCGCCGTGACGCAACAGAGACCGCGGAACCTGAACCAGATGAGAGGCTTCACCGCGACGGAACAGAGACTGCAGAACCTGAACCAGATGGAAGGCTTCACCGTGACGCAACAGAGACCGCGGAACCTGAACCAGATGGAAGGCTTCACCGTGACGCAACAGAGACCGCGGAACCTGAACCAGATGGAAGGCTTCACCGTGACGCAACAGAGACCGCGGAACCTGAACCAGATGGAAGGCTTCAGCGTGACGCAACAGAGACCGCGGAACCTGAACCAGATGGAAGGCTTCACCGTGACGCAACAGAGACCGCGGAACCTGAACCAGATGGAAGGCTACACCGTGACGCAACAAAGACCGCGGAACCTGAACCAGATGGAAGGCTTCATCGTGATGCAACAGAGACCGCGGAACCTGAACCAGATGGAAGGCTTCACCGTGACGCAACAGAGACCGCGGAACCTGAACCAGATGGAAGGCTTCACCGTGACGCAACAGAGACCGCGGAACCTGAACCAGTTGGAAGGCTTCAGCGTGACGCAACAGAGACCGCGGAACCTGAACCAGATGGAAGGCTTCACCGTGACGCAACAGAGACCGCGGAACCTGAACCAGATGGAAGGCTTCACCGTGACGCAACAGAGACCGCGGAACCTGAACCAGATGGAAGGCTTCACCGTGACGCAACAGAGACCGCGGAACCTGAACCAGATGGAAAGCTTCACCGTGACGCAACAGAGACCGCGGAACCTGAACCAGATGGGAGGCTTCACCGTGACGCAACAGAGACCGCGGAACCTGAACCAGATGGATGGCTTCACCGTGACGCAACAGAGACCGCGGAACCTGAACCAGATGGAAGGCTTCACCGTGACGCAACAGAGACCGCGGAACCTGAACCAGATGGAAGGCTTCACCGTGACGCAACAGAGACCGCGGAACCTGAACCAGATGGAAGGCTTCACCGTGACGCAACAGAGACCGCGGAACCTGAACCAGATGGAAGGCTTCACCGTGACGCAACAGAGACCACGGAACCTGAACCAGATGGAAGGCTCCACCGTGACGCAACAGAGACCACGGAACCTGAACCAGATGGAAGGCTTCACCGTGACGCAACAGAGACCGCTAAACCTGAACCAGATGGAAGGCTTCACCGTGACGCAACAGAGACCGCGGAACCTGAACCAGATGGAAGGCTTCACCGTGACGCAACAGAGACCGCGGAACCTGAACCAGATGGAAGGCTTCACCGTGACGCAACAGAGACCGCGGAACCTGAACCAGAAGGAAGGCTTCACCGTGACGGAACAGAGACCGCGGAACCTGAACCAGATGGGAGGCTTCACCGTGACGCAACAGAGACCGCGGAACCTGAACCAGAAGGAAGGCTTCACCGTGACGGAACAGAGACCGCGGAACCTGAACCAGATGGAAGGCTTCACCGTGACGCAACAGAGACCGCGGAACCTGAACCAGATGGAAGGCTTCACCGTGACGCAACAGAGACCGCGGAACATGAACCAGATGGAAGGCTTCACCGTGACGCAACAGAGACCGCGGAACCTGAACCAGATGGAAGGCTTCACCGTGACGCAACAGAGACCGCGGAACCTGAACCAGATGAAAGGCTTCACCGTGACGCAACAGAGACCGAAGAACCTGAACCAGATGGAAGACTTCACCGTGACGCAACAGAGACCACGGAACCTGAACCAGATGGAAGGCTTCACCGTGACGCAACAGAGACCACGGAACCTGAACCAGATGGAAGGCTTCAGCGTGACGCAACAGAGACCGC
This sequence comes from Leuctra nigra, assembly GCA_934045905.1. Lineage (NCBI taxonomy): Eukaryota > Metazoa > Arthropoda > Insecta > Plecoptera > Leuctridae > Leuctra > Leuctra nigra. The sequence goes on from OW203765.1 coordinate 37,905,634, forward strand.
GGATCCTGAACCAGATGGAAGGCTTCACCGTGACGCAACAGAGACCGCGGAACATGAACCAGATGGAAGGCTTCACTGTGACGCAACAGAGACCGCGGAACCTGAACCAGATGGAAGGCTTCAGCGTGACGCAACAGAGACCGCGGAACCTGAACCAGATGGAAGGCTACAGCTTGACGCAACAGAGACCGCGGAACCTGAACCAGATGGAAGGCTTCACCGTGACGCAACAGAGACCGCGGAACCTGAACCAGATGGAAGGCTTCACCGTGACGCAACAGAGACCGCGGAACCTGAACCTGATGGAAGGCTTCACTGTGACGCAACAGAGACCGCGGAACCTGAACCAGATGGAAGGCTTCACCGTGACGCAACAGAGACCTCGGAACCTGAACCAGATGGAAGGCTTCACCGTGACGCAACAGAGACCGCGGAACCTGAACCAGATGGAAGGCTTCACCGTGACGCAACAGAGACCGCGGAACCTGAACCAGATGGAAGGCTTCACCGTGACGCAACAGAGACTGCGGAACCTGAACCAGATGGAAGGCTTCACCGTGACGCAACAGAGACCGCGGAACCTGAACCAGATGGAAGGCTTCACCGTGACGCAACAGAGACCTCGGAACCTGAACCAGATGGAAGGCTTCACCGTGACGCAACAGAGACCGCGGAACCTGAACCAGATGGAAGGCTTCACCGTGACGCAACAGAGACCGCGGAACCTGAACCAGATGGAAGGCTTCACCGTGACGCAACAGAGACCACGGAACCTGAACCAGATGGAAAGCTTCACCGTGACGCAACAGAGACCGCGGAACCTAACCCAGATGGAAGGCTTCACCGTGACGCAACAGAGACCGCGGAACCTGAACCAGATGGAAGGCTTCACCGTGACGCAACAGAGACCGCAGAACCTGAACCAGATGGAAGGCTTCACCGTGACGCAACAGAGACCGCGGAACCTGAACCAGATGGAAGGCTTCACCGTGACGCAACAGAGACCGCGGAACCTGAACCAGATGGAAGGCTTCACCGTGACGCAACAGAGACCGCGGAACCTGAACCAGATGGAAGGCTTCACCGTGACGCAACAGAGACCGCGGAACCTGAACCAGATGGAAGGCTTCACCGTGACGCAACAGAGACCGCGGAACCTGAACCAGATGGAAGGCTTCACCGTGACGCAACAGAGACCGCGGAACCTGAACCAGATGGAAGGCTTCACCGTGACGCAACAGAGACCGCGAAACCTGAACCAGATGGAAGGCTTCACCGTGACGCAACAGAAACCGCGAAACCTGAACCAGATGGAAGGCTTCACCGTGACGCAACAGAGACCGCGGAACCTGAACCAGATGGAAGGCTTCACCGCGACGCAACAGAGACCGCGGAACCTGAACCAGATGGAAGGCTTCACCGTGACGCAACAGAGACCGCGGAACCTGAACCAGATGGAAGGCTTCACCGTGACGCAACAGAGACCGCGGAACCTGAACCAGATGGAAGGCTTCACCGTGACGCAACAGAGACCACGGAACCTGAACCAGATGGAAGGCTTCACCGTGACGCAACAGAGACCGCGGAACCTGAACCAGATGGAAGGCTTCATCATGACGCAACAGAGACCGCAGAACCTGAACCAGATGGAAGGCTTCACCGTGACGCAACAGAGACCGCGAAACCTGAACCAGATGGAAGGCTTCACCGTGACGCAACAGAGACCACGGAACCTGAACCAGATGGAAGGCTTCACCGTGACGCAACAGAGACCGCGAAACCTGAACCAGATGGAAGGCTTCACCGTGACGCAACAGAGACTGCAGAACCTGAACCAGATGGAAGGCTTCACCGTGACGCAACAGAGACCGCGGAACCTGAACCAGATGGAAGGCTTCACCGTGACGCAACAGAAACCGCGGAACCTGAACCAGATGGAAGGCTTCACCGTGACGCAACAGAGACCGCGGAACCTGAACCAGATGGAAGGCTTCACCGTGACGCAACAGAGACCGCGGAACCTAAACCAGATGGAAAGCTTCACCGTGACGCAACAGAGACCACGGAACCTGAACCAGATGGAAGGCTTCACCGTGACGCAACAGAGACCGCGGAACCTGAACCAGATGGAAGGCTTCACCGTGACGCAACAGAGACCGCGGAACCTAAACCAGATGGAAGGCTTCACCGTGACGCAACAGAGACCGCGGAACCTGAACCAGATGGAAGGCTTCACCGTGACGCAACAGAGACCGCGGAACCTGAACCAGATGGAAGGCTTCAGCGTGACGCAACAGAGACCGCGGAACCTGAACCAGATGGAAGGTTCACCGTGACGCAACAGAGACCGCGGAACCTGAACCAGATGGAAGGCTTCACCGTGACGCAACAGAGACCGCGGAACCTGAACCAGATGGAAGGCTTTACCGTGCCGCAACAGAGACCGCGAAACCTGAACCAGATGGAAGGCTTCACCGTGACGCAACAGAGACCGCGGAACCTGAACCAGATGGAAGGCTTCACCGTGACGCAACAGAGACCGCGGAACCTGAACCAGATGGAAGGCTTCATCATGACGCAACAGAGACCGCAGAACCTGAACCAGATGGAAGGCTTCACCGTGACGCAACAGAGACCGCGGAACCGGAACCAGATGGAAGGCTTCACCGTGACGCAACAGAGACCGCGGAACCTGAACCAGATGGAAGGCTTCATCATGACGCAACAGAGACCGCAGAACCTGAACCAGATGGAAGGCTTCACCGTGACGCAACAGAGACCGCGAAACCTGAACCAGATGGAAGGCTTCACCGTGACGCAACAGAGACCACGGACCACGAACCAGATGGAAGACTTCACCGTGACGCAACAGAGACCGCGGAACCTGAACCAGATGGAAGGCTTTACCGTGCCGCAACAGAGACCGCGAATCCTGAACCAGATGGAAGGCTTCACCGTGACGCAACAGAGACCGCGGAACCTGAACCAGATGGAAGGCTTCACCGTGACGCAACAGAGACCGCGGAACCTGAACCAGATGGAAGGCTTCACCGAGACGCAACAGAGACCGCGGAACCTGAACCAGATGGAAGGCTTCACCGTGACGCAACAGAGACCGCGGAACCTGAACCAGATGGAAGTCTTCACCGTGACGCAACAGAGACCGCGGAACCTGAACCAGATGGAAGGCTTCACCGTGACGCAACAGAGACCGCGGAACCTGAACCAGATGGAAGGCTTCACCGCGACGCAACAGAGACCGCGGAACCTGAACCAGATGGAAGGCTTCACCGTGACGCAACAGAGACCACGGAACCTGAACCAGATGGTAGGCTTCACCGTGACGCAACAGAGACCGCGGAACCTGAACCAGATGGAAGGCTTCACCGTGACGCAACAGAGACCGCGGAACCTGAACCAGATGGAAGGCTTCACCGTGACGCAACAGAGACCGCGGAACCTGAACCAGATGGAAGGCTTCACCGTGACGCAACAGAGACCGCGGAACCTGAACCAGATAGAAGGCTTCACCGTGACGCAACAGAGACCGCGGATCCTGAACCAGATGGAAGGCTTCACCGTGACGCAACAGAGACCGCGGAACCTGAACCAGATGGAAGGCTTCACCGCGACGCAACAGAGATCACGGAACCTGAACCAGATGGAAAGCTTCACCGTGACGCAACAGACACCGCGGAACCTGAACCAGATGGAAGGCTTCACTGTGACGCAACAGAGACCGCGGAACCTGAACCAGATGGAAGGCTACACCGTGACGCAACAGAGACCGCGGAACCTGAACCAGATGGAAGGCTTCACCGCGACGCAACAGAGATCACGGAACCTAACCAGATGGAAGGTTTCACCGCGACGGAACAGAGACCGCGGAACCTGAACCAGATGGAAGGCTTCACCGTGACGCAACAGAGACCGCAAAACCTGAACCAGATGGAAGGCTTCACCGCGATGCAACAGAGACCGCGGAACCTGAACCAGATGGAAGGTTTCACCGCGACGGAACAGAGACTGCAGAACCTGAACCAGATGGAAGGCTTCACCGTGACGCAACAGAGACTGCGGAACCTGAACCAGATGGAAGGCTTCACCGTGACGCAACAGAGACCGCGGAACCTGAACCAGATGGAAGGCTTCAGCGTGACGCAACAGAGACCGCGGAACCTGAACCAGATGGAAGGCTTCAGCGTGACGCAACAGAGACCGCGGAACCTGAACCAGATGGAAGGCTTCACCGTGACGCAACAGAGACCGCGGAACCTGAACCAGATGGAAGGCTTCACCGTGACGCAACAGAGACCGCAGAACCTTAACCAGATGGAAGGCTTCACCGTGACGCAACAGAGACCGCGGAACCTGAACCAGATGGAAGGCTTCACCGTGACGCAACAGAGACCGCGGAACCTGAACCAGATGGAAGGCTTCACCGTGACGCAACAGAGATCGCGGAACCTGAACCAGATGGAAGGCTTCACTGTGACGCAACAGAGACCGCGGAACCTGAACCAGATGGAAGACTTCACCGTGACGCAACAGAGACCGCGGAACCTGAACCAGATGGAAGGCTTCACCGTGACGCAACAGAGACCGCGGAACCTGAACCAGATGGAAGGCTTCACCGTGACGCATCAGAGACCGCGGAACCTGAACCAGATGGAAGGCTTCACCGTGACGCAACAGAGACCGCGGAACCTGAACCAGATGGAAGGCTTCACTGTGACGCAACAGAGACCACGGACCACGAACCAGATGGAAGGCTTCACCGTGACGCAACAGAGACCGCGGAACCTGAACCAGATGGAAGGCTTCACCGTGACGCAACAGAGACCGCAGAACCTGAACCAGATGGAAGGCTTCACCGTGACGCAACACAGACCGCGGAACCTGAACCAGATGGAAGGCTTCACCGTGACGCAACAGAGACCGCGGAACCTGAACCAGATGGAAGGCTTCACCTTGACGCAACAGAGACCGCGGAACCTGAACCAGATGGAAGGCTTCACCGTGACGCAACAGAGACAACGGAACCTAAACCAGATGGAAGGCTTCACCGTGACGCAACAGAGACCGCGGAACCTGAACCAGATGGAAGGCTTCACCGTGACGCATCAGAGACCGCGGAACCTGAACCAGATGGAAGGCTTGACCGCGACGCAACAGAGACCGCGGAACCTGAACCAGATGGAAGGCTTCACCGTGACGCAACAGAGACCGCGGAACCTGAACCAGATGGAAGGCTTCACCGTGACGCAACAGAGACCGCAGAACCTGAAACAGATGGAAGGCTTCACCGTGACGCAACAGAGACCGCGGAACCTGAACCAGATGGAAGGCTTCACCGTGACGCAACAGAGACCGCAGAACCTGAAACAGATGGAAGGCTTCACCGTGACGCAACAGAGACCGCGGAACCTGAACCAGATGGAAGGCTTCACCGTGACGCACAGAGACCGCGGAACCTGAAACAGATGGAAGGCTTCACCGCGACGCAACAGAGATCACGGAACCTGAACCAGATGGAAGGCTTCACCGTGACGCAACAGAGACCGCGGAACCCGAACCAGATGGAAGGCTTCACCGTGACGCAACAGAGACCGCGGAACCTGAACCAGATGGAAGGCTTCACCGTGACGCAACAGAGACCGCGGAACCTGAACCAGATGGAAGGCTTCACCGTGACGCAACAGTGACCGCGGAACCTGAATCAGATGGAAGGCTTCAGCGTGACGCAACAGAGACCGCGGAACCTGAACCAGATGGAAGGCTTCACCGTGACGCAACAGAGACCGCGGAACCTGAACCAGATGGAAGGCTTCACCGTGACGCAACAGAGACCGCGGAACCTGAACCAGATGGAAGGCTTCACCGTGACGCAACAGAGACCGCGGAACCTGAACCAGATGGAAGGCTTCACCGTGACGCAACAGAGACTGCAGAACCTGAACCAGATGGAAGGCTTCACCGTGACGCAACAGAGACCGCGGAACATGAACCAGATGGAAGGCTTCAGCGTGACGCAACAGAGACCGCGGAACCTGAACCAGATGGAAGGCTTCACCGTGACGCAACAGAGACCGCGGAACCTGAACCAGATGGAAGGCTTTACCGTGACGCAACAGAGACCGCGGAACCTGAACCAGATGGAAGGCTTCACCGTGACGCAACAGAGACCACGGAACCTAAACCAGATGGATGGCTTGACCGTGACGCAACAGAGACCGCAAAACCTGAACCAGATGGAAGGCTTCACCGTGACGCAACAGAGACCGCAAAACCTGAACCAGATGGAAGGCTTCACCGCGATGCAACAGAGACCGCGGAACCTGAACCAGATGGATGGTTTCACCGCGACGGAACAGAGACTGCAGAACCTGAACCAGATGGAAGGCTTCACCGTGACGCAACAGAGACCGCGGAACCTGAACCAGATGGAAGGCTTCACCGTGACGCAACAGAGACCGCGGAACCTGAACCAGATGGAAGGCTTCACCGTGACGCAACAGAAACCGCGGAACCTGAACCAGATGGAAGGCTTCACCGTGACGCAACAGAGACCGCGGAACCTGAACCAGATGGAAGGCTTCACCGTGACGCAACAGAGACCGCGGAACCTGAACCAGATGGAAGGCTTCACCGTGACGCAACAGAGACTGCAGAACCTGAACCAGATGGAAGGCTTCACCGTGACGCAACAGAGACCGCGGAACATGAACCAGATGGAAGGCTTCAGCGTGACGCAACAGAGACCGCGGAACCTGAACCAGATGGAAGGCTTCACCGTGACGCAACAGAGACCGCGGAACCTGAACCAGATGGAAGGCTTCACCGTGACGCAACAGAGACCGCGGAACCTGAACCAGATGGAAGGCTTCACCGCGACGCAACAGAGACCGCGGAACCTGAACCAGATGGAAGGCTTCACCGTGACGCAACAGAGACCGCGGAACCTGAACCAGATGGAAGGCTTCACCGCGACGCAACAGAGACTGCAGAACCTGAACCAGATGGAAGGCTTCACCGTGACGCATCAGAGACCGCGGAACCTGAACCAGATGGAAGGCTTCACCGTGACGCAACAGAGACCGCAGAACCTTAACCAGATGGAAGGCTTCACCGTGACGCAACAGAGACCGCGGAACCTGAACCAGATGGAAGGCTTCACCGAGACGCAACAGAGACCGCGGAACCTGAACCAGATGGAAGGCTTCACCGCGACGCAACAGAGACCGCGGAACCTGAACCAGATGGAAGGCTTCACCGTGACGGAACAGAGACCGCGGAACCTGAACCAGATGGAAGGCTTCACCGTGACGCAACAGAGACCGCGGAACCTGAACCAGATGGAAGGCTTCACCGCGACGCAACAGAGACTGCAGAACCTGAACCAGATGGAAGGCTTCACCGTGACGCAACAGAGACCGCGGAACCTGAACCAGATGGAAGGCTTCACCGTGACGCAACAGAGACCACGGAACCTGAACCAGATGGAATGCTTCACTGTGACGCAACAGAGTCCGCGGAACCTGAACCAGATGGAAGGCTTCACCGTGACGCAACAGAGACCGCGGAACCTGAACCAGATGGAAGGCTTCACCGCGACGCAACAGAGACTGCAGAACCTGAACCAGATGGAAGGCTTCACCGTGACGCAACAGAGACCGCGGAACCTGAACCAGATGGAAGGCTTCACCGTGACGCAACAGAGACCACGGAACCTGAACCAGATGGAATGCTTCACCGTGACGCAACAGAGTCCGCGGAACCTGAACCAGATGGAAGGCTTCACCGTGACGCAACAGAGACCGCGGAACCTGAACCAGATGGAAGGCTTCACCGTGACGCAACAGAGACCGCGGAACCTGAACCAGATGGAAGGCTTCACCGTGACGCAACAGAGACTGCAGAACCTGAACCAGATGGAAGGCTTCACCGCGACGCAACAGAGACCACGGAACCTGAACCAGATTGAAGGCTTCGACGTGACGCAACAGACACCGTGGAACCTGAACCAGATAGAAGGCTTCAGCGTGACGCAACAGAGACCGCGGAAACTGAACCAGATGGAAGGCTTCACCGTGACGCAAAAGAGACCGCGGAACCTGAACCAGATGGAAAGCTTCACCGTGACGCAACAGAGACCACAAAACCTTAACCAGATGGAAGGCTTCACCGTGACGCAACAGAGACAACGGAACCTAAACCAGATGGAAGGCTTCACCGTGACGCAACAGAGACTACGGAACCTGAACCAGATGGAAGGCTTCACCGTGACGCAACAGAGACCGCGGAACCTGAACCAGATGGAAGGCTTCATCATGACGCAACAGAGACTGCAGAACCTGAACCAGATGGAAGGCTTCACCGTGACGCAACAGAGACCGCGAAACCTGAACCAGATGGAAGGCTTCACCGTGACGCAACAGAGACCACGGAACCTGAACCAGATGGAAGGCTTCACCGTGACGCAACAGAGACCGCGGAACCTGAACCAGATGGAAGGCTTCACGGTGACGCAACAGAGACCGCGGAACCTGAACCAGATGGAAGGCTTCACCGTGACGCAACAGAGACCGCAGAACCTGAACCAGATGGAAGGCTTCACCGTGACGCGACAGAGTCCGCGGAACCTGAACCAGATGGAAGGCTTCACCGTGACGCAACAGAGACCGCGGAACCTGAACCAGATGGAAAGCTTCACCGTGACGCAACAGAGACCGCGGAACCGGAACCAGATGGAAGGCTTCACCGTGACGCAACAGAGACCGCGGAACCTGAACCAGATGGAAGGCTTCACCGTGACGCAACAGAGACCGCGGAACCTGAACCAGATGGAAGGCTTCACCGTGACGCAACAGAGACCACGGAACCTGAACCAGATGGAAGGCTTCACCGTGACGCAACAGAGACCACGGAACCTGAACCAGATGGAAGGCTTCACCGTGACGCAACAGAGACCACGGAACCTGAACCAGATGGAAGGCTTCACCGTGACGCAACAGAGACCGCGGAACCTGAACCAGATGGAAGGCTTCACCGTGACGCAACAGAGACCGCGGAACCTGAACCAGATGGAAGGCTTCACGGTGACGCAACAGAGACCGCGGAACCTGAACCAGATGGAAGGCTTCACCGTGACGCAACAGAGACCGCAGAACCTGAACCAGATGGAAGGCTTCACCGTGACGCGACAGAGTCCGCGGAACCTGAACCAGATGGAAGGCTTCACCGTGACGCAACAGAGACCGCGGAACCTGAACCAGATGGAAGGCTTCACCGTGACGCAACAGAGACCGCGGAACCTGAACCAGATGGAAGGCTTCACCGTGACGCAACAGAGACCGCGGAACCTGAACCAGATGGAAGGCTTCACCGTGACGCAACAGAGACCGCGGAACCTGAACCAGATGGAAGGCTTCACCGCGACGCAACAGAGACCACGGAACCTGAACCAGATGGAAGGCTTCACCGTGACGCAACAGAGACCGCGGAACCGGAACCAGATGGAAGGCTTCACCGTGACGCTACAGAGACCGAGGAACCTAACCCAGATGGAAGGCTTCACCGTGACGCAACAGAGACCGCAAAACCTGAACCAGATGGAAGGCTTCACCGTGACGCAACAGAGACCACGGAACCTGAACCAGATGGAAGGCTTCACCGTGACGCAACAGAGACCGCGTAACCTGAACCAGTTGGAAGGCTTCACCGTGACGCAACAGAGACCGCAGAACCTGAACCAGATGGAAGGCTTCACCGTGACGCAACAGAGACCGCGGAACCTGAACCAGTTGGAAGGCTTCACCGTGACGCAACAGAGAACGCGGAACCTGAACCAGATGGAAGGCTTCACCGTGACGCAACAGAGACCGCGGAACCTGAACCAGATGGAAGGCTTCACCGTGACGCAACAGAGACCGCGGAACCTGAACCAGATGGAAGGCTTCACCGTGACGCAACAGAGACTGCAGAACCTGAACCAGATGGAAGGCTTCACCGTGACGCAACATAGACCGCGGAACCTGAACCAGATGGGAGGCTTCACCGTGACGCAACAGAGACCGCGGAACCTGAACCAGATGGAAGGCTTCACCGTGACGCAACAGAGACCACGGAACCTGAACCAGATGGAAGGCTTCACCGTGACGCAACAGAGACCGCGGAACCTGAACCAGATGGAAGGCTTCACCGTGACGCAACAGAGACCGCGGAACCTGAACCAGATGGAAGGCTTTACCGTGACGCAACAGAGACCGCGGAACCTGAACCAGATGGAAGGCTTCACCGTGACGCAACAGAGACCGCGGAACCTGAACCAGATGGAAGGCTTCACCGTGACGCAACAGAGACCGCGGAACCTGAAACAGATGGAAGGCTTCACCGCGACGCAACAGAGACCGCGGAACCTGAACCAGATGGAAGGCTTCACCGTGACGCAACAGAGACCGCGGAACCTGAACCAGATGGAAGGCTTCACTGTGACGCAACAGAGACCGCAGAACCTGAACCAGATGGAAGGCTTCACCGTGACGCGACAGAGTCCGCGGAACCTGAACCAGATGGAAGGCTTCACCGTGACGCAACAGAGACCGCGGAACCTGAACCAGATGGAAGGCTTCACCGTGACGCAACAGAGACCGCGGAACCTGAACCAGATGGAAAGCTTCACCGTGACGCAACAGAGACCGCGGAACCGGAACCAGATGGAAGGCTTCACCGTGACGCAACAGAGACCGCGGAACCTGAACCAGATGGAAGGCTTCACCGTGACGCAACAGAGACCGCGGAACCTGAACCAGATGGAAGGCTTCACCGTGACGCAACAGAGACCGCGGAACCTGAACCAGATGGAAGGCTTCACCGCGACGCAACAGAGACCACGGAACCTGAACCAGATGGAAGGCTTCACCGTGACGCAACAGAGACCGCGGAACCTGAACCAGATGGAAGGCTTCACCGTGACGCAACAGAGACCGCGGATCCTGAACCATATGGAAGGCTTCACCGTGACGCAACAGAGACCGCGGAACCGGAACCAGATGGAAGGCTTCACCGTGACGCAACAGAGACCGAGGAACCTAACCCAGATGGAAGGCTTCACCGTGACGCAACAGAGACCGCAAAACCTGAACCAGATGGAAGGCTTCACCGTGACGCAACAGAGACCGTGGAACCTGAACCAGATGGAAGGCTTCACCGTGACGCAACAGAGACCGCAGAACCGGAACCAGATGGAAGGCTTCACCGTGACGCAACAGAGACCGAGGAACCTAACCCAGATGGAAGGCTTCACCGTGACGCAACAGAGACCGCGGAACCTGAACCAGATGGAAGGCTTCACCGTGACGCAACAGAGACCGCGGAACCTGAACCAGATGGAAGGCTTCACCGTGACGCAACAGAGACCGCGGAACCGGAACCAGATGGAAGGCTTCACCGTGACGCAACAGAGACCGAGGAACCTAACCCAGATGGAAGGCTTCACCGTGACGCAACAGAGACCGCAAAACCTGAACCAGATGGAAGGCTTCACCGTGACGCAACAGAGACCGCGGAACCTGAACCAGATGAAAGGCTTTACCGTGACGCAACAGAGACCGCGTAACCTGAACCAGTTGGAAGGCTTCACCGTGACGCAACAGAGACCGCAGAACCTAACCCAGATGGAAGGCTTCACCGTGACGCAACAGAGACCGCAAAACCTGAACCAGATGGAAGGCTTCACCGTGACGCAACAGAGACCACGGAACCTGAACCAGATGGAAGGCTTCACCGTGACGCAACAGAGACCGCGGAACCTGAACCAGATGGAAGGCTTCACCGTGACGCAACAGAGACCGCAGAACCTGAACCAGATGGAAGGCTTCACCGTGACGCAACAGAGACCGCGGAACCTGAACCAGATGGAAGGCTTCACCGTGACGCAACAGAGACCGCGGAACCTGAACCAGATGGAAGGCTTTACCGTGACGCAACAGAGACCGCGGAACCTGAACCAGATGGAAGGCTTTACCGTGACGCAACAGAGACCGCGGAACCTGAACCAGATGGAAGGCTTCACCGCGACGCAACAGAGATCACGGAACCTGAACCAGATGGAAGGCTTCACCGTGACGCAACAGAGACCGCGGAACCTGAACCAGATGGAAGGCTTCACCGTGACGCAACAGAGACCGCGGAACCTGAACCAGATGGAAGGCTTCACCGTGACGCAACAGAGACCGCGGAACCTGAACCAGATGGAAGGCTTCACCGTGACGCAACAGAGACCGCGGAACCTGAACCAGATGGAAGGCTTCACCGTGACGCAACAGAGACCGCGGAACCTAAACCAGATGGATGGTTTCACCGCGACGCAACAGAGACCGCGGAACCTGAACCAGATGGAAGGCTTCACCGTGACGCAACAGAGACCGCGGAACCTGAACCAGATGGAAGACTTCACCGTGACGCAACAGAGACCGCGGAACCTGAACCAGATGGAAGGCTTCACCGTGACGCAACAGAGACCGCGGAACCTGAACCAGATGGAAGGCTTCACCGTGACGCAACAGAGACCGCGGAACCTGAACCAGATGGAAGGCTTCACCGTGACGCAACAGAGACCGCGGAACCTGAACCAGATGGAAGGCTTCAGCGTGACGCAACAGAGACCGCGGAACCTAAACCAGATGGAAGGCTTCACCGTGACGCAACAGAGACCGCGGAACCTGAACCAGATGGAAGGCTTCACCGTGACGCAACAGAGACCGCGGAACCTGAACCAGATGGAAGGCTTCACCGTGACGCAACAGAGACCGCGGAACCTGAACCAGATGGAAGGCTTCACCGTGACGCAACAGAGACCGCGGAACCTGAACCAGATGGAAGGCTTCACCGTGACGCAACAGAGACCGCGGAACCTGAACCAGATGGAAGGCTTCACCGTGACGCAACAGAGACCGCGGAACCTGAACCAGATGGAAGGCTTCACCGTGACGCAACAGAGACCGCGGAACCTGAACCAGATGGAAGGCTTCACCGTGACGCAACAGAGACCGCGGAACCTGAACCAGATGGAAGGCTTCACCGCGACGCAACAGAGACCGCGGAACCTGAACCAGATGGAAGGCTTCACCGTGACGCAACAGAGACCGCGGAACCTGAACCAGATGGAAGGCTTCACCGTGACGCAACAGAGACCGCGGAACCTGAACCAGATGGAAGGCTTCACCGTGACGCAACAGAGACCGCGAAACCTGAACCAGTTGGAAGGCTTCACCGTGACGCAACAGAGACCGCGGAACCTGAACCAGATGGAAGGCTTCACCGTGACGCAACAGAGACCGCGGAACCTGAACCAGATGGAAGGCTTCACCGTGACGCAACAGAGACTGCAGAACCTGAACCAGATGGAAGGCTTCACCGTGACGCAACAGAGACTGCGGTGCCTGAACCAGATGGAAGGCTTCACCGTGACGCAACAGAGACCGCAGAACCTTAACCAGAAGGAAGGCTTCACTGTGACGCATCAGAGACCGCGGAACCTGAACCAGATGGAAGGCTTCACTGTGACGCAACAGAGACCACGGAACCTAAACCAGATGGAAGGCTTCACCGTGACGCAACAGAGACCACAGACCACGAACCAGATGGAAGACTTCACCGTGACGCAACAGAGACCGCAGAACCTTAACCAGAAGGAAGGCTTCACCGTGACGCAACAGAGACCGCGGAACCTGAACCAGATGGAAGGCTTCACCGTGACGCAACAGAGACACGGAACCTGAACCAGGTGGAAGGCTTCACCGTGACGCAACAGAGACCGCGGAACCTGAACCAGATGGAAGGCTTCACCGTGACGCAACAGAGACCACGGAACCTGAACCAGATGGAAGGCTTCACCGTGACGCAACAGAGACCGCGGAACCTGAACCAGATGGAAGGCTTCACCGTGACGCAACAGAGACCGCGGAACCTGAACCAGATGGAAGGCTTCACCGTGACGCAACAGAGACCGCGGAACCTGAACCAGATGGAAGGCTTCACCGCGACGCAACATAGACCGCGGAACCTGAACCAGATGGAAGGCTTCACCGTGACGCAACAGAGACCGCGGAACCTGAACCAGATGGAAGGCTTCACCGTGACGCAACAGAGACCGCGGAACATGAACCAGATGGAAGGCTTCACCGCGACGCAACAGAGACCGCGGAACCTGAACCAGATGGAAGGCTTCACCGTGACGCAACAGAGACCGCGGAACCTGAACCAGATGGAAGGCTTCACTGTGACGCAACAGAGACCACGGACCACGAACCAGATGGAAGACTTCACCGTGACGCAACAGAGACCGCGAAACCTGAACCAGATGGAAGGCTTCACCGTGACGCAACAGAGACCGCGGAACCTGAACCAGATGGGAGGCTTCACCGTGACGCAACAGAGACCGCGGATCCTGAACCAGATGGAAGGCTTCACCGTGTCGCAACAGAGACCGCGGAACCTGAACCAGATGGAAGGCTTCAGCGTGACGCAACAGAGACCGCGGAACCTGAAACAGATGGAAGGCTTCACCGCGACGCAACAGAGATCACGGAACCTGAACCAGATGGAAGGCTTCACCGTGACGCAACAGAGACCGCGGAACCTGAACCAGATGGAAGGCTTCACCGTGACGCAACAGAGACCGCAAAACCTGAACCAGATGAAAGGCTTCACCGCGACGCAACAGAGACCGTGGAACCTGAACCAGATGGAAGGCTTCACCGCGACGCAACAGAGACTGCAGAACCTGAACCAGATGGAAGGCTTCACCGTGACGCAACAGAGACCGCGGAACCTGAACCAGATGGAAGGCTTCACCGTGACGCAACAGAGACCGCGGAACCTGAACCTGATGGAAGGCTTCACTGTGACGCAACAGAGACTGCGGAACCTGAACCAGATGGAAGGCTTTACCGTGACGCAACAGAGACCGCGGAACCTGAACCAGATGGAAGGCTTCAGCGTGACGCAACAGAGACCGCGGAACCTGAACCAGATGGAAGGCTTCACCGTGACGCAACAGAGACCGCGGAACCTGAACCAGATGGAAGGCTACACCGTGACGCACAGAGACCGCGGAACCTGAACCAGATGGAAGGCTTCACCGTGACGCAACAGAGTACGCAGAACATGAACCAGATGGAAGGCTTCACCGTGACGCAACAGAGACCGCAAAACCTGAACCAGATGGAAGGCTTCACCGCGACGCAACAGAGACCGTGGAACCTGAACCAGATGGAAGGCTTCACCGCGACGCAACAGAGACTGCAGAACCTGAACCAGATGGAAGGCTTCACCGTGACGCAACAGAGACCGCGGAACCTGAACCAGATGGAAGGCTTCACCGTGACGCAACAGAGACCGCAGAACCTTAACCAGATGGAAGGCTTCACCGTGACGCAACAAAGACCGCGGAACCTGAACCAGATGGAAGGCTTCACTGTGACGCAACAGAGACCGCGGAACCTGAACCAGATGGTAGGCTTCACCGTGACGCAACAGAGACCGCGGAACCTGAACCAGATGGAAGACTTCACCGTGACGCAACAGAGACCGCGGAACCTGAACCAGATGGAAGGCTTCACCGCGACGCAACAGAGACCGCGGAACCTGAACCAGATGGAAGGCTTCACCGTGACGCAACAGAGACCGCGGAACCTGAACCAGATGGAAGGCTTCACCGTGACGCAACAGAGACCGCGGAACCTGAACCAGATGGAAGGCTTCACCGTGACGCAACAGAGACCGCGGAACCTGAACCAGATGGAAGGCTTGACCGCGACGCAACAGAGACCGCGGAACCTGAACCAGATGGAAGGCTTCACCGTGACGCAACAGAGACCACGGAACCTAAACCAGATGGAAGGCTTCACCGTGACGCAACAGAGACCGCGGAACCTGAACCAGATGGAAGGCTTGACCGCGACGTAACAGAGACCGCGGAACCTGAACCAGATGGATGGCTTCACCGTGACGCAACAGAGACCGCGGAACCTGAACCAGTTGGAAGGCTTCACCGTGACGCAACAGAGACCGCGGAACCTGAACCAGATGGAAGGCTTGACCGTGACGCAACAGAGACCGCGGAACCTTAACCAGATGGAAGGCTTCACCGTGACGCAACAGAGACCGCAGAACCTGAACCAGATGGAAAGCTTCACCGTGACGCAACAGAGACCACGGAACCTGAACCAGATGGAAGGCTTCACCGTGACGCAACAGAGACCGCTGAACCTGAACCAGATGGAAAGCTTCACCGTGACGCAACAGAGACCGCGGAACCTGAATCAGATGGAAGGCTTCACCGTGACGCAACAGAGACCGCGGAACCTGATCCAGATGGAAGGCTTCACCGTGACGCAACAGAGACCGCGGAACCTGAACCAGATGGAAGGCTACACCGTGACGCAACAGAGACCGCGGAACCTGAACCAGATGGAAGGCTTCACCGTGACGCAACAGAGACCGCGGAACCTGAACCAGATGGAAGGCTTCACCGTGACGCAACAGAGACCGCGGAACCTGAACCAGATGGAAGGCTTCACCGTGACGCAACAGACACAACGGAACCTGAACCAGATGGAAGGCTTCACCGTGACGCAACAGAGACCGCGGAACCTGAACCAGATGGGAGGCTTCACCGTGACGCAACAGAGACCGCGGAACCTGAACCAGATAGAAGGCTTGACCGCGACGCAACAGAGACTGCGGAACCTGAACCAGATGGAAGGCTTGACCGCAATGCCACAGAGACCGCGAAACCTGAACCAGATGGAAGGCTTGACCGCGACGCAACAGAGACCGCGGAACCTGAACCAGATGGAAGGCTTCACCGTGACGCAACAGAGACCGCGGAACCTGAACCAGATGTATGGCTTCACCGTGACGCAACAGAGACCGCGGAACCTGAACCAGATGAAAGGCTTCACCGTGACGCAACAGAGACCGCGGAACCTGAACCAGATGGAAGGCTTGACCGCAACGCAACAGAGACCGCGGAACCTGAACCAGATGGAAGGCTTCACCGTGACGCAACAGAGACCGCGGAACCTGAACCAGATGGTAGGCTTCACCGTGACGCAACAGAGACCGCGGAACCTGAACCAGATGGAAGGCTTCACCGTGACGCAACAGAGACCGCGGAACCTGAACCAGATGTATGGCTTCACCGTGACGGAACAGAGACCGCGGAACCTGAACCAGATGGAAGGCTTCACCGTGACGCAACAGAGACCGCGGAACCTGAACCAGATGGAAAGCTTCAGCGTGACGCAACACAGGTCAGATTCGCGGAATCTGCGTGGCAGGAAAGGTCAGATTCGCGAAAGAATAATGATCATTCTGCGCGACATGGACGGTCAGATTCCATCTGGTTCAGGTTCCGCGGTCTCGGTTGCGTCACGGTGAAGCCTTCCATCTGGTTCAGGTTCCGCGGTCTCTGTTGCGTCACGGTGAAGCCTTCCATCTGGTTCAGGTTCCGCGGTCTCTGTTGCGTCACGGTGAAGCCTTCCATCTGGTTCAGGTTCCGCGGTCTCTGTTGCGTCACGGTGAAGCCTTCCATCTGGTTTAGGTTCCGCGGTCTCTGTTGCGTCACGGTGAAGCCTTCCTTCTGGTGCAGGTTCCGCGGTTACTGTTGCGTCACGGTGAAGCCTTCCATCTGGTTAAGGTTCCGCGGTCTCTGAGCGTCACGGTGTAGCCTTCCATCTGGTTCAGGTTCCGCGGTCTCTGTTGCGTCACGGTGAAGCCTTTCATCTGGTTCAGGTTCCGCGGTCTCTGTTGCGTCACGGTGAAGCCTTCCATCTGGTTCAGGTTCCGCGGTCTCTGTTGCGTCACGGTGAAGCCTTCCATCTGGTTCAGGTTCCGCGGTCTCTGTTGCGTCACGGTGAAGCCTTCCATCTGGTTCAGGTTCCGCGGTCTCTGTTGCGTCACGGTGAAGCCTTCCATCTGGTTCAGGTTCCGCGGTCTCTGTTGCGTCACGGTGAAGCCTTCCATCTGGTTCAGGTTCCGCGGTCTCTGTTGCGTCACGGTGAAGCCTTCCATCTGGTTCAGGTTCTACAGTCTCTGTTGCGTCGTGGTGAAGCCTTCCATCTGGTTCAGGTTCCACGGTCTCTGTTGCGTCGCGGTGAAGCCTTCCATCTGGTTCAGGTTTTGCGGTCTCTGTTGCGTCACAGTGAAGCCTTCCATCTGGTTCAGGTTCCGCGGTCTCTGTTGCGTCACGGTGAAGCCTTCCATCTGTTTCAGGTTCCGCGGTCTCTGTGCGTCACGGTGAAGCCTTCCATCTGGTTCAGGTTCCGCGGTCTCTGTTGCGTCACGCTGAAGCCTTCCATCTGGTTCAGGTTCCGCGGTCTCTGTTGCGTCACGGTGAAGCCTTCCATCTGGTTCAGGTTTCGCGGGCTCTGTTGCGTCACGGTGAAGTCTTCCATCTGGTTCGTGGTCCGTGGTCTCTGTTGCGTCACAGTGAAGCCTTCCATCTGGTTCAGGTTCCGCGGTCTCTGTTGCGTCACGGTGAAGCCTTCCATCTGGTTCAGGTTCCGCGGTCTCTGTTGCGTCACGGTGAAGCCTCCCATCTGGTTCAGGTTCCGCGGTCTCTGTTGCGTCGCGGTGAAGCCTTCCATCTGGTTCAGGTTCTGCAGTCTCTGTTGCGTCGCGGTGAAGCCTTCCATCTGGTTCAGGTTCCACGGTCTCTGTTGCGTCACGGTGAAGCCTTCCATCTGGTTCAGGTTCTGCAGTCTCTGTTGCGTCGCGGTGAAGCCTTCCATCTGGTTCAGGTTCCACGGTCTCTGTTGCGTCGCGGTGAAGCCTTCCATCTGGTTCAGGTTCCACGGTCTCTGTTGCGTCGCGGTGAAGCCTTCCATCTGGTTCAGGTTCCGCGGTCTCTGTGCGTCACGGTGAAGCCTTCCATCTGGTTCAGGTTCCGCGGTCTCTGTTGCGTCACGCTGAAGCCTTCCATCTGGTTCAGGTTCCACGGTCTCTGTTGCGTCACGGTGAAGCCTTCCATCTGGTTCAGGTTCTGCAGTCTCTGTTGCGTCGCGGTGAAGCCTTCCATCTGGTTCAGGTTCCACGGTCTCTGTTGCGTCGCGGTGAAGCCTTCCATCTGGTTCAGGTTCCACGGTCTCTGTTGCGTCGCGGTGAAGCCTTCCATCTGGTTCAGGTTCCGCGGTCTCTGTGCGTCACGGTGAAGCCTTCCATCTGGTTCAGGTTCCGCGGTCTCTGTTGCGTCACGGTGAAGCCTTCCATCTGTTTCAGGTTCCGCGGTCTCTGTGCGTCACGGTGAAGCCTTCCATCTGGTTCAGGTTCCGCGGTCTCTGTTGCGTCACGCTGAAGCCTTCCATCTGGTTCAGGTTCCGCGGTCTCTGTTGCGTCACGGTGAAGCTTTCCATCTGGTTCAGGTTCCGTGGTCTCTGTTGCGTCACGGTGAAGCCTTCCATCTGGTTAAGGTTCTGCGGTCTCTGTTGCGTCACGGTGAAGCCTTCCATCTGGTTCAGGTTCCGCGGTCTCTGTTGCGTCACAGTGAAGCCTTCCATCTGGTTCAGGTTCCGCGGTCTCTGTTGCGTCACGGTGAAGTCTTCCATCTGGTTCAGGTTTCGCGGTCTCTGTTGCGTCACGGTGAAGCCTTCCATCTGGTTCAGGTTCCGCGGTCTCTGTTGCGTCACGGTGAAGCTTTCCATCTGGTTCAGGTTCCGTGGTCTCTGTTGCGTCACGGTGAAGCCTTCCATCTGGTTCAGGTTTCGCGGTCTCTGTTGCGTCACGGTGAAGCCTTCCATCTGGTTCAGGTTCCGCGGTCTCTGTTGCGTCACGGTGAAGCTTTCCATCTGGTTCAGGTTCCGTGGTCTCTGTTGCGTCACGGTGAAGCCTTCCATCTGGTTAAGGTTCTGCGGTCTCTGTTGCGTCACGGTGAAGCCTTCCATCTGGTTCAGGTTCCGCGGTCTCTGTTGCGTCACGGTGAAGCCTTCCATCTGGTTCAGGTTCCGCGGTCTCTGTTGCGTCACGGTGAAGCCTTCCATCTGGTTCAGGTTCCGCGGTCTCTGTTGCGTCACGGTGAAGCCTTCCATCTGGTTCAGGTTCTGCGGTCTCTGTTGCGTCACGGTGGAGCCTTCCATCTGGTTCAGGTTCCGCGGTCTCTGTTGCGTCACGGTGAAGCCTCCCATCTGGTTCAGGTTCCGCGGTCTCTGTTGCGTCACGGTGAAGCCTTCCATCTGGTTCAGGTTCTGCAGTCTCTGTTGCGTCGCGGTGAAGCCTTCCATCTGGTTCAGGTTCCACGGTCTCTGTTGCGTCGCGGTGTAGCCTTCCATCTGGTTCAGGTTCCGCGGTCTCTGTTGCGTCACGGTGAAGCCTTCCATCTGGTTCAGGTTCCGCGGTCTCTGTTGCGTCACGGTGAAGCCTTCCATCTAATTCAGGTTCCGTGGTCTCTGTTGCGTCACGGTGGAGCCTTCCATCTGGTTCAGGTTCCGCGGTCTCTGTTGCGTCACGGTGAAGCCTTCCATCTGGTTCAGGTTCCGCGGTCTCTGTTGCGTCACGCTGAAGCCTTCCATCTGGTTCAGGTTCCGCGGTCTCTGTTGCGTCACGGTGAAGTCTTCCATCTGGTTCAGGTTCCGCGGTCTCTGTTGCGTCACGGTGAAGCCTTCCATCTGGTTCAGGTTCCGCGGTCTCTGTTGCGTCACGGTGAAGCCTTCCATCTGGTTCAGGTTCCGCGGTCTCTGTTGCGTCACGGTGAAGCCTTCCATCTGGTTCAGGTTCCGCGGTCTCTGTTGCGTCACGGTGAAGCCTTCCATCTGGTTCAGGTTCCGCGGTCTCTGTTGCGTCACAGTGAAGCCTTCCATCTGGTTCAGGTTCCGCAGTCTCTGTTGCGTCACAGTGAAGCCTTCCATCTGGTTCAGGTTCCGCGGTCTCTGTTGCGTCACGGTGAAGTCTTCCATCTGGTTCAGGTTTCGCGGTCTCTGTTGCGTCACGGTGAAGCCTTCCATCTGGTTCAGGTTCCGCGGTCTCTGTTGCGTCACGGTGAAGCTTTCCATCTGGTTCAGGTTCCGTGGTCTCTGTTGCGTCACGGTGAAGCCTTCCATCTGGTTAAGGTTCTGCGGTCTCTGTTGCGTCACGGTGAAGCCTTCCATCTGGTTCGAGTTCCGCGGTCTCTGTTGCGTCACAGTGAAGCCTTCCATCTGGTTCAGGTTCCGCGGTCTCTGTTGCGTCACGGTGAAGTCTTCCATCTGGTTCAGGTTCCGCGGTCTTTGTTGCGTCACGGTGAAGCCTTCCATCTGGTTCAGGTTTCGCGGTCTCTGTTGCGTCACGGTGAAGCCTTCCATCTGGTTCAGGTTCCGCGGTCTCTGTTGCGTCACGGTGAAGCCTTCCATCTGGTTCAGGTTCCGCGGTCTCTGTTGCGTCACGGTGAAGCCTCCCATCATGTTCAGGTTCCGCGGTCTCTGTTGCGTCACGGTGAAGCCTTCCATCTGGTTCAGGTTCCGCGGTCTCTGTTGCGTCACGGTGAAGCCTTCCATCTGGTTCAGGTTCCGCGGTCTCTGTTGCGTCACGGTGAAGCCTTCCAACTGGTTCAGGTTCCGCGGTCTCTGTTGCGTCACGGTGAAACCTTCCATCTGGTTCAGGTTCTGCAGTCTCTGTTGCGTCACGGTGAAGCCTTCCATCTGGTTCAGGTTCTGCGGTCTCTGTTCCGTCGCGGTGAAGCCTTCCATCTGGTTCAGGTTCCGCGGTCTCTGTTGCGTCACGGTGAAGCCTTCCATCTGGTTCAGGTTCCGCGGTCTCTGTTGCGTCACGGTGAAGCCTTCCATCTGGTTCAGGTTCTGCGGTCTCTGTTCCGTCGCGGTGAAGCCTTCCATCTGGTTCAGGTTCCGCGGTCTCTGTTGCGTCACGGTGAAGCCTTCCATCTGGTTCAGGTTCCGCGGTCTCTGTTGCGTCACGGTGAAGCCTTCCATCTGGTTCAGGTTCCGCGGTCTCTGTTGCGTCACGGTGAAGCCTTCCATCTGGTTCAGGTTCCGCGGTCTCTGTTGCGTCACAGTGAAGCCTTCCATCTGGTTCAGGTTCCGCGGTCTCTGATGCGTCACGGTGAAGCCTTCCATCTGGTTCAGGTTCTGCAGTCTCTGTTGCGTCGCGGTGAAGCCTTCCATCTGGTTCAGGTTCCGCGGTCTATGTTGCGTCGCGGTGAAGCCTTCCATCTGGTTTAGGTTCCGCAGTCTCTGTTGCGTCACGGTGAAGCCTTCCATCTGGTTCAGATTCCGCGGTCTCTGTTGCGTCACGGTGAAGCCTTCCATCTGGTTCAGGTTCCGCGGTCTCTGTTGCGTCACCGTGAAGCCTTCCTTCTGGTTCAGGTTCCGCGGTCTCTATTGCGTCACGGTGAAGCCTTCCATCTGGTTCAGGTTCTGCAGTCTCTGTTGCGTCACGGTGAAGTCTTCCATCTGGTTCAGGTTCCGCGGTCTCTGTTGCGTCACGGTGAAGCCTTCCATCTGGTTCAGGTTCCGCGGTCTCTGTTGCGTCACGGTGAAGCCTTCCATCTGGTTCAGGTTCCGCGGTCTCTGTTGCGTCACGGTGAAGCCTTCCATCTGGTTCAGGTTCCGCGGTCTCTGTTGCGTCACGGTGAAGCCTTCCATCTGGTTCAGGTTCCGTGGTCTCTGTTGCGTCACGGTGAAGCCTTCCATCTGGTTCAGGTTCCGCGGTCTCTGTTGCGTCACGGTGAAGCCTTCCATCTGGTTCAGGTTCCGCGGTCTCTGTTGCGTCACGGTGAAGCCTTCCATCTGGTTCATGTTCCGTGGTCTCTGTTGCGTCACGGTGAAGCCTTCCATCTGGTTCAGGTTCCGTGGTCTCTGTTGCGTCACGGTGAAGCCTTCCATCTGGTTCAGGTTCCGCGGTCTCTGTTGCGTCACGGTGAAGCCTTCCATCTGGGTTAGGTTCCGCGGTCTCTGTTGCGTCACGGTGAAGCTTTCCATCTGGTTCAGGTTCCGTGGTCTCTGTTGCGTCACGGTGAAGCCTTCCATCTGGTTCAGGTTCCGCGGTCTCTGTTGCGTCACGGTGAAGCCTTCCATCTGGTTCAGGTTCCGCGGTCTCTGTTCCGTCACGGTGAAGCCTTCCTTCTGGTTCAGGTTCCGCGGTCTCTGTTGCGTCACGGTGAAGCCTTCCATCTGGTTCAGGTTCCGCGGTCTCTGTTGCGTCACGGTGAAGCCTTCCATCTGGTTCAGGTTCCGCGGTCTCTGTTGCGTCACGGTGAAGCCTTCCATCTGGTTCAGGTTCCGCGGTCTCTGTTGCGTCACGGTAAAGCCTTCCATCTGGTTCAGGTTCCGTGGTCTCTGTTGCGTCACGGTGAAGCCTTCCATCTGGTTCAGGTTCCGCGGTTTCTGTTGCGTCACGGTGAAGCCTTCCATCTGGTTCAGGTTCCGCGGTCTCTGTTGCGTCACGCTGAAGCCTTCCATCTGGTTCAGGTTCCGCGGTCTCTGTTGCGTCACGGTGAAGCCTTCCATCTGGTTCAGGTTCCGCGGTCTCTGTTGCGTCGCGGTGAAGCCTTCCATCTGGTTCAGGTTCCGCGGTCTCTGTTGCGTCGCGGTGAAGCCTTCCATCTGGTTCAGGTTCCGCGGTCTCTGTTGCGTCACGGTGAAGCCTTCCATCTGGTTCAGGTTCCGCAGTCTCTGTTGCGTCACGGTGAAGCCTTCCATCTGGTTCCGGTTCCGCGGTCTCTGTTGCGTCACGGTGAAGCCTTCCATCTGGTTCAGGTTCCGCGGTCTCTGTTGCGTCGCGGTGAAGCCTTCCATCTGGTTCAGGTTCCGCGGTCTCTGTTGCGTCACGGTGAAGCCTTCCATCTGGTTCAGGTTCCGCGGTGTCTGTTGCGTCACGGTGAAGCCTTCCATCTGGTTCAGGTTCCGCGGTCTCTGTTGCGTCACGGTGAAGCCTTCCATCTGGTTCGTGGTCTGTGGTCTCTGTTGCGTCACAGTGAAGCCTTCCATCTGGTTCAGGTTCCGCGGTCTCTGTTGCGTCACGGTGAAGCCTTCCTTCTGGTTAAGGTTCTGCGGTCTCTGTTGCGTCACGGTGAAGCCTTCCATCTGGTTCAGGCACCGCAGTCTCTGTTGCGTCACGGTGAAGCCTTCCATCTGGTTCAGGTTCTGCAGTCTCTGTTGCGTCGCGGTGAAGCCTTCCATCTGGTTCAGGTTCCGCGGTCTCTGTTGCATCGCGGTGAAGCCTTCCATCTGGTTCAGGTTTTGCGGTCTCTGTTGCGTCACGGTGAAGCCTTCCATCTGGTTCAGGTTCCGCGGTCTCTGTTGCGTCACGGTGAAGCCTTCCATCTGTTTCAGGTTCTGCGGTCTCTGTTGCGTCACGGTGAAGCCTTCCATCTGGTTAGGTTCCGTGATCTCTGTTGCGTCACGCTGAAGCCTTCCATCTGGTTCAGGTTCCGCGGTCTCTGTTGCGTCACGGTGAAGCCTTCCATCTGGTTCAGGTTCCGCGGTCTCTGTTGCGTCACGGTGAAGCCTTCCATCTGGTTCAGGTTCCGCGGTCTCTGTTGCGTCACGGTGAAGCCTTCCATCTGGTTCAGGTTCCGCGGTCTCTGTTGCGTCACGCTGAAGCCTTCCATCTGGTTCAGGTTCCGCGGTCTCTGTTGCGTCACGGTGAAGCATTCCATCTGGTTCAGGTTCCGCGGTCTCTGTTGCGTCACGGTGAAGCCTTCCATCTGGTTCAGGTTCCGCGGTCTCTGTTGCGTCACGGTGAAGCCTTCCATCTGGTTCAGGTTCCGCGGTCTCTGTTGCGTCACGGTGAAGCCTTCCATCTGGTTTAGGTTCCGCGGTCTCTGTTGCGTCGCGGTGAAGCCTTCCATCTGGTTCAGGTTCCGCGGTCTCTGTTGCGTCACGGTGAAGCCTTCCATCTGGTTCAGGTTCCGCGGTCTCTGTTGCGTCACGGTGAAGTCTTCCATCTGGTCAGGTTCCGCGGTCTCTGTTGCGTCGCGGTGAAGCCTTCCATCTGGTTCAGGTTCCGCGGTCTCTGTTGCGTCACGGTGAAGCCTTCCATCTGGTTCAGGTTCCGCGGTCTCTGTTGCGTCACGGTGAAGCCTTCCATCTGGTTTAGGTTTCGCGGTCTCTGTTGCGTCACGGTGAAGCCTTCCATCTGGTTCAGGTTCCGCGGTCTCTGTTGCGTCACGGTGAAGTCTTCCATCTGGTTCAGGTTCCGCGGTCTCTGTTCCGTCACGGTGAAGCTTTCCATCTGGTTCAGGTTCCGCGGTCTCTGTTGCGTCACGGTGAAGCCTTCCATCTGGTTAAGGTTCCGCGGTCTCTGTTGCGTCACGGTGAAGCTTTCCATCTGGTTCAGGTTCCGCGGTCTCTGTTGCGTCACGGTGAAGCCTTCCATCTGGTTCAGGTTCCGCGGTCTCTGTTGCGTCACGGTAAAGCTTTCCATCTGGTTCAGGTTCTGCGGTCTCTGTTGCGTCACGGTGAAGCCTTCCATCTGGTTCAGGTTCCGCGGTCTCTGTTGCGTCACGGTAAAGCTTTCCATCTGGTTCAGGTTCCGCGGTCTCTGTTGCGTCACGGTGAAGCCTTCCATCTGGTTCAGGTTTTGCGGTCTCTGTTGCGTCACGGTGAAGCCTTCCATCTGGGTTAGGTTCCGCGGTCTCTGTTGCGTCACGGTGAAGCCTTCCATCTGGTTCAGGTTCCGCGGTCTCTGTTGCGTCACGGTGAAGCCTTCCATCTGGTTCAGGTTCCGCGGTCTCTGTTGCGTCACGGTGTAGCCTTCCATCTGGTTCAGGTTCCGCGGTCTCTGTTGCGTCACGGTGAAGCCTTCCATCTGGTTCAGGTTCTGCGGTCTCTGTTGCGTCACGGTGAAGCCTTCCATCTGGTTCAGGTTCCGTGGTCTCTGTTGCGTCACGGTGAAGCCTTCCATCTGGTTCAGGTTCCGCGGTCTCTGTTGCGTCACGGTGAAGCCTTCCATCTGGTTCAGGTTCCGCGGTCTCTGTTGCGTCACGGTGAAGCCTTCCATCTGGTTCAGGCACCGCAGTCTCTGTTGCGTCACGGTGAAGCCTTACATCTGGTTCAGGTTCCGCGGTCTCTGTTGCGTCACGGTGAAGCCTTCCATCTGGTTCAGGTTCCGCGGTCTCTGTTGCGTCACGGTGAAGCCTTCCATCTGGTTCAGGTTCCGCGGTCTCTGTTGCGTCACGGTGAAGCTTTCCATCTGGTTCAGGTTCCGCGGTCTCTGTTGCGTCACAGTGAAGCCTTCCATCTGGTTCAGGTTCCGCAGTCTCTGTTGCGTCACGGTGAAGCCTTCCATCTGGTTCAGGTTCTGCAGTCTCTGTTGCGTCGCGGTGAAGCCTTCCATCTGGTTCAGGTTCCGCGGTCTCTGTTGCGTCACGCTGAAGCCTTTCATCTGGTTCAGGTTCCGCGGTCTCTGTTGCGTCACGGTGAAGCCTTCCATCTGGTTCAGGTTCCGCGGTCTCTGTTGCGTCACGGTGAAGCCTTCCATCTGGTTCAGGTTCCGCGGTCTCTGTTGCGTCACGGTGAAGCCTTCCATCTGGTTCAGGTTCCGCGGTCTCTGTTGCGTCACGGTGAAGCCTTCCATCTGGTTCAGGTTCCGCGGTCTCTGTTGCGTCGCGGTGAAGCCTTCCATCTGGTTCAGGTTCCGCGGTCTCTGATGCGTCACGGTGAAGCCTTCCATCTGGTTCAGGTTCCGCGGTCTCTGTTGCGTCACGGTGAAGCCTTCCATCTGGTTCAGGTTCCGCGGTCTCTGTTGCGTCACGGTGAAGCCTTCCATCTGGTTCAGGTTCCGCGGTCTCTGTTGCGTCACGGTGAAGCCTTCCATCTGGTTCAGGTTCCGCGGTCTCTGTTGCGTCACGGTGAAGCCTTCCATCTGGTTCAGGTTCCGTGGTCTCTGTTGCGTCACGGTGAAGCCTTCCATCTGGTTCAGGTTTCGCGGTCTCTGTTGCGTCACGGTGAAGCCTTCCATCTGGTTCAGGTTCTGCGGTCTCTGTTGCGTCATGATGAAGCCTTCCATCTGGTTCAGGTTCCGCGGTCTCTGTTGCGTCACGGTGAAGCCTTCCATCTGGTTCAGGTTCCGTAGTCTCTGTTGCGTCACGGTGAAGCCTTCCATCTGGTTTAGGTTCCGTTGTCTCTGTTGCGTCACGGTGGAGCCTTCCATCTGGTTAAGGTTTTGTGGTCTCTGTTGCGTCACGGTGAAGCTTTCCATCTGGTTCAGGTTCCGCGGTCTCTGTTGCGTCACGGTGAAGCCTTCCATCTGGTTCAGTTTCCGCGGTCTCTGTTGCGTCACGCTGAAGCCTTCTATCTGGTTCAGGTTCCACGGTCTCTGTTGCGTCACGTCGAAGCCTTCAATCTGGTTCAGGTTCCGTGGTCTCTGTTGCGTCGCGGTGAAGCCTTCCATCTGGTTCAGGTTCCGTGATCTCTGTTGCGTCGCGGTGAAGCCTTCCATCTGGTTCAGGTTCCGTGGTCTCTGTTGCGTCACGGTGAAGCCTTCCATCTGGTTCAGGTTCCGCGGTCTCTGTTGCGTCACGGTGAAGCCTTTCATCTGGTTCAGGTTCCGCGGTCTCTGTTGCGTCGCGGTGAAGCCTTCCATCTGGTTCAGGTTCTGCGGTCTCTGTTGCGTCACGTCGAAGCCTTCCATCTGGTTCAGGTTCCGTGGTCTCTGTTGCGTCGCGGTGAAGCCTTCCATCTGTTTCAGGTTCCGCGGTCTCTGTGCGTCACGGTGTAGCCTTCCATCTGGTTCAGGTTCCGCGGTCTCTGTTGCGTCACGCTGAAGCCTTCCATCTGGTTCAGGTTCCGTGGTCTCTGTTGCGTCACGCTGAAGCCATCCACCTGGTTTAGGTTCCGCGGTCTCTGTTGCGTCACGCTGAAGCCCTCCATCTGGTTTAGGTTCCGCGGTCTCTGTTGCGTCACGCTGAAGCCTTCCATCTGGTTCAGGTTCCGCCATCTCTGTTGCGTCACGCTGAAGCCTTCCATCTGGTTCAGGTTCCGCGGTCTCTGTTGCGTCACGGTGAAGCCTTCCATCTGGTTCAGGTTCCGCGGTCTCTGTTGCGTCACGGTGAAGCCTTCCATCTGGTTCAGGTTCCGCGGTCTCTGTTGCGTCACGGTGAAGCCTTCCATCTGGTTCAGGTTCCGTGGTCTCTGTTGCGTCACGGTGAAGCCTTCCATCTGGTTCAGGTTCCGCGGTCTCTGTTGCGTCACGGTGAAGCCTTCCATCTGGTTCA
The DNA here is from genome assembly GCA_934045905.1 of Leuctra nigra. NCBI lineage: Eukaryota > Metazoa > Arthropoda > Insecta > Plecoptera > Leuctridae > Leuctra > Leuctra nigra. The sequence continues at coordinate 37,933,841 of OW203765.1, forward strand.
GGTTCCGCGGTCTCTGTTGCGTCACGGTGAAGCCTTCCATCTGGTTCAGGTTCCACGGTCTCTGTTGCGTCACGGTGAAGCCTTCCATCTGGTTCAGGTTCCGCGGTCTCTGTTGCGTCACGGTGAAGCCTTCCATCTGGTTCAGGTTCCGCGGTCTCTGTTGCGTCGCGGTGAAGCCTTCCATCTGTTTCAGGTTCCGCGGTCTCTGTGCGTCACGGTGTAGCCTTCCATCTGGTTCAGGTTCCGCGGTCTCTGTTGCGTCACGCTGAAGCCTTCCATCTGGTTCAGGTTCCGCGGTCTCTGTTGCGTCACGGTGAAGCCTTCCATCTGGTTCAGGTTCCGCGGTCTCTTTTGCGTCACGGTGAAGCCTTCCATCTGGTTCAGGTTCCGCGGTCTCTGTTGCGTCACGGTGAAGCCTTCCAACTGGTTCAGGTTCTGCAGTCTCTGTTGCGTCGCGGTGAAGCCTTCCATCTGGTTCAGGTTTCGCGGTCTCTGTGCGTCACGGTGAAGCCTTCCATCTGGTTCAGGTTCCGCGGTCTCTGTTGCGTCACGGTGAAGTCTTCCATCAGGTTCGTGGTCCGTGTTCTCTGTTGCGTCACAGTGAAGCCTTCCATCTGGTTCAGGTTCCGCGGTCTCTGTTGCGTCACGGTGAAGCCTTCCATCTGGTTAAGGTTCTGCGGTCTCTGTTGCGTCACGGTGAAGCCTTCCATCTGGTTCAGGTTCCGCGGTCTCTGATGCGTCACGGTGAAGCCTTCCATCTGGTTCAGGTTCTGCAGTCTCTGTTGCGTCGCGGTGAAGCCTTCCATCTGGTTCAGGTTCCGCGGTCTCTGTTGCGTCACGGTGAAGCCTTCCATCTGGTTCAGGTTCCGCGGTCTCTGTTGCGTCACGGTGAAGCCTTCCATCTGGTTCAGGTTCCGCGGTCTCTGTTGCGTCACGGTGAAGCCTTCCATCAGGTTCAGGTTCCGCGGTCTCTGTTGCGTCACGGTGAAGCCTTCCATCTGGTTCAGGTTCCGCGGTCTCTGTCGCGTCACGGTGAAGCCTTCCAACTGGTTCAGGTTACGCGGTCTCTGTTGCGTCACGCTGAAGCCTTCCATCTGGTTCAGGTTCCGCGGTCTCTGTTGCGTCACGGTGTAGCCTTCCATCTGGTTCAGGTTCCGCGGTCTCTGTTGCGTCACGCTGAAGCCTTCCATCTGGTTCAGGTTCCGCGGTCTCTGTTGCGTCACGGTGAAGCCTTCCATCTGGTTCAGGGGCCGCGGTGTCTGTTGCGTCACGGTGAAGCCTTCCATCTGGTTCAGGTTCCGCGGTCTCTGTTGCGTCACGGTGAAGCCTTCCATCTGGTTCGGGTTCCGCGGTCTCTGTTGCGTCACAGTGAAGCCTTCCATCTGGTTCAGGTTCCGTGATCTCTGTTGCGTCGCGGTGAAGCCTTCCATCTGTTTCAGGTTCCGCGGTCTCTGTGCGTCACGGTGAAGCCTTCCATCAGGTTCAGGTTCCGCGGTCTCTGTTGCGTCACGGTGAAGCCTTCCATCTGGTTCAGGTTCTGCGGTCTCTGTTGCGTCACGGTGAAGCCTTCCATCTGGTTCAGGTTCCGCGGTCTCTGTTGCGTCACGGTGAAGCCTTCCATCTGGTTCAGGTTCCGCGGTCTCTGTTGCGTCACGGTGAAGCCTTCCATCTGGTTCAGGTTCCGCGGTCTCTGTTGCGTCACGGTGAAGCCTTCCATCTGGTTCAGGTTCCGTGATATCTGTTGCGTCGCGGTGAAGCCTTCCATCTGGTTCAGGTTCCGCGGTCTCTGTTGCGTCACGGTGAAGCCTTCCATCAGGTTCAGGATCCGCGGTCTCTGTTGCGTCACGGTGAAGCCTCCCATCTGGTTCAGGTTCCGCGGTCTCTGTTGCGTCACGGTGAAGCCTTCCATCTGGTTCAGGTTTCGCGGTCTCTGTTGCGTCACGGTGAAGCCTTCCATCTGGTTCAGGTTCCGCGGTCTCTGATGCGTCACGGTGAAGCCTTCCATCTGGTGAGGTTCTGCAGTCTCTGTTGCGTCGCGGTGAAGCCTTCCATCTGGTTCAGGTTCCGCGGTCTATGTTGCGTCGCGGTGAAGCCTTCCATCTGGTTCAGGTTCCGCAGTCTCTGTTGCGTCACGGTGAAGCCTTCCATCTGGTTCAGGTTCCGCGGTCTCTGTTGCGTCACGGTGAAGCCTTCCATCTGGTTCAGGTTCCGCGGTCTCTGTTGCGTCGCGGTGAAGCCTTCCATCTGGTTCAGGTTCCGCGGTCTCTGTTGCGTCACGGTGAAGTCTTCCATCTGGTTCGTGGTCTGTGGTCTCTGTTGCGTCACAGTGAAGCCTTCCATCTGGTTCAGGTTTCGCGGTCTCTGTTCCGTCACGCTGAAGCCTTCCATCTGGTTCAGGTTCCGCGGTCTCTGTTGCGTCACGGTGAAGCCTTCCATCTGGTTCAGGTTCCGCGGTCTCTGTTGCGTCACGGTGAAGCCTTCAATCTGGTTCAGGTTCCGCGGTCTCTGTTGCGTCACGGTGAAGCCTTCAATCTGGTTCAGGTTCCGCGGTCTCTGTTGCGTCACGGTGAAGCCTTCCATCTGGTTCAGGTTCCGCGGTCTCTGTTGCGTCACGGTGAAGCCTTCCATCTGGTTCAGGTTCCGCGGTCTCTGTTGCGTCACAGTGAAGCCTTCCATCTGGTTCAGGTTCCGCGGTCTCTGTTGCGTCACGGTGAAGCCTTCCATCTGGTTCAGGTTCCGCGGTCTCTGTTGCGTCACGGTGAAGCCTTCCATCTGGTTCAGGTTCCGCGGTCTCTGTTGCGTCACGGTGAAGCCTTCCATCTGGTTCAGGTTCCGCGGTCTCTGTTGCGTCACGGTGAAGCCTTCCAACTGGTTCAGGTTACGCGGTCTCTGTTGCGTCACGGTGAAGCCTTCCATCTGGTTCAGGTTCCGCAGTCTCTGTTGCGTCACGGTGAAGCCTTCCATCTGGTTCAGGTTTCGCGGTCTCTGTTGCGTCACGGTGAAGCCTTCCATCTGGTTCAGGTTCCGCGGTCTCTGTTGCATCACGCTAAAGCCTTCCATCTGATTCAGGTTCCGCGGTCTTTGTTGCGTCACGGTGAAGCCTTCCATCTGGTTCAGGTTCCGCGGTCTCTGTGCGTCACGGTGAAGCCTTCCATCTGGTTCAGGTTCCGCGGTCTCTGTTGCGTCACGGTGAAGCCTTCCATCTGGTTCAGGTTCCGCGGTCTCTGTTGCGTCACGGTGAAGCCTTCCATCTGGTTCAGGTTCCGCGGTCTCTGTTGCGTCACGGTGAAGCCTTCCATCTGGTTCCGGTTCCGCGGTCTCTGTTGCGTCACGGTGAAGCCTTCTATCTGGTTCAGGTTCCGTGGTCTCTGTTGCGTCACGGTGAAGCCTTCCATCTGGTTCAGGTTTCGCGGTCTCTGTTGCGTCACGGTGAAGCCTTCCATCTGGTTCAGGTTCTGCGGTCTCTGTTGCGTCATGATGAAGCCTTCCATCTGGTTCAGGTTCCGCGGTCTCTGTTGCGTCACAGTGAAGCCTTCCATCTGGTTCAGGTTCCGCGGTCTCTGTTGCGTCACGGTGAAGCCTTCCATCTGGTTCAGGTTCTGCGGTCTCTGTTGCGTCATGATGAAGCCTTCCATCTGGTTCAGGTTCCGCAGTCTCTGTTGCGTCACGGTGAAGCCTTCCATCTGGTTAAGGTTTTGTGGTCTCCGTTGCGTCACGGTGAAGCTTTCCATCTGGTTCAGGTTCCGCGGTCTCTGTTGCGTCACGGTGAAGCCTTCCATCTGGTTCAGTTTCCGCGGGCTCTGTTGCGTCACGCTGAAGCCTTATATCTGGTTCAGGTTCCACGGTCTCTGTTGCGTCACGTCGAAGCCTTCAATCTGGTTCAGGTTCCGTGGTCTCTGTTGCGTCACGGTGAAGCCTTCCATCTGGTTCAGGTTCTGCGGTCTCTGTTGCGTCACGGTGAAGCCTTCCATCTGGTTCAGGTTCCGCGGTCTCTGTTGCGTCACGCTGAAGCCTTCCATCTGGTTCAGGTTCCGCGGTCTCTGTTGCGTCACGGTGAAGCCTTCCATCTGGTTCAGGTTCCGCGTTCTCTGTTGCGTCACGGTGAAGCCTTCCATCTGGTTCAGGTTCCGCGGTCTCTGTTGCGTCACGGTGAAGCCTTCCATCTGGTTCAGTTTCCGCGGGCTCTGTTGCGTCACGCTGAAGCCTCATATCTGGTTCAGGTTCCACGGTCTCTGTTGCGTCCCGTCGAAGCCTTCAATCTGGTTCAGGTTCCGTGGTCTCTGTTGCTTTGCGGTGAAGCCTTCCATCTGGTTCAGGTTCTGCAGTCTCTGTTGCGTCACGGTGAAGCCTTCCATCTGGTTCAGGTTCCGCGGTCTCTGTTGCGTCACGGTGAAGCCTTCCATCTGGTTCAGGTTCCGCGGTCTCTGTTGCGTCACGGTGAAGCCTTCCATCTGGTTCAGGTTCCGCGTTCTCTGTTGCGTCACGGTGAAGCCTTCCATCTGGTTCAGGTTCCGCGGTCTCTGTTGCGTCACGGTGAAGCATTCCATCTGGTTCAGGTTCCGTGGTCTCTGTTGCGTCACGGTGAAGCCTTCCATCTGGTTCAGGTTCCGCGTTCTCTGTTGCGTCACGGTGAAGCCTTCCATCTGGTTCAGGTTCCGCGGTCTCTGTTGCGTCACGGTGAAGCCTTCCATCTGGTTCAGGTTCCGCGGTCTCTGTTGCGTCTCGGTGAAGCCTTCCATCTGGTTCAGGTTCCGCGGTCTCTGTTGCGTCACGGTGAAGCCTTCCATCTGGTTCAGGTTCCGCGGTCTCTGTTGCGTCACGGTAAAGCCTTCCATCTGGTTCAGGTTCCGCGGTCTCTGTTGCGTCACGGTGAAGCCTTCCATCTGGTTCAGGTTCCGCGATCTCTGTTGCGTCACGCTGAAGCCTTCCATCTGGTTCAGGTTCCGCGGTCTCTGTTGCGTCACGGTGAAGCCATCCATCTGGTTCAGGTTCCGCGGTCTCTGTTGCGTCACGGTGAAGCCTTCCATCTGGTTCAGGTTCCGCGGTCTCTGTTGCGTCGCGGTGAAGCCTTCCATCTGGTTCAGGTTCCGCGGTCTCTGTTGCGTCACGGTGAAGCCTTCCATCTGGTTCAGGATCCGCGGTCTCTGTTGCGTCACGGTGAAGCCTCCCATCATGTTCAGGTTCCGCGGTCTCTGTTGCGTCACGGTGAAGCCTTCCATCTGGTTCAGGTTCCGCGGTCTCTGTTGCGTCACGGTGAAGTCTTCCATCTGGTTCGTGGTCCGTGGTCTCTGTTGCGTCACAGTGAAGCCTTCCATCTGGTTCAGGTTCCGCGGTCTCTGTTGCGTCACGGTGAAGCCTTCCATCTGGTTAAGGTTCTGCGGTCTCTGTTGCGTCACGGTGAAGCCTTCCATCTGGTTCAGGTTCCGCGGTCTCTGATGCGTCACGGTGAAGCCTTCCATCTGGTTCAGGTTCCGCGGTCTCTGTTGCGTCACGGTGAAGCCTTCCATCTGGTTCAGGTTCCGCGGTCTCTGTTGCGGCACGGTAAAGCCTTCCATCTGGTTCAGGTTCCGCGGTCTCTGTTGCGGCACGGTAAAGCCTTCCATCTGGTTCAGGTTCCGCGGTCTCTGTTGCGTCACGGTGAAGCCTTCCATCTGGTTCAGGTTCCGCGGTCTCTGTTGCGTCACGGTGAAGCCTTCCATCTGGTTCAGGTTCCGCGGTCTCTGTTGCGTCACGGTGAAGCCTTCCATCTGGTTCAGGTTCCGCGGTCTCTGTTGCGTCACGGTGAAGCCTTCCATCTGGTTAGGTTCCGTGATCTCTGTTGCGTCGCGGTGAAGCCTTCCATCTGGTTCAGGTTCCGCGGTCTCTGTTGCGTCACGGTGAAGCCTTCCATCTGGTTCAGGATCCGCGGTCTCTGTTGCGTCACAGTGAAGCCTTCCATCTGGTTCAGGTTCCGCGGTCTCTGTTGCGTCACGCTGAAGCCTTCCATCTGGTTCAGGTTCCGCGGTCTCTGTTGCGTCACGGTGAAGCCTTCCATCTGGTTCAGGTTCCGCGGTCTCTGTTGCGTCACGGTGAAGCCTTCCATCTGGTTCAGGTTCCGCGGTGTCTGTTACGTCACGGTGAAGCTTTCCATCTGGTTCAGGTTCCGTGATCTCTGTTGCGTCGCGGTGAAGCCTTCCATCTGGTTCAGGTTCCGCGGTCTCTGTTGCGTCACGTTGAAGCCTTCCATCTGGTTCAGGTTCCGCGGTCTCTGTTGCGTCTCGGTGAAGCCTTCCATCTGGTTCAGGTTCCGCGGTCTCTGTTGCGTCACGGTGAAGCCTTCCATCTGGTTCAGGTTCCGCGGTCTCTGTTGCGTCACGGTGAAGCCTTCCATCTGGTTCAGGTTCTGCGGTCTCTGTTGCGTCACGGTGAAGCCTTCCATCTGGTTCAGGCACCGCAGTCTCTGTTGCGTCACGGTGAAGTCTTCCATCTGGTTCATGTTCCGCGGTCTCTGATGCGTCACGGTGAAGCCTTCCATCTGGTTCAGGTTCCGCGGTCTCTGTTGCGTCACGGTGAAGCCTTCCATCTGGTTTAGGTTCCGCGGTCTCTGTTGCGTCACGGTGAAGCCTTCCATCTGGTTCAGGTTTCGCGGTCTCTGTTGCGTCACGGTGAAGCCTTCCATCTGGTTCAGGTTCCGCGGTCTCTGTTGCGTCACGGTGAAGCCTTCCATCTGGTTCAGGTTCCGCGGTCTCTGTTGCGTCACGGTGAAGCCTTCCATCTGGTTCAGGTTCCGCGGTCTCTGTTGCGTCACGGTGAAGCCTTCCATCTGGTTCAGGTTCCGCGGTCTCTGTTGCGTCACGGTGAAGCCTTCCATCTGGTTCAGGTTCCGCGGTCTCTGTTGCGTCACGGTGAAGCCTTCCATCTGGTTCAGGTTCCGTGGTCTCTGTTGCGTCACGGTGAAGCCTTCCATCTGGTTCAGGTTCCGCGGTCTCTGTTGCGTCACGGTGAAGCCTTCCATCTGGTTCAGGTTCCGCGGTCTCTGTTGCGTCACGGTGAAGCCTTCCATCTGGTTCAGGTTCTGCGGTCTCTGTTGCGTCACGGTGAAGCCTTCCATCTGGTTCAGGTTCTGCGGTCTCTGTTCCGTCACGGTGAAGCCTTCCATCTGGTTCAGGTTCCGCGGTCTCTGTTGCGTCACGGTGAAGCCTTCCATCTGGTTCAGGTTCTGCGGTCTCTGTTGCGTCACGGTGAAGCCTTCCATCTGGTTCAGGTTCCGTGGTCTCTGTTGCGTCACGGTGAAGCCTTCCATCTGGTTCAGGTTCCGCGGTCTCTGTTGCGTCACGGTGAAGCCTTCCATCTGGTTCAGGTTCCGCGGTCTCTGTTGCGTCACGGTAAAGCCTTCCATCTGGTTCAGGTTCCGTGGTCTCTGTTGCGTCACGGTGAAGCCTTCCATCTGGTTCAGGATCCGCGGTCTCTGTTGCGTCACGGTGAAGCCTCCCATCATGTTCAGGTTCCGCGGTCTCTGTTGCGTCACGGTGAAGCCTTCCATCTGGTTCAGGATCCGCGGTCTCTGTTGCGTCACGGTGAAGCCTCCCATCATGTTCAGGTTCCGCGGTCTCTGTTCCGTCACGGTGAAGCCTTCCATCTGGTTCAGGTTCCGCGGTCTCTGTTGCGTCACGGTGAAGCCTTCCATCTGGTTCAGGTTCCGTGATCTCTGTTGCGTCGCGGTGAAGCCTCCCATCATGTTCAGGTTCCGCGGTCTCTGTTGCGTCACGGTGAAGCCTTCCATCTGGTTCAGGTTCCGCGGTCTCTGTTGCGTCACGGTGAAGCCTCCCATCATGTTCAGGTTCCGCGGTCTCTGTTGCGTCACGGTGAAGCCTTCCATCTGGTTCAGGTTCCGCGGTCTCTGTTGCGTCACGGTGAAGTCTTCCATCTGGTTCAGGTTCCGCGGTCTCTGTTGCGTCACAGTGAAGCCTTCCATCTGGTTCAGGTTCCGCGGTCTCTGTTGCGTCACGGTGAAGCCTTCCATCTGGTTAAGGTTCTGCGGTCTCTGTTGCGTCACGGTGAAGCCTTCCATCTGGTTCAGGTTCCGCGGTCTCTGATGCGTCACGGTGAAGCCTTCCATCTGGTTCAGGTTCTGCAGTCTCTGTTGCGTCGCGGTGAAGCCTTCCATCTGGTTCAGGTTCCGCGGTCTCTGTTGCGTCACGGTGAAGCCTTCCATCTGGTTCAGGTTCCGCGGTCTCTGTTGCGTCGCGGTGAAGCCTTCCATCTGGTTCAGGTTCCGCGGTCTCTGTTGCGTCGCGGTGAAGCCTTCCATCTGGTTCGTGGTCCGTGGTCTCTGTTGCGTCACGGTGAAGCCTTCCATCTGGTTCAGGTTCCGCGGTCTCTGTTGCGTCACGGTGAAGCCTTCCATCTGGTTCAGGTTCCGCGGTCTCTGTTGCGTCACGGTGAAGCCTTCCATCTGGTTCAGGTTCCGCGGTCTCTGTTGCGTCACGGTGAAGCCTTCCATCTGGTTCAGGTTCCGCGGTCTCTGTTGCGTCACGGTGAAGCCTTCCATCTGGTTCAGGTTCCGCGGTCTCTGTTGCGTCACGGTGAAGCCTTCCATCTGGTTCAGGTTCCGCGGTCTCTGTTGCGTCACGGTGAAGCCTTCCATCTGGTTCAGGTTCCGCGGTCTCTGTTGCGTCACGGTGAAGCCTTCCATCTGGTTCAGGTTCCGCGGTTTCTGTTGCGTCACAGTGAAGCCTTCCATCTGGTTCATGTTCCGCGGTCTCTGTTGGTCACGGTGAAGCCTTCCATCTGGTTCAGGTTCCGCGGTCTCTGTTGCGTCACGGTGAAACCTTCCTTCTGGTTAAGGTTCTGCGGTCTCTGTTGCGTCACGGTGAAGCCTTCCATCTGGTTCAGGTTCCGCGGTTTCTGTTGCGTCACGGTGAAGTCTTCCATCTGGTTCGTGGTCCGTGGTCTCTGTTGCGTCACGGTGAAGCCTTCCATCTGGTTCAGGTTCCGCAGTCTCTGTTGCGTCACGGTGAAGCCTTCCATCTGGTTCAGGTTCCGCAGTCTCTGTTGCGTCACGGTGAAGCCTTCCATCTGGTTCAGGTTCTGCAGTCTCTGTTCCGTCGCGGTGAAACCTTCCATCTGGTTAAGGTTCCGCGGTCTCTGTTGCATCGCGGTGAAGCCTTCCATCTGGTTCAGGTTTTGCGGTCTCTGTTGCGTCACGGTGAAGCCTTCCATCTGGTTCAGGTTCCGCGGTCTCTGTTGCGTCACGGTGAAGCCTTCCATCTGGTTCAGGTTCCGCGGTCTCTGTTGCGTCACGGTGAAGCCTTCCATCTGGTTCAGGTTCCGCGGTCTCTGTTGCGTCACGGTGTAGCCTTCCATCTGGTTCAGGTTCCGCGGTCTCTGTTGCGTCACGGTGAAGCCTTCCATCTGGTTCAGGTTCCGCGGTCTCTGTTGCGTCACGGTGAAGCCTTCCATCTGGTTCAGGTTCCGCGGTCTCTGTTGCGTCACAGTGAAGCCTTCCATCTGGTTCAGGTTCCGCGGTGTCTGTTACGTCACGGTGAAGCTTTCCATCTGGTTCAGGTTCCGCGGTCTCTGTTGCGTCACGGTGAAGCCTTCCATCTGGTTCAGGTTCCGTGGTCTCTGTTGCGTCACGGTGAAGCCTTCCATCTGGTTCAGGTTCCGCGGTCTCTGTTGCGTCACGGTGAAGCCTTCCATCTGGTTCAGGTTCTGCGGTCTCTGTTCCGTCACGGTGAAGCCTTCCATCTGGTTCAGGTTCCGCAGTCTCTGTTGCGTCACGGTGAAGCCTTCCATCTGGTTCAGGTTCCGCGGTCTCTGTTGCGTCACGGTGAAGCCTTTCATCTGGTTCAGGTTCTGCGGTCTCTGTTCCGTCACGGTGAAGCCTTCCATCTGGTTTAGGTTCCGCGGTCTCTGTTGCGTCACGGTGAAGCCTTCCATCTGGTTCAGGTTCTGCGGTCTCTGTTGCGTCACGGTGAAGCCTTCCATCTGGTTCAGGTTCCGTGGTCTCTGTTCCGTCACGGTGAAGCCTCCAATCTGGTTCAGGTTCTGCGGTCTCTGTTGCGTCACGGTGAAGCCTTCCATCTGGTTCAGGTTCCGCGGTCTCTGTTGCGTCACGGTGAAGCCTTCCATCTGGTTCAGGTTTCGCGGTCTCTGTTGCGTCACGCTGAAGCCTCCCATCTGGTTCAGGTTCCGCGGTCTCTGTTGCGTCACGGTGAAGCCTTCCATCTGGTTCAGGTTCCGCGGTCTCTGTTGCGTCACGGCGAAGCCTTCCATCTGGTTTAGGTTCCGCGGTCTCTGTTGCGTCACGGTAAAGCCTTCCATCTGGTTCAGGTTCCGTGGTCTCTGTTGCGTCACGGTGAAGCCTTCCATCTGGTTCAGGATCCGCGGTCTCTGTTGCGTCACGGTGAAGCCTCCCATCATGTTCAGGTTCCGCGGTCTCTGTTGCGTCACGGTGAAGCCTTCCATCTGGTTCAGGATCCGCGGTCTCTGTTGCGTCACGGTGAAGCCTCCCATCATGTTCAGGTTCCGCGGTCTCTGTTCCGTCACGGTGAAGCCTTCCATCTGGTTCAGGTTCCGCGGTCTCTGTGGCGTCACGGTGAAGCCTTCCATCTGGTTCAGGTTCCGTGATCTCTGTTGCGTCGCGGTGAAGCCTCCCATCATGTTCAGGTTCCGCGGTCTCTGTTGCGTCACGGTGAAGCCTTCCATCTGGTTCAGGTTCCGCGGTCTCTGTTGCGTCACGGTGAAGCCTCCCATCATGTTCAGGTTCCGCGGTCTCTGTTGCGTCACGGTGAAGCCTTCCATCTGGTTCAGGTTCCGCGGTCTCTGTTGCGTCACGGTGAAGCCTTCCATCTTGTTCAGGTTCCGCGGTCTCTGTTGCGTCACGGTGAAGCCTTCCATCTGGTTTAGGTTCCGCGGTCTCTGTTGCGTCACGGTGAAGCCTTCCATCTGGTTCAGGTTCCGCGGTCTCTGTTGCGTCACAGTGAAGCCTTCCATCTGGTTCAGGTTCCGCGGTCTCTGTTGCGTCACGGTGAAGCCTTCCATCTGGTAAAGGTTCTGCGGTCTCTGTTGCGTCACGGTGAAGCCTTCCATCTGGTTCAGGTTCCGCGGTCTCTGATGCGTCACGGTGAAGCCTTCCATCTGGTTCAGGTTCTGCAGTCTCTGTTGCGTCGCGGTGAAGCCTTCCATCTGGTTCAGGTTCCGCGGTCTCTGTTGCGTCACGGTGAAGCCTTCCATCTGGTTCAGGTTCCGCGGTCTCTGTTGCGTCGCGGTGAAGCCTTCCATCTGGTTCAGGTTCCGCGGTCTCTGTTGCGTCGCGGTGAAGCCTTCCATCTGGTTCGTGGTCCGTGGTCTCTGTTGCGTCACGGTGAAGCCTTCCATCTGGTTCAGGTTCCGCGGTCTCTGTTGCGTCACGGTGAAGCCTTCCATCTGGTTCAGGTTCCGCGGTCTCTGTTGCGTCACGGTGAAGCCTTCCATCTGGTTCAGGTTCCGCGGTCTCTGTTGCGTCACGGTGAAGCCTTCTATCTGGTTCAGGTTCCGCGGTCTCTGTTGCGTCACGGTGAAGCCTTCCATCTGGTTCAGGTTCCGCGGTCTCTGTTGCGTCACGGTGAAGCCTTCCATCTGGTTCAGGTTCCGCGGTCTCTGTTGCGTCACGGTGAAGCCTTCCATCTGGTTCAGGTTCCGCGGTTTCTGTTGCGTCACAGTGAAGCCTTCCATCTGGTTCATGTTCCGCGGTCTCTAATGGTCACGGTGAAGCCTTCCATCTGGTTCAGGTTCCGCGGTCTCTGTTGCGTCACGGTGAAACCTTCCTTCTGGTTAAGGTTCTGCGGTCTCTGTTGCGTCACGGTGAAGCCTTCCATCTGGTTCAGGTTCCGCGGTTTCTGTTGCGTCACGGTGAAGTCTTCCATCTGGTTCAGGTTCCGCGGTCTCTGTTGCGTCACGGTGAAGCCTTCCATCTGGTTCAGGTTCCGCGGTCTCTGTTGCGTCACGGTGAAGCCTTCCATCTGGTTCAGGTTCCGCGGTCTCTGTTGCGTCACAGTGAAGCCTTCCATCTGGTTCAGGTTCCGCGGTGTCTGTTACGTCACGGTGAAGCTTTCCATCTGGTTCAGGTTCCGCGGTCTCTGTTGCGTCACGGTGAAGCCTTCCATCTGGTTCAGGTTCCGCGGTCTCTGTTGCGTCACGGTGAAGCCTTCCATCTGGTTCAGGTTCCGCGGTCTCTGTTGCGTCACAGTGAAGCCTTCCATCTGGTTCAGGTTCCGCGGTGTCTGTTACGTCACGGTGAAGCTTTCCATCTGGTTCAGGTTCCGCGGTCTCTGTTGCGTCACGGTGAAGCCTTCCATCTGGTTCAGGTTCCGTGGTCTCTGTTGCGTCACGGTGAAGCCTTCCATCTGGTTCAGGTTCCGCGGTCTCTGTTGCGTCACGGTGAAGCCTTCCATCTGGTTCAGGTTCCGCGGTCTCTGTTGCGTCACGGTGAAGCCTTCCATCTGGTTCAGGATCCGCGGTCTCTGTTGCGTCGCGGTGAAACCTTCCATCTGGTTTAGGTTCCGCGGTCTCTGTTGCGTCACGGTGAAGCCTTCCATCTGGTTCAGGTTCCGTGGTCTCTGTTGCGTCACGGTGAAGCCTTCCATCTGGTTCAGGTTCCGCGGTCTCTGTTGCGTCACGGTGAAGCCTTCCATCTGGTTCAGGTTCCGCGGTCTCTGTTGCGTCACGGTGAAGCCTTCCATCTGGTTCAGGTTCCGCGGTCTCTGTTGCGTCACGGTGAAGCTTTCCATCTGGTTCAGGTTCCGCGGTCTCTGTTGCGTCACGGTGAAGCCTTCCATCTGGTTCAGGTTCCGCGGTCTCTGTTGCGTCACGGTGAAGCCTTCCATCTGGTTCAGGTTCCGCGGTCTCTGTTGCGTCACGGTGAAGCCTTCCATCTGGTTCAGGTTCCGCGGTCTCTGTTGCGTCACGGTGAAGCCTTCCATCTGGTTCAGGTTTCGCGGTCTCTGTTGCGTCACGGTGAAGCCTTCCATCTGGTTCAGGTTCTGCGGTCTCTGTTGCGTCACGGTAATGCCTTCCATCTGGTTCAGGTTCCGTGGTCTCTGTTGCGTCACGGTGAAGCCTTCCATCTGGTTCAGGTTTCGCGGTCTCTGTTGCGTCACGGTGAAGCCTTCCATCTGGGTTAGGTTCCGCGGTCTCTGTTGCGTCACGGTGAAGCCTTCCATCTGGTTCAGGTTCCGCGGTCTCTGTTGCGTCACGGTGAAGCCTTCCATCTGGTTCAGGTTCCGTGGTCTCTGTTGCGTCACGGTGAAGCTTTCCATCTGGTTTAGGTTCCGCGGTCTCTGTTGCGTCACGGTGAAGCCTTCCATCTGGTTCAGGTTCCGCGGTCTCTGTTGCGTCACGGTGAAGCCTTCCATCTGGTTCAGGTTCCGCGGTCTCTGTTGCGTCACGGTGAAGCCTTCCATCTGGTTCAGGTTCCGCGGTCTCTGTTGCGTCACGGTGAAGCCTTCCATCTGGTTCAGGATCCGCGGTCTCTGTTGCGTCACGGTGAAGCCTTCCATCTGGTTCAGGTTCCGCGGTCTCTGTTGCGTCACGGTGAAGCCTTCCATCTGGTTCAGGTTTCGCGGTCTCTGTTGCGTCACGGTGAAGCCTTCCATCTGGTTCAGGTTCCGTGGTCTCTGTTGCGTCACGGTGAAGCCTTCCATCTGGTTCAGGTTTCGCGGTCTCTGTTGCGTCACGGTCAAGCCTTCCATCTGGTTCAGGTTCTGCGGTCTCTGTTGCGTCATGATGAAGCCTTCCATCTGGTTCAGGTTCCGCGGTCTCTGTTGCGTCACGGTGAAGCCTTCCATCTGGTTCAGGTTCCGTGGTCTCTGTTGCGTCACGGTGAAGCCTTCCATCTGGTTTAGGTTCCGTTGTCTCTCTTGCGTCACGGTGAAGCCTTCCATCTGGTTAAGGTTTTGTGGTCTCTGTTGCGTCACGGTGAAGCTTTCCATCTGGTTCAGGTTCCGCGGTCTCTGTTGCGTCACGGTGAAGCCTTCCATCTGGTTCAGTTTCCGCGGTCTCTGTTGCGTCACGCTGAAGCCTTTTATCTGGTTCAGGTTCCACGGTCTCTGTTGCGTCACGTCGAAGCCTTCAATCTAGTTCAGGTTCCGTGGTCTCTGTTGCGTCGCGGTGAAGCCTTTCATCTGGTTCAGGTTCTGCAGTCTCTGTTGCGTCACGGTGAAGCCTTCCATCTGGTTCAGGTTCCGCGGTCTCTGTTGCGTCACGGTGAAGCCTTCCATCTGGTTCAGGTTCCGCGGTCTCTGTTGCGTCACGGTGAAGCCTTCCATCTGGTTCAGGTTCCGCGGTCTCTGTTGCGTCACGGTGAAGCCTTCCATCTGGTTCAGGTTCCGCGGTCTCTGTTGCGTCACGGTGAAGCCTTCCATCTGGTTCAGGTTCCGTGGTCTCTGTTGCGTCACGGTGAAGCCTTCCATCTGGTTCAGGTTCCGCGGTCTCTGTTGCGTCACCGTGAAGCCTTCCATCTGGTTCAGGTTCCGCGGTCTCTGTTGCGTCACGGTGAAGCCTTCCAACTGGTTCAGGTTCCGCGGTCTCTGTTGCGTCACGGTGAAGCCTTCCATCTGGTTCAGGTTCCGCGGTCTCTGTTGCGTCACCGTGAAGCCTTCCATCTGGTTCAGGTTCCGCGGTCTCTGTTGCGTCACGGTGAAGCCTTCCATCTGGTTCAGGTTCCGCGGTCTCTGTTGCGTCACCGTGAAGCCTTCCATCTGGTTCAGGTTCCGCGGTCTCTGTTGCGTCACGGTGAAGCCTTCCAACTGGTTCAGGTTCCGCGGTCTCTGTTGCGTCACGGTGAAGCCTTCCATCTGGTTCAGGTTCCGCGGTCTCTGTTGCGTCACGGTGAAGCCTTCCATCTGGTTCAGGTTCCGCGGTCTCTGTTGCGTCTCGGTGAAGACTTCCATCTGGTTCAGGTTCCGCGGTCTCTGTTGCGTCACGGTGAAGCCTTCCATCTGGTTCAGGTTCCGCGGTCTCTGTTGCGTCACGGTGAAGCCTTCCATCTGGTTCAGGTTCTGCGGTCTCTGTTGCGTCACGGTGAAGCCTTCCATCTGGTTCAGGTTCCGCGGTCTCTGTTGCGTCACGGTGAAGCCTTCCATCTGGTTCAGGTTCCGCGGTCTCTGTTGCGTCACGGTGAAGCCTTCCATCTGGTTCAGGTTCCGCGGTCTCTGTTGCGTCACGGTGAAGCCTTCCATCTGGTTCAGGTTCCGCGGTCTCTGTTGCGTCACGGTGAAGCCTTCCATCTGGTTCAGGTCCTGCGGTCTCTGTTGCGTCACGGTGAAGCCTTCCATCAGGTTCAGGTTCCGCGGTCTCTGTTGCGTCACGGTGAAGTCTTCCATCTGGTTCAGGTTCCGCGGTCTCTGTTGCGTCACGGTGAAGCCTTCCATCTGGTTCAGGTTCCGCGGTCTCTGTTGCGTCACGGTGAAGCCTTCCATCTGGTTCAGGTTCTGCGGTCTCTGTTCCGTCACGGTGAAGCCTTCCATCTGGTTCAGGTTCCGCGGTCTCTGTTGCGTCACGGTGAAGCCTTCCATCTGGTTCAGGTTCCGCGGTTTCTGTTGCGTCACGGTGAAGCCTTCCATCTGGTTCAGGTTCTGCGGTCTCTGTTGCGTCACGGTGAAGCCTTCCATCTGGTTCAGGTTCTGCGGTCTCTGTTCCGTCACGGTGAAGCCTTCCATCTGGTTCAGGTTCCGCGGTCTCTGTTGCGTCACGGTGAAGCCTTCCATCTGGTTCAGGTTCCGCGGTCTCTGTTGCGTCGCGGTGAAGCCTTCCATCTGGTTCAGGTTCCGCGGTCTCTGTTGCGTCACGGTGAAGCCTCCCATCTGGTTCAGGTTCCGTGGTCTCTGTTGCGTCACGGTGAAGCCTTCCATCTGGTTCAGGTTCCGCGGTCTCTGTTGCGTCACGGTGAAGCCTTCCATCTGGTTCAGGTTCCGCGGTCTCTGTTGCGTCACGGTGAAGCCTTCCATCTGGTTCAGGTTCCGCGGTCTCTGTTGCGTCACGGTGAAGCCTTCCATCTGGTTCAGGTTCCGCGGTCTCTGTTGCGTCACGGTCAAGCCTTCCATCTGGTTCAGGTTCTGCGGTCTCTGTTGCGTCACGGTGAAGCCTTCCATCTGGTTCAGGTTTCGCGGTCTCTGTTGCGTCACGGTGAAGCCTTCCATCTGGTTCAGGTTCCGTGGTCTCTGTTGCGTCACGGTGAAGCCTTCCATCTGGTTCAGGTTCAGCTGTCTCTGTTGCGTCACGGTGAAGCCTTCCATCTGGTTCAGGTTCCGCGGTCTCTGTTGCGTCACGGTGAAGCCTTCCATCTGGTTCAGGTTCAGCTGTCTCTGTTGCGTCACGGTGAAGCCTTCCATCTGGTTCAGGTTCCGCGGTCTCTGTTGCGTTCAACCACGCGGTTGCTGACGAATGTCTTGAGTCGGTGCGGAGGTGTAGCAAGCCAAGCTAGCACTATGGTGGAGTCGGTGTAGAGATGGACGGATGCGATGGACAAGTTGCTGGTTGCACTGGAGACGTCCTTCAACAAACGTGCCAGCAACAAGGCGGCCGAGAGTTCCAGTTTTGGAATGGTCAGTGGCTTGACGGGGGCCACTTTGCTTCTTGCTCGTAGTATGTTGACAGCTGACGAGGAGGTTGAAGCAGTTTCTGTGTGAACGTAGACGACAGCAGCGTATGCTCTCTCGGAGGCGTCACAGAAGCCAACAATTCGACGAGTGCCAGGGGCCGCGGAGAAAGTGCGAGGAATTCTGAAGCTGGAGAACTGGTGGACCTCGGAGACGGCGCATGTCCAGGCATCAGACAGCTGAGGGGGAAGAGCGTCGTCCCACTGCAATTGAGTGAGCCACAGATGCTGCAGAAACATCTTCATCCAGCAGACGAACGGACAAAGAAAACCAAGAGGGTCAAAAATACGAGCGATGTATGACAGAATAGAGCGTTTAGTGACTACCCCTTCAAAGGGTTGAGCGTGAAACGAGAATGAATCAGCGCTAGGATCCCAAAGAAGGCCAAGAATCTTAATGCCTACATCATCATTCGAGAAGACGAGAGGAGTTTCGAGATGATCTTCAGGAAGAGCTTGCAGGACTGCAGGAACATTGCTTGACCACTTGCGTAGTTCGAAACCTCCCAACGCGAGGAGAGATTTCAGTTCTTGCTGAAGAGAGCGAGCTTGCATGAGATCATCAGCACCGGACACAACATCATCAATGTAAGTGTGCGCCGTTAAAGCACGAGATGCGAGAGGAAATTGAGCTCCTTCGTCGCATACTAGTTGCTGCAATACTCTCTGAGCGAGGAAAGCAGAAGGAGTGAGACCGTATGTGACAGTATTCAACTCGTACTCCTGTACAGGGGATTCTGGTGTCGGTCTCCAAAATATGTGTTGGAAATGACGATCTTCGGGATGAATCAGAATTTGTCGATACATTTGCCGAATGTCGGCGCAGACCGCAATGGGATGAGATCGAAACCCAGTAAGAATGGCAGGAAGTTCCCTCTGAAGTTTCGGACCGCTCAACAGGAGCTGGTTGAGCGCGACGCCTTTCTTGTCAGGTGCAGAGGCGTTGTAAACAACGCGCAACTTCGTGCTGGAGCTCGCAACTTTATGTACACAATGATGCGGAATTACATAAGAAGACGAATTCTTGGCGAGCTGCATGTGTTCAGACTTGCAGTAATCCTGCATGAAGTGTTGATACGCTTCATCATGCGCAGGATTGCGTTTGAGACGACGTTCCAATGAGAGAAAACTTTGGAGAGCGGAGTCCTGGTTACTGCCGAGAGACGGATGCGACGTGTTGAACGGAAGCGCCACGGAATAGCGTCCGGTCGAATCCCGCTTATGAGTAGCGGCGAAATGCTCTTCACATCGCTTGTCGTCAGGATTTTCTTGAGGAGGGCGTTGAACTTCTTCAGATTCCCAAAATAGGCGAAGTGTTTGTTCCAACGAGGGCGTTGAACAAGTCAGAAGAGAGAGAGGGGTTGAGGACGAACTTTCAGTAGAAGTAACAGGTCCCAGCACGATCCAGCCGAACATGGTGTTGAGGGCTGACGGATTCCCTCCAACGACCATGTCGCCGGACTTCCGCAAAATGTCCGGGTAGATGTCGGCGCCAATAAGAAAGTCGACTTTGTCAGGAAGGTGAAATTGCTCATCAGCAAGCGACAGGCCGCGATAGCGTTCGAACACTCCGCGGGGGACTGATTTAGTCGGAAGTTGGCTCGAGATGGCAGACAAGACCAACGCCTGAACGCCAAGAGGTGCTTCGGGAGAGTGGCGAGAAGCAATGTTACACATAACAGTGCCGAGTACCCGAGCAGAGGAGTTGCCAATTCCTAGTAACTCAGAACTAGCACGAGCAAACGAGAATTCACTAGCATAGAAACTAGCACGAGCAAACGAGAAATCCACTAGCATAGAAACTAGCACGAGCACACGAGAAATCACTAGCATATAAACTAGCACGAGCAAACGCGAATTCCACTAGCATAGAAACTAGCACGAGCCCACGAGAAATCACTAGCATAGAAACTAGCACAAGCAAACGAGAATTCCACTAGCATAGAAACTAGCACGAGCACACGAGAAATCACTAGCATAGAAACTAGCACGAGCACACGAGAAATCCACGAGCCAATTCTAACTCCGGCGTCGAGGGATCAAATGTTGGCGCTAAGGCCTGATTGATAAAGTGGACTGTAAATTAGGGAGGGGGGGGAAGAGAAAAGATAGAAAACTCACCGACAATGTAGAGCCGTCTCGGCGTGAGGTGGCCGTCGTGGAAGCGATGGTCGTAGAGTAGAGCGGCGTGGTGAGGAGGGATATTAACTATTCTAATCTAATAGAGTAAAGGAAAGGAAAAGAAATGGTATGGGATGCATGGGCCTGCCTGGTGAACGGCCAGGGAACCGCGTGGCACCACAAAATGAAAGGTCGAGAGCAGGAGCCCGCAACGTGTGCTCACTTCGAGCAGATAACTTCGAATCGTAGCGTGGAACACGAACGAGGAAAGGTCAAGCCACAGAGCGCTGGCTAGACTGAACCAAGGAACAGGGGATGAAGATATGACCACAAGGTCACAGAAACGAAGGGCGGGAAAACTTTCTTGCGGTTTCTTGAAATAGTTTATAATAGATAAGAATTACTATTATAAACTTTAAAATGAAATTTGATTAGTTTCATCCAAGAGAAATAATGTTTTACATCTGACTTCTTCAAAATATTTTATCCAACTGATTTTTATCATCTCTTTTTCATTGTTGTAAAATTTCAACCTGTCTCCACCAATCACCACTCGCCACGAAATCTCTCCCATTGTTGTCACACATAAAATTCTTCTCTGCACTCTAGTAGGCTTTGGCATTAAAATACTTCTTTATACCCCTCTAGGAACTAATGAAACTACCTATGTTGATAGCCTTCTATATTTATATACTATTTTCTGTGATCTTACTTCGTCAATCAACGAGTCATTTTTCTATTACCAACTGCCACTTGTTGTGTAGTGTTACAATCTCTCACCTTTGCACATAATAAATTGTATATAAATTTATTTTTGTTCAAACCAAAACTCATTACAGTCTTTACACCTGTTGCTTCACTGTTTTCTTTACGTTGTCTTGTAGTAATTTTCATCTTTGTTCATTCTTTCTTGATCATTTTCTTTTCATTCTTCAAATCTACATAAAACTCTCTTCATCGTTTTCTCGTCAACATCTGTCCAATGTTCTCGAATAATTAGTTCAAATCAATTTTCCATTGGTCTTGTTTCAACATATCTCTCGACTAATCAGGTATCTAACGAAAGTAACATTTTTCTCGTAGTTTTTCATAATTACTTGTCTTCCACAAGTCAATTCATACACGTGACTTAAATGTTGCTCATAACAATGGCAAACATTTCAACTCAATAACCTCTAGTTCTATGTCCTTTGACATGAACAGTTATTCTTTCATTTACCTATCGCACAATATTTTAATTGCCGATCTCATAATTCACCAACATACGTACGTACTGTAGCACAGCCGACAATACTCGTATTTAACCACCATAGCCCACCATCTTGGCTATCAATAACACCCCATTTTCTCGTACAACAATCAATGTATGTACCTACCCCTACTTGTTACTTCGTAGCATAACTCAAATTGTCATCCGATCTTCATATTCTTTTCAACTATGCCTTCTTTTTTATCTAATTTCTCTTGATCCATTCGATCTTAACGCTTCTTGTGATCTTCTATTCAAATCAATTTCTTTCCTTCTATATTCTTCTGTCTTCGTTGTCGTTACTCCGATATGTAATATTGTAATATCTCATCTTCAAATTCTTCGTTATAAATGTCTCTCACCATTTTATACTATCATCTTCACATATTTTCCAAAGGTGGAATGGTACGATATTTTTTTAAAAGTACAACATTGTAGGTTCCTTTGATTTCTCCTGTTTCTGTTGCCAATTCATAAGTATTGTTTCCCTTGCTATTGTTTACAACATATGGTCCTTCAAATATGTGAAAGAATTTCTTAGTTTCTTTGGACATCGAGTTTGAAACATGAATAGATCTCAATAGTACAAGATCTCCTATAAAGAAGTTTGTTTCCTTCTTGTGCTTTTGTTCAAATACTTTTTGCCTTTTTCTTGCTTGTTTATTTAATCTGGCTTCAGCAAGCACTATTTTTAAATCATGCGATATTTCGCTTCCTTCTACTTCTGGAAAGTCAATATATTTAGCAATTGCCGTAACATCTCTTTCATTGTAATGTAGTTCGATTGGTTTATAACCAGTACTTTCATGGTAAACTGTATTGATCCACTGTTCAATCTTTGGAACCCACGTTCCCCATGTATTGTGCTTTTCTGAACAATATGTCCTAAACATTCTTCCCAGACTCCTCATAATTCTCTCTGCAGGATTGCTCTGTGGATGTCTGATGGTTGAATATCTTACCAACACACCATGATTTTCTAGTGATTCCCTCCATGCATTAGATGTGTATTGTGTACCATGGTCTGATAGTATCATTTTTGGTACTTGTACATCCTTGAAATAGTTTTCGACTTTCTTAACAACTGCTGTTGCTGTTGCCTTTGGTAAGGAATATAACTTGACTAGTTTTGAGAATAGATCGACAAATACTAATATATAGCGAATACCAAACTTTCCTCGAGGTAATGGTCCATACAGGTCCGTGGCCACAATTTCATTTTCTTCTTGAATTAACTCATTATTGTCATATATTAGATTATTGATGTGTACTCCCTCACTTTTATTTCTGGTCATCACTTCGACACATCCTAAGCGAGACCCGTTGAGTTTTCCGACTGATTAACCAAACCATTGCCACGTCCTCGTCCACGTGCATTTCCACGTCCAAATCCAAATCCACGCACATCTTGGCTGATATTATTACCTTGTTGATTATTAGTTCCTTGTGTTTCATTAACTTGGATAGCATTCTGTTCAACAGGTTGATTTGTACGCTGATTATTCAGGCTATTTCTGTACTGGTTGTTATTGTTGAATCGGTTATTGCTTTGGAATGGTTGGAGTCCCGTATTCTCGCCTTCAAGTATAAACTCCAATACTTCCTTTGTTCCTTTTTTATAGCATAACACTAGCTCTCGAACTCTGTCTGGGAAATGACGCATGATTTGCTTAGCTAAATGAACGTCATCGATGGGAGTTTTCAGATAACCGGCCAAACGAACGTACTTCTGGAAATATACTGACATGGTACCAGCATTGTACTTATTTGTACTAGGAAAACGCTCGGTGTAACGCGTTGATGAGCGAGCACCGACACGCACGACATCGCCAATCATAGCACGATCCATTCAATCAAAGATAACTTACTATACATTATTTATTACCAATTTTCCTTGCAACTTTTCATAAACACTCTGGATCAATTAAATAACAGATTATTGTACTGATATTTTTCCATCAATCTCTTTGGACAGATATTCAAACACTTAAAACAGCAATAAGTCTGTAAATTCTTGACCGATTGTGCTGGAAATGTGTAAAATATGATGTTATCTAGTCAAAACGTCGTTTTCATATCTGTGAAACACAATCCATATCGTAAAATAAATTATTTTAGATAAGGTATACCTATCCCTATGTATATGAAATACCTACATTACATTTTAACTACATTATGTATTGCAATATGATCAACTAAGAAAAGAATCTGTCTTACTTGATATTGAGAATAACCATCTATAAACTTTGCTTTGCTACATAGAGCAACCCAGAATGCAGTGGAATTTCTGTTTTGAAATGTCATTTCTGACAGTTATTAAAACTGTCAATAAGTGCATCTATGTTCTTGACTGGTAGGGCTGAAAATTTGTAAAATAAGAGACAATGTTGGTCTGAACGACCATGCAAAATATGAGTTTGATTGATCAGATTAATCGAAGACCATTTGATAGGTCAAATGGTGGTGTGGCTATAGGCCGTTTTAAATTAAGTATACAAATGAAAAATATTGGTGCCAATCCTTGCTAAGTTTTAAGTTGCCAATCCTTGCTAAGTTTTAAGTTGATCGATTAAACCTTTATGATTGAACGGTTCCTTGTTAATTTTCAAAAATCACAGGATTTCGTTCAAAAAATATACCTGGGACCACCCATATGATATGATATGTAGTGTGTGTACACAATATCAGATCAATCTGTTGAACGGTCATTATTAGTTTCATATCGTTTAAAACTTTCTGCTCTAACTACCTTGCCTTGTAGATTCGAAGTCGCCGTGAATTTGACAGCCAACACGCAAAATGTCCCTAAAATGACAAAAACTTTTGAAAATAACGACAGATTAGAGTGAAAATTGGCAAAAATACCTTAAATGTTGGTACCAATGACCATGCGAAGTTTTTAGTTGGTCGGTCAATCGGTTCCAGTTTAAATTTCAAAAATCACAGGAAAAATGGTTTCAAATTTGAACCAATTGGAGGATTTGGCTGAATTATTTTTTGATTGGGTACAATGTTGGTTGCAATAACTTTGCTAAATTTCAAATTGATCGAACCAACCAATCGAAAGATAATTTTTATAAAATTTGAACCAATCACAGGATCTCGTTCAGAAAAGATCCCAGGGATCGCATAGATTACGTTAGTATGTGTACAAAATTTCAGATCGATTGGTTGTGCGGTTTGACCTGGGCAGTGCAGGCAAAAAAAAAAAAAAAAAAAAACACACAGAGAAAGTGCCATAAGAGTACCGTGGTGACGCTCGCTACGCTCGCTCAATAAATCTGTTCCATCAGTTTGTTCTGTTCCGTGATTCCCCAATACTTCTCTCGAATACCGTCTCTCAATGCTTGATAACTCTCAAAACTTTGTTCCCGAAACCAAGTCTTCGCATTCCCTCTAATTGTTGCGGCAGCAATTTCTCCTTTCTGGTACTCGTCCAGGTATCCGTATTTGATCGCTGATATCCATTAGGCAAATATTCCCTCCATTATCTGTAACTTGAGTCTTACGTTTAAATAGGGCAAACTTTTGATCCAAGTCGATTTTCTCTTTTGCAATGTTCTTCTCAATGTCCAATTTTAATTCCTCTCTCACCAGATCTGACTTGTGCTCTACCTTTTTCACTCGCTCTTCTATTTCTGCAAACTTGTTGCCGGTCTCATCTTTAAACAATTCCTCGTCTCCAATCTGCTTCTGTTGCACCATTTCAATCTTCTTTACCAACATCTCGCTATTTGTTACTTTCATCGTAATTTGTTCCACTCGTTCAGAAAAACTTTCTTCTACTTTGTTCAGCTTTTCATTGCATTCATTTTCCAAAATATCTTGTCTTTTTGTCATACGGCTTTCCATCTCGTTCAACAATTGTTGTGTTTCATTCCTCATTGATTTTAGTATTTCCTGAGTCTCTGTTTGTTTCTCTGCTTGTTTTTCTGATTTCTCTGCTTGTTTTTCTGATTTCTCTGCTTGTTTCTCTGAGAATATTTTCTGATTCTCCATTTTCTCTAGCATCATTGTCATCATTTGATTTAAATCAATCTGCTTTTCTTCTTTTATTTTTTCTGACTGAATTGAGTTTGACCCTTCAATTGTTGCAGCTTCATTATTGCCAATAATGATTCTTCTAACATCCTCCTCATTGTTAGATATAACCGTACTTGGCTCATATCCTTCTGTGCTTAAATCTGAATCGTTTAGGTTTGACATTTTTTTACTAGATATTGTTTGCAAATTTTTATGTTTAAATTTTATTATGTGCTGGGCGCCAATTTAATATTTTTCTAGCTCAGTGAGAATCTCAATTTCAGGTAGGTAGTGGGATATTTTTTTCAAATATAACATCGAGTCCCACGTTGGTTCTAAAAATTATAACTATCTCAACCTATAGCTCCACGTTGGTCTTCACTATTGTAACTATTCCTTTTTTTAAAGCAATAAACATCTTCGAAGTACCTATTACAATGGTATAATTAGGTAGAGATCATGCACATACATGTTATGCAATCCTGGTTTTCCTGCAATTAATACTGGCCAGTTACTAGCTACCTAACTTTGACAAAGTTTACAATTCTCTTCCTTAATATTTATAAATAGTTATTAGGTATTATTTAACATTAAACAGTCTTATTTTGTACTCATTCCTTCGCCGGCAATGCTCCGTGGTTCAATCAAAGGTTCAAAGTTTCAACTCCATGTTCTGCTTTTCTTTCCATCACACGTTTATATGGTCAATTCTTGTTCTTCATTCCTTTCTTGTTTCTTGAAATAGTTTATAATAGATAAGAATTACTATTATAAACTTTAAAATGAAATTTGATTAGTTTCATCCAAGAGAAATAATGTTTTACATCTGACTTCTTCAAAATATTTTATCCAACTGATTTTTATCATCTCTTTTTCATTGTTGTAAAATTTCAACCTGTCTCCACCAATCACCACTCGCCACGAAATCTCTCCCATTGTTGTCACACATAAAATTCTTCTCTGCACTCTAGTAGGCTTTGGCATTAAAATACTTCTTTATACTCCTCTAGGAACTAATGAAACTACCTATGTTGATAGCCTTCTATATTTATATACTATTTTCTGTGATCTTACTTCGTCAATCAACGAGTCATTTTTCTATTACCAACTGCCACTTGTTGTGTAGTGTTACATATGTTTTATAAATTTTATGATTAATTCTGAATTGAATTAATTACATTATTATTAAAACTTCACAACTTTTTTCTTTTCATTCAAAATAAATATAAAATCCACTCAAATGAAATTATATTTAGAACATAAACATTAACAAGAACTCACTGTTAAATAAATATAAGTCCACAATATTTATATTAGAATATAATAATGATTTGTTTTTCTATCAATGGTCCGAGGATATGGAATAATTTACCATCAACCTTAAAAGATACCTCGTCCGTATTAATTTTTAAATCTGAATATAAAGCTTTATTGCTGAGAGAACAAGAGAAAAAAATAGTCCTAAAAGAGTTGCCAAAATATAAAAGACCTCTCTGGCCTGTCTTATATATGTCAATTTATTTTTACTTGCTATTCTTGTTATTCATGGCATTGTATTGAATTATCGACTGACTGTTCACATTATAACAATGTACATGTATTGCCTACAAATAATTAAGATATTTTTATATTTTTATATTTACCTACTATTATTATCCATATTAGGATAATATATTACTTGATTCCAGTATCTCAAATTTTCTTATGTTTAGTATTTATTTAATTTTAATTTAATTTTATTTAATCTAAGTCAATTACTGAGTGCTACAAATTGTTATGTATTCATAGATATTATTATTAGGTATAGGTAAAGTAAAGGTTATATGGAAGATCAGGCTCAATGTCTGAATATCGCCTGTTTGTATTGTATTGTACCTATAATTTCAATGCAAATAAAGACACATAATAAATAATACTCTATTGTCCACAAGTATCTCCTTTGAGCTTGAATTAATAATGATGGCAAGACATTAAGCTGGACACTGTGAACAATTTCAGTCCCACTTTGATGACAGAGATGGCGTCATCGGATTCGCCGAAGACCATTGTGAAATGTGAAAATAACATTTGGTGGCAGAGAATGGTATAAAGTCCATATCACAGCATGCAATTCAAGTTGGACATATCAATTTCCAGCCAATGAATCTGCACTTTGAGTAATACTCTGGAATCCAATTGGCGTATGATTGAAATTGCCAAATTTGATTTGATTTAGTGTGATATGGGCTACAAAGTTATGGAAAATTAATCAAAAAGAAAATAGAATATAATTTAAAAATTGTGGATTCTTCCAATATCACTATAGAAAATATTTTAATATTTTTGTGTGCTCCTTTTTGTGGCGTTTCTTTTTCAAACTTCACTTTATAATGCAGTTTCTCGATATATCAGTAATTGATGTGAGATCGGTATCTTTGTTACAGCTGTACATCTCGTTTCTATGGTGACCCTCTGACAGCTGGAGCTCCTTGCGAATGCGTTGATGTTGACGCACTTAGTTGATGTCTGACATCGTCAAGATGAAAGAAAACAGTCGGAAAAGTAGTCTCCCGATCTTTTCACCAATTGATCATGAGAGGCGAGACATACACTTATTGTGATACTCCACTGTAATGATTCTAGCAAGATCGGCCTCTTGGATTCACCGGAAAACAGAGTTGATATATTCCCAATTGTTGGATAATCTGAAATTCCATTCTTACAATAATAAAGTGATTTTCACATTATTTACTTTGCTCTGGTTGCCAAGAAACATCAATTTGAAAGCTCAATTAAATTCAGCTGAAGTCAGTCGATGAAGTTTCAAGCTCTCAATCAGTCTTGAACAGCAATCACAGAACAGTTGATTAAACCGCGAGGGAAGTGTCACTGTCGTCACCGATAAATCTCCCTCAGAGATGAGCTGTAGGTGCAGACAGGAAGTTGCAATCGTATTTCGCGAGTGAGTGCGAAACTGTCCATGCCATGGTTGGAGACGCACGGATGTTCCAGGGATGATGGAGGATACAGGTAAGTTCCGACTATGGTCGACGAATATTACTTCGAGTCGAGAGTTTACATTCAAAGCCGGATGGGGAAACGAAATCTTTCTTATTATTTTGTATCGCTGTTCATTTATAACACTTTCCAGCATAAGACTATTTCATTATCCAATTCAAAAGTATAATTTTATCGTACAAGAATCATACGACTTGTCCGCG
Source organism: Leuctra nigra (assembly GCA_934045905.1). Taxonomy (NCBI): domain Eukaryota; kingdom Metazoa; phylum Arthropoda; class Insecta; order Plecoptera; family Leuctridae; genus Leuctra; species Leuctra nigra. The sequence continues at coordinate 37,961,052 of OW203765.1, forward strand.
CAAACTTCAGGTTTCTCGAGCGCCATGCAGCTTGGTAATCCCGATGTCTCAACAATTTCACTGCGAAACCAAGGCAATTCGTTGAGTCAATCCGATGGACATTTGGTTTAGAAACAGCTTTGGTCGTTTCAGATTGAATACAAGATCAATTCTTCATGACGCCATCCTCCATCAGTGTTCCAAGCGCAAGATCTGCATCGACTAACTGAAATGTTTGCAGATTCCCAAGGACCAACAGAACTTCTAACCTATTCCCTCCACAGGCTAGTCATGTAGATCATGCGTCTTTAGAGATGGTGACGTCACACTAGACGACTCTGCAATCAAGAACCCTGATTTCAGTTGTTTCTGTTCTTGTGTTAGGTAATTAGGAATTAGTCGTTCAACTGCTCTTATTGTATAGCAAAACGTAGACAAGTGAATTCTTTATGATGTCGTATAAGTATAAGGTTTGTACTGTTCCTGCGTTCCCACTGGATGGGAAGAGGGTACAATAAGTAATTACACAGAATTGCGGTACTTACAATATGTGTTTATTGAATACACGGGCCAGTCGAAGCTTAGGCGTGCGGTCTCAGTGAAGCCCAGTGGGCTACTGGCCACCTGGCTGGCACCTGCTGCCGCGCCTCGGTTTTTTCAACTGTATCTTCAATAATGTTTTACTTTTTCATTAGTCAACAAATATGTTTGAAACTTGCACAATGTGAAAGCGTCCAAAATTTAATGGTAGCTTTCCAACATGGGTACAAATTTCAGATCCCTACTTCAAATCAATAGATTAGATAGTGACCTGACAGGTTTATTATTGTTTTTTTGTAGTTAATTTGTATAATAATAAGTGGGCCGACGCTCGGCGACTGTCGAGAAAAACACATTTTCTTACGAAAACAATGTGAAATTTGGGTAGACTTGCCTCTATACAATGAGGGTCATAGCCCAGGGAAAATTTTGAATTTCAGGAACTAATTTGTTACTTTATACAAAGTAACATTTGTTTATATTTGTTTATAATTTTACGCCTACTTTTACTTCCATGTAAAATATTGGGTGGACGTGTTTGCCCTCTTCGCCCTGCAAATTATAACCACGGAGTTTTATAAAGCTCCTTGGTCCACCAGATAAGTACATGTAGTTCTAGTACCTACATAAATAATGTTAATGTGCCAGTATTATGTTTGCTGCCAGTCTAGAGTTTTAACTAAATATTTCCAATAATTGAATGCCAAGCCGAAAGAACCATGTAACCAACAATTTCATTATTTTGAGGTATTAGCCAAAACTGTTTCAAGGCCATATTATCACAATTACTTACTTTAGAAGATGGATGTTAATATGTAGGTTTCACTCAATAAATGGGTACCTGAACATAACATTTATTACAAAAACTTATTTATTTGGAAATGGTACTATTTCAGTACCCTTTCGGTTTGTACTATACTATTCCTCGGAGTTCCTCAAATACTTTAGTTGATTATCCATCCATCAGTTTTGTTTTCTTGCTTTTATTTAAATGAATTAACAGTTTTGGTGTCACAATGCAGTCCGCACCATCGGCTATCTTGAATCACATTCATGGATCTTCCATGGCACCAACATTCATGATCAATTTATATAATGCCAACATATAAAAAATCAACAATTTAAGGTCGCAGTGGATAGACACATGTAGGTACATGGTTTTTCCACAAAAAATACATATTTTGAAAGAGTGTTGGTTACTTGGCTCTTCCGGCGCAGCATTCAATTACAAATAACTCTACCAGTTTAATATCGTTCTGCAATTAAACCAGATGCTCTCCATTGTCAACAGGTGCCTTAAAGGGAAGATGCGCGCGATGGCTAGGAAAACATTTTACGAGGGCTGTCCGGAAGTAACGCATCTTTGGGCATGACTTTGTTATTGAGGGTAGTCATACATATTTTCACGTCAACGGTCGGTTCGGAGCGGTTTATACGAAATATAAAGTGCCATATTTGGCAAGCGGTTCTGAGTATCGGTAATTTCTCGTTGTTTTCAGAGTTGTTGATATGTGCTGTGATCTCTTCTTCTGTAATACTCTTCTGGTTTGTTTGCGATGGCCTTAAAAAGGGTCGGTTGCGACGTTTCGGATGGCTTGCTCCATCCATCTTCAGGCTCGGAATGGTAGGATAGCATCAATCACGTTGTGACTCCTGTACATCTGTCACGCTCTTTGACTCCTCACATAACCTGCGGGGTGTGTGGTCTGTAACAGACCCCGTGGCGAGACTCCTGCGGGGAGCGACATCCTGACACTCTTCGGCACCGACAGGAAGGTCTTACAATCTTACGATTTTACGGTTTGCGGATCTTACGATACATGGATCTTCCGATTTTAGGATCTTCCGATCTTCTTGTCGGAGCTGAAATGGTCTGGATGTCGGCGCCAAGCACTAGTCTGCCAGGGGGTCTGTTTCAGGCCACAGACCGCCCAGGTCATGTGAGGAGTCAAACAGTGTGGCAGATGTGCAGGAGACACAGCGTGATTGATGATATCCTCTTCCGAGAAGCTGAAGCTGGATGGAGCGTGGATGGATGGATGGAAGGATGGAAGGATAGACACATCCGAAACGTTGCAAACGACCCTTCTTCGGGCCAACGCGAACCAACCAGTAGAGTACTACAGAAGAAGAGATCACGGCATGTATCAACAACTCTGAAAACCAACGAGAAATTGTCGATATTCATAACAGTTTGTTAAGTGTGGCAATTTATATTGCTTATCAACTGCTCGTAACCGAACGCTGGCGGGAAAATATGTATGATCGCCCTTAATGACAAAGTTACGCCCAAACTTGCATTACTTTCCCTACAGCCCTCGTAAAAATTTCCTCGTCGAGACCTTCGAGAACGTCGAGACCGTCGAGAACGTCGAGACCTTCGAGAACGTCGAGACCTTCGAGAACGTCGAGACCTTCGAGAACGTCGAGACCTTCGAGAACGTCGAGACCCTCGAGAACGTCGAGACCCTCGAGAACGTCGAGAACGTCGAGACCGTCGAGAACGTGGAGACCTTCGAGAACGTCGAGAACGTCGAGAACGTCGAGAACGTGGAGACCTTCGAGAACGTCGAGACCTTCGAGAATGTTGAGAACTTCGAGAACATCGTGAGTTCCTTTCTACTATCTGCTTATAATGTTATTGGCAAACCAAACCCTATGACTATTTACTCATAGTATTAGTCTAGTCATTACTGGTGGTTTATATAATACTGGCACAACATTAATTACCCATTAGTTCATTACCCATTAGTATATTCCAGGGCTGGAACAGACGGCGGTCTGTTAACATCGTCCCTCGAAAGCTCTCCGAGCCGTGTGTTTCAAAAATGTGTGTCTAATCTTATTTCCACCCGTCTAAAATGTCGTATGCTACTCAAGCAGCTCGCCTACCCGATCACGCAACAGGAATACTAAATATGTACGAACCAACACTCTTAAGTGTGAATTCAAACGAGGATTGAGATTGCCACGACCATCGGCAGCGGAGATCCACGAGTGTAGGCCCAAGTCACCGCCCTCCAAGTCACCGCCGGCCAGCAGTGCGTCTATGTCAAGTTCGCGTCAGGTGAGCTCTGCGACGTCTTAAGGCTGACGCACAATTGACGCTGACGGACGACTGAGACGATGTTCAGGTATGACGTCTGCGTCGTCCGTCCGCGTCCGAATTGTGAACAGCAGAGGGAATTTGTCATACATAAACATCGAGAGCTCTACCAACTGAGCATACCAGCTCAGTTGGTAGAGCCTCGCCTGGCAAGTGAGAGGTCCCGGGTTCGAGCCCCGGTTCGGTAGAATATTTTTCACAACGCACATCTCTTCCTAACTACTGATATTAATAAACTTACAGTTGTTCTCCACAACTGTACATGTGAGATACCAATCGTCAAAAACAGAAAACGAAGATGGAAAGTTAAATGAAGAAGAGAAAAGACAGGAATGCGAAATGATACATTTTGTTCCTGCATGTAGATATTAATATCATGGGTTCGAATCCCGCGTCCGTCCTTCTGCTGACTGAGGGCTTGTCGTTGTTTCCTCAGTCGATGGGCTGAGGGGTTGGTCTGATAAAGGTTTGATGGCATCATCCCATGAAGTCTGTGATGATGCATCACCTAAATCTAGTAGGTGAGCTCTGATTTCATTAATAATATCAAGGATTTACCTATTGTCAAGGAACCTGGCCAGCAGCCAATCCGTTTTGCGCAAAACCAAAATACCGCTTTTTATTGGTTTGAGTGTAGTAGTACCTATGTTGTACAACAACAAAACTTGTTAAAAGACTATCAAGCATCTTTCCACCTAAACGTATTGAGATTTAAAACGAGGGCCAAGCAAGAATATTGTTAAAACACGTTCGCACTTAAAATTTGTGAAATCATTTCGCCCAGATACTTCCGCCAAGCACCACACTTAACTTTGAGCCTGAATTTGGCATAAAATGTGAGCTTCCAAATTAAAACATTAATTAACCGTAAAAGAAAATATCAGATTGAAAACAAAAAAATTTAAATAGTTAAAAAAAATTAAAAGTTTGGTGCATTAGTTAGAATGAGTGCATCACAAGAAGATAAGAAACTAAAATAAAAATAAAATAGAAGTTTGTGGCCGGAGCAAATTAAATGCAGCAGCTTTTTTTTTTTTTTTTTTTTTCAAAATGTTTCTGAAACATGACTATGAAAGAATTATTCTATTAGTATGATCTAAACAGAAGCACAGAAAACAAAGAACACAATATGTATGCATCATAAATAGAGCTCCGTATATTTCGCACATCGCGATAACGCGATATCTTTATATCTTGTATTTTCTTGGCATATGAGCACGAATTACGTCATTCTAAACCCAATTCTACAAGATTTGAATCGCGAAAAAAAACGAAATAGGCTATGCCATTATTGCGAAATAACACCGAAATCGACTATATTTTTGTAATACATCGCGAAATCCCACAAATGTTGTTCAGTTTTCAGAAATGTTTACAGAAAATGTTGAAACTCAACCTAAAACTTCCTATTTCACGCATAATTCATGGAAATATCCACATTCCGCGAAGAAAGCAAGCGCGCTTGTTAGGTGACATTGGTCAAGGTTAAACCCTGCTCATACATTTGGTAACTGCGCAGGCGCTAGGAATCAGCTGTTCGCGGGCGGCCATTTTAGTTGTAGTGCCACCAGAGCGAATGGAAATCACAGCCTTGTATACCTAAGATCAATAGTGCATGTATCCACTGAGCACAAAAACGTGTAACATTTTTTGAGAATAAAATATGACCTTGAACTGTCTCGAGAACGACGCGATCCTGGCGGCATATGGGGGAACTACATAGTGTTAAGATTTTATTATCTTATTTACCCTTTGTTATTGCATTTATTAAACCAAAGTTGTTTTATTTAAATAATAATATAATAATAATTCAAAATATGTTCCTAAAATGGCATTTTGAATGAGAAATTATATTAAAATTTCATAGTTGAATCTTTGACCGCAGCGCAGACTAGCGCTGCGATCGAGAGACAATCAAACTCGCCGCCCAAAATCATCTACATTCGGCCCAATGTTAAATGCGTTCAGTGGATACACTATTCATCTTAGATATACAAGGCTGTGTTTTCATTCACTCTGGTGCCACTGTATTATTAAATTAGTATTATCGATATTGTGCACAAAACAATTTTACTTGTGTTTTTACTTTGTACACAATGCCGAAATCAACAGTTACAGCCGCGTCTAGGGCTTCAGAGTTCTGGAGTGACGGGTTTTACGTGAGTGACGGAAAACTTTTGAAGTGCCGGTTTTGCAACTGCAGACTAGAACTCGAGCGCAAGGACATAATACTGATGAAACACGTCGCATGTAAACGCCATTCAGAGTTCCTACTTAAATCCTTAAATAAATACACTTTTATTTACTCTAAACTCTTGTTTGTTACTTAGATTGCCTGTAATGTTTAGTGGTTAATGTTAAGCATTGAATAGGGATTGGTTACTATATAATTTTTGACAGAAATATTAATTTATTGATTTGCCACTATAAATTCTATAAAACCGCTAAAAAACGAAATTTGGATTTTTAAAAACGAAATTGGTAAAATAATAAACCCATTTTAACGGAACTCTAATCATAAAGAATTCAATTTATTAAGAAATATGAGAAGTATAAACAATAAAGCTAGGTAAAAGTGTACCTAGTTTGTCACGGAGAGTAAAAGTAACTCTCAGACAAGTGGACGTGAAGCGAGCCGCATCACATAGTTCCGACTTTCCACAAGCACAGCTTTCGGTCAACGCTGACGCAGATGTAGGGGTGCTTGTAGTGCCACGTCATTCCTCCGTAGATCTGAAACAGAAGATCAAACGATGTAGATAATTCGAGAAAATAAGGAACAGGACTGACCTCTGGTGGATTCTTTGGTACTAGCCATAAGGGGGATAATGGAGGATATCACGGGGATATTTATATAAATAAATTAAATTAAATTTGCTTTAGTTGTTTGTTATGGCTGAAAGAGTAAACTTGTAACTAATCTAAATTTCAATTGTTTCTCCTTTTTCACTGCCCTATGGAAACGCGAACTTCAAAATAAAAAAGTGCATCTAAAAAGTTTCCTGCCAGAAGTGGCTCCATCACGTATCGCTTATTTGTTCGAATAGTAATCAATAATAGCCAATAGGGCTAGGATGTTTAGGACATATCCTTTTTATTTTTTTGTTCCGACACGTCTAAAAATGATACATAAAAATGTTTCATGTGCTCCCGATTTCATAATAAGTGTTTTATTTTGCCTGAAAATGTATTTTTCTCAATTTTGTATGAATTCAGTCCTTTTCTTGCTATTTTACGATCTTTTTCTCCTTTTTTAAATTACTGGGGAATATAATATCAATTAGTATTTGTTTCAATTACAAATAAAATTGTTGTCTTCACAAAATTTCCATCCTTCACTTGGATGACCAACAACGATGCTTGACACATTGACACATACATACAATATGGACACAATAAATCGAATAATACGTTGCCGAATATTACAAAGCCTAACATTTCGTTGGTCCTTTTTTGGGATTTTATGGTCCTTTTTTCATAGTTATCAGGTACTATTTGCCTGCCTTTTTGGACAGGTCCTAAACTTCCTAGCCCTAGTAATCAACTTGCATGTCTTTTCAACTAGTTCTTTTCACATACTCTTTGATTAGAATTGAGTCACGGTCTATGAATAATATGCTCTCTAAGAACCACCGTGTGAATAGTGAAAGAAATAGGTATAGTTGGTAGGGGAGGATATTTAATTGTTTCAACAAACATCTTAATAACTCTAGTAAGGACGCAGAATTTATAATTGCTTTGCATAATGTTTGCAAAAACAAAACATACTGCAGCAACTTCGATGTGCAAAAGTTGTAGATTTATGCCACCCGCCGCAATGTCTGTAATGTCAAAAAAAATGACGCATACGTAAGGAGCATTTACCAAAGATATTATGAAGATATTCATTATATCTATGCCTTTACTTCTAGTTAAAGAAACAAGCAAAGATGTTAAATGGTTGGTAAATCAGTTTGATTTTGTCTTCATTTTTGTAATTCTTTGGAAATTGTCAGGTCGCAAGTTGGCACTACACATTTCCAGTCGAAGGGCAGGGAAATCCATCCATACACCTTGGGTAGCTCTTATACTGTTTCCAGTAAGCTCGTTGTCACATCAGTTGTTCTTCTGTGACGATTCGATCATCATTCTCGTTTTATTTGATTTTTTGCTGTCTTCTTTGTACTGTGTCCCATTTGCCCTGTAATTTCTTCTAATTTGTTATATAAAGTGGTGCCACTTTGTTCCTTTTAAACTGCACTACGCTTTGGTCTGTGAAACACAGGAAGTTTAATTACGTAGGTAGGTAGGTAGGTAGGTAGGTAGGTACTTATTTAACTTAGTGTCTGGTTTTGAGAGCAATTAACTGCACTTCAGATATCCCAGGTTCGATTCCCGCGGCCGTCCTTCCTGATAATGCACTTTTGTGGTTTCTCTCTGTGGGTTGTACCAAATGATGGGTAGGTTCCCACACTCCATTCTTTCTTTATCATCTTCCAAACATCAAGATAATGATCCATCAGTTGCCATTAGCCTGAGTGAACGGGATTATAAGTGATCCTTGGGAATGCTTGAAAGACCGCAGCTTCTCTTGCAGATTCTCGACTTGTAGTTTGTCCATCAGTAGTAATGCAGAATAGAAAATAGAAATAAACTTTCCGATGAAACCAAGAGACACTTCCTAGAAATCAATAGGATACCTAGCAATGAATCTTTGTGAAAAAATTGGTCTGATCCGTTAATTCGTTTGACCTGTAGGTAAATTTACGAAAAGAAAATAACACAAAACAGATCCAGTTTCAAATGAAGATGCTGTTTCAGCTGTTGACAACGTTGCGATGGCCGCCGAGCTCTCTCGCTCGCTGCAGGAGCTCGTCGACAAGCTGCTCGCCACTAAGTCGTCCGTTCTCGTCCACCTGGACTGCCCCGTGTGTCTGACCACATGTCGGCCGCCCGTCTTCATGTGCGACAACGGCCACATCGTCTGCGCAGACTGTCGAGCCCTCGTGGACGCCTGCCCGACGTGTCGCGCCCCCGGCTGTCCGGACAGGCGCAACATCTTGGCCGACGGCGTGAGCGAGGTGTTCGGACGCTTCTGTCCGTTCCGAGCGGCCGGGTGTGCGTCGTTCGTGTACGAGGCCATCGTCGCGACGCACAAGCTCGACTGTCTGCATCGGTACTTTATCTCGCATTAGGAAGTAGATACTTGAAGCACTGGGATATTAAGACGGCTGGGTAGTGAGTTTGACCTTGAAGAGTTTTTTAATCGATTATTATCAATATCATTTTCCAGTATAATTGTTAACAAAATAGGGCTATGGACGTGAATTCAGAACAGTTCAATGAAAATAATTTCATAGTTTGGAATAAGTTATTAGTTTTATTGTGTCCAACTAAATTACTAAATTTTCGGGTTCTAAACACCTGTTGGACAAAATAAAACTAATAACTTATTCCAAATTATGAAATTATTTTCATTGAACTGTTCTGAATTCACGTCCATTGCCCTATTTTGTTAACAATTACACTGGAAAAAGATATTGATAAAAATCGATTAAAAAACTCGTCAAGGCCAAACTCACTACCAAGCCCTCTTATGTACTGAGCCATACAAGAGGGGCTACTCTATAACGAAAACGAAATCATTCCGACCTGGAATCATTTCACGGACATAGGATAACATTGTTCTGAAATGATTCCAGGCCGGAATGATTTCGTTTTCGTTTATAGGGCCTATTCTATAACAGAATAGACCCACTGATGACATTGGACAGAATTACGAATCTTAAAAGTTAGACCAAGTCCCCAGGTAAAAAATCCCCCAGGAGAATAATACTATTTAGATTCACGCTTTGAAACCATTTTACATTTGCATTCTATAAAACTTGAAAAAGTTGAAGTTTAAGCGTAGTTGATGACTTTTTCATGTTTTAAATTATGAAAACGTCTAGACGGTTTAAAAACGTGAATTCTCAAGATTTGGCCTCCAGGTGGTGCTGACAACATGAAAAAGGCCTGGGCCATTCAAAATCCTCGAGTTTGTGTATACCTATCATCATTTAATTTAACTCGTGGCCAAAACACTGTCAATCTTGCTTGACAAACTTACTTGACAAACCTGGCAGTTTGATTGTGTGAAAAGTAATTCAAACGAAAGACAAAAATCCTTCATGCCAGCCTTCATGTTCATGTCATCTGGACTAAGGACTTGGTATATTTTTTATCAGGATCAGGGGCGCCGGAACCTGGGGGGCAGAGGGGGCACGTGCCCCCCCTAGACGTCTGAAGGGGGGGCAAGAGTATCAATCTGCCCCCCCTGGTAACGCATAATATCGTTAAAAAATTACTCGATAAGGGCTGAATTTCAAAAAAATTCGCTGCGCGGCATTGTTATGTGAGAATCTTCTGACGTAATTCAATTGATATTGTTATTTTACACCAAAATCATTTTAAACCTGCCTGTGGGCAGAAATTTTAAAAAATCCGCTGCGCGGCATTTTAATGTATGAAATTTTCTCACACATATTTTAGTTCCTTTTAATACATTTTTTGTCAGTCCTCGGATTCAATTTACCTAACCTACCAACCAACGTTGTCCATTTATTTGTTTAAATTCACGTATGAAATGCACCTAATTCATTCCTGAAATTCAAAATTTTCCCGGGGCTATGCGCCCCGGACCCGCATGCTGCTGGGGGCCCCTCCACTCAGGCCCCCATTGTTTCTCTTGGCAATCGTGTTCCCACGCACATTGTCATTTACTGTATTATTTTCTCCCTCACAAATTTAGTCCCTATCCTACCTAGATCCTAAGCAAAATGTGCCCCCCCTGAGAAAATAGACTTCCGGCACCTCTGATCAGGATATAAGTTAAGAAATTTGTTACTACATGCTACTAACTCGAGAAACGTAAATATACTTATAAGAGCGTAGATTTGTAAATATGTTCCACGGTCGAGTGCATTTTATGACATCATTCCATAATATTCCGTTCTGTTCTGTTCTCCACAGGTTCAAATGCGGCTTCTGCGATGCTCGCGGCGATGTGTCGGGCCTCACGGACCATCTTCTGTCCAATCACGAGGAGAGGATCACCGTGGGCCGACGTTGGCAAGGCGACGTGACCGAGAACTCTCGCCTGACGGGATACATCGCATGTTACCAGCATCTCTTCCGATGTTCGCTGTTTTACAACGCCAACGACAAAGGTCTGCGCTTTTGGGTGCAGTTCCTCGGGCCAAGGGAGAGTACCACCAGGTAGAGACGTTAGTTTACCGGAAGAATATCAATCGGGGGGGTGATGCCTGTACGTATTTTCACACTCTTGTCTTAAATTTTAAGAGAGTACCATCCAATGTTAAGGACGTTAACATTGGAGTAAACTAAATTTAAGATCCGATAGCTAACTAAAGGGACCACAAACTGACAGGAATGGCCCTCCAGAAAATGTTCTGTATTTTTCATAGATTCTACAATTGTTCTGGCCTTTGTCAATTTTAACTTTGTAATTACATGACATTTAACGTTTAGGATAATCATTGAGAGGTCATGAAATGGTAGTAAACAATCAATAGTTCTGCTATTTTCTGCACATTTATGAAGGTGGTCAATCTTGAACTTTCTCGTTTTGAAACCGTTCAAGTTATCCTTGTTTAAACATGAAACATTTAAGAAGTAGGCCATGCCCATAGCCATCAAATGTTTCAAGTTTTATACAATGCAAACGTAAAGCGTTTTCAAAACGTTAATGGTCAAGAATTGGCCTCCTGAGGTAAACACTCAGCTACCTACAGTCCTCCAAATTGTGGTACAATAGAGAATATGGTTAAATATTTAAATGCTTATTAAAAAAAAGAACAACATACCATTACCATGTTGGTAAAAAACACTGTTTTCAAACTCAAAAGTGTAAATTCTCGTTCATAAATATGAAATTTAAATGAAGTGTATATTTTGGCAGGTGACGTCACAGGAGGATACTGTTTTCCCGCCAATATGTCGATGAATTTAAATTTCATTTGTAAAAGGAAATAAATTTAGTATTTACACATTTCAGTGTGAAAGTAGTGTTTATTTCAAAAAATATGTTGTCACCAACTTTGAAATATGGTTTTTAATAAAAACATGCCACTTTCTTAACTTTTCTTAAAAAAGGTGGTCTATTAGTAACCCGTGAAAACAATCCCCGAAACCCACCTCTCCCGACAGATACACGGCTTGGATCAAGTGCACCTCTGTGGACCGGGAGACAAAGTACAAATGCTCGTACGGAGTCCCGTGCTTCCCCACCGGCAAGGTGATCTCCGCCATCGACCAGGTGGTATTCCACGACGAACAGGTTTACAGCTTAGTGGAGGGGAGACGTACAGTCAAGTGCCAGATCAAGATAGAAGAGAGCAACGACGGCTAACCGAGATAACACGAGAAATCAATTTAGAATGAACATTTTGATAACGTAAGTTATTTGAGAAATCATTGGAACGTTAGTTTTTACTACGGTCGGTAGGTAGGCTGTGTTTTGATTTCTGTTGGAGGGAAACTCTTTTACATATTTTTATAAAAACGTGCACATATTGAGATTGTATTTTACAGGTTCTCACAGATAATTGGGGCTATTATTGTGCATTGTTAGATAAAACTGATTATTTTATTGTTAATGTTATTAAAACACATTGAAAAATAAAATGAATTTCTCTGCTAAAATCCATGTGAAGTAAGAATAATAGACCTTGAACCATAAAGTCAAATCATATACATGTCTATGGTCATATGGTCAAGCCATTGTCATTTCTAGCTAAATTTTGAATACAATTTTAATGACTCTGTAATTATTAATAAATTATTAATAACCACTGGTCGACAAAGATTGCTGGATTGAATCTGATAAATGACTTGACTTTCCGTCTTTAAATGACTTGACCTTTATTAACTATATTTTAACTTATTAACTACAGTACGTTCTACAAGGAATTTGCAACAGCGAAAATCTATTTTCCATTTAGAATTCCTATTTTCCACACTAATTTTGGCTAGTTTTCTGACACTACCTTTTCCTCACCTCATAACAATAGAGGACCAAAGAAAATCTAAATTTCTGAGGTGTATACAGCATTTTATTGGCGTTTGTATTTTGGCATTTGCCCTCAGGCGCTGAAAGGTCCTTGTAGAACGTACCTACTGTATTTTAACTTCATTTGACTTTATGGAACTAAATGTCTATGGCTTGACAGTTGATATCAAGGTCGTCATTGTCACTGTGAATGTAACGTACCTTGCACGGGGTGGTGAGGACGGACATGCGCGAGGGCGTGTGCGTGACCTTGAGCTCGTGCTTGGGCTCGCCGATGGTCGCCACGATGTGGTGGTTCGAAGGCGAGATCGCGACGCAAACGGCTCCCTCGGTGTACAGTAGACTCATGTTGTCGTTGTTGCTGCGAAAACACATCGATATGTCACAGCAGGGAGACTACGCTAGTGTTTTATCTACACCATAGGCGTGCGCAGGAGAAATCATTAGGGGAACAAGAAAATATATCATTTTAGGATGGGAGAATAGAGGATACCATATAGAGAGGCAGAGCGGGCAGCTAGGGGTGGTAGAAGAAAGGCAGGAAGACCTAGAACTAAATGGATCAACGGAATAGAGGCAGCCGCTGAAGAAAGAGGAGAGTGTTGGGGAGTAATTACAACAGAGAAGTGGTGGAAAGACAGAGAGAGATGGAGGGAACTGGTGGAAATAGAGGAGCCTTAAGAACTGGACGAAGAGATTGAAGAAGTGTGGAGTGTCGGACTTAGCAAGTCGGCTCTGAGAACACAAGTGCCCTAGAACATTGGTGGGATCATCCCACCCCCTGACCCGACAGTAGTTGGAAGTAGTTTCGCGATATTTATTTATTTATTAAACCAAAAATAGGTACCCTAATTAATTACTAATTAATAAAGCAAAAAATTAAAAATGTACCAAGTGATAACCCTAAGTTTGTCTTCTATCTAATCATGATTAAAATCTCAAATCATTTCGTCAACCCATTTTGTCTCCAATCGTATCCAAAACAGTGCCCGCAACAAGCGGCACAATCGCTCGCGCTTGCACCAGCTAAGAGAAGTCATTACTGAGTGTTGAAGTGACGCAAACGGTCTCACCTGGGCTGCGTCAGGTCCCACATGACGAGGTTCTTCCCGGCGACGGCGGCCAGCACCTTGCTGTTGCTAAGCGACCAGTGGACCTGGGACAGCGGGAACGCGTCGATGGCAAGCGAGAGCAACGCGCGTTGAGTCCGGGCGTTGAACAGCCGCACGACGCCGTTCTGTTCCGCCACAAGCAGCTTGTTGGGCTCGTGTCGATGCCAGCACACGGACACGACTGAAAGTGAAGATTTGCAGATGAGAAGGATTGTTTACAGGGGAATATTCTTATTGGTTGGAAAATAATAACGATTTGAACGTTGACATTTTGAAGATCATTTTAAAACCAATATTTCATCTTGTTTTACAATATTTTGGCAACATTTTTCTTTAACAGATTCCATTTGAGAATAGGCTAATTTTTTTTTTGTAGAAAAGAGAACCTAAAATATCTAAATTTTCATTATTTTAATTTCTAAAGCATAACTTTAATCAACCTAGATCAACTTGGATCATTTTGTCAGCAAAAATTCAAAATAGGATACCTATGAATTGTTTGCAATAAACTTAGGTAAATTGGATGAGCACTTAAAACAATATTGGGAAATTAATGGACTACCTGGAGATGTGACACACAAGGTCGCTACACAAGTACTGTCTTCCCACAGCTTGACAGTCTGGTCATCGCTTCCCGAGGCTAGCAACCGACTGTTTGGATCATACGCCAGAGAACAGATGTAACTCTCGTGTCCGCTCAACACTAACGTCGTGTCACTTTTCACCAAGTCGCTGGTGATTATCCGTATATTGAAGTCCGAACTGGCGACGGCAAACTTGACGACTTTCGGCAGAACGCTGAGCGATGTTTCGGGACTCCATGTGACCGCACACACCCGATGTTTGTTTTGGAACTCGCGGATCAGATGAAACTCGAGTTCTTCCTCTTGGTCGATGTTCTCTTCCTGAAAGTTAAGAGATTTAATTTATTAAACAATTGGGGGCCAGATTTCATTGAGAGTGAGTGAATATGAGATGGTTTTCTAACCTGAAATTTGACAATTCCAATGGATATTGTTTTCGCCATAGCCACACAGATGAGATTCTGTGACCATTCGAAAGGTGAGAACTCTACGATAGAAATATGTGATGCGAAATCTACGGAGTGCGTAGGCTGAACAAAGTTATCTAGTTCCATTGTAATGTTTTGAGATTTTAAATCACTAAAATAAGGAGGGACTGTACAGACGGCTGTGGTCAAAACGCTCACTTGCCGCGTTCAAATAAATTAATGGATGCCATTAAACCACAGCCTTGTAAATTTTAGTTTGATTAGTAAGATTTGCAAGGCCGTGGATCACCTGTGAACCAACTTGTCAAACGCCGCGGAAAAATGTCAACGAGATGGTAAATAAATTTATTTCATTTAGAAATATGTAATAATTCCAAACTTTTGGCAATATTTTAATATATTCAACGTATAACGTTTCAGGTATCCGCTGTACCAGAGAGGAAATCCACAACTTCGAGTTTTCTTGCCGAATTTTTGGTTAAAATTGGTCAAACCTGACCACAAACAGCCTCCAAATATTGTTCAATTCATTGTATCAATAGAGATGACGAAAATTGATGTAAAAAACTACTTGGAGAAGATATACAACGTTCCAGTGATCGATGTGCGTACAAGAATAGTTCCCGGTAAAACGAAACGAGATCCGGGCAAGGGCTACGTTATTAAGGAAGAGGATCACAAAGCGGCTTACGTTACGTTGACAAATGAAGATTTTGTGTTTCCCGATATATTTCCAAAAGACGATAAAAAGGAGGAGGAAGAAAAGAGCATGGAACAGGCGAAAGCTGGTTTCAAACGTTATTTAGAAAGAAATAAAAGTCGGCCTGGGACACCCGGCTGGTTCAATATATAATATCTTATTTTGTATTTTATTTAATAGAATTGTTAGTTTCTCTTCATCGAACTTGTCTCATGAAAATAATGCATTAAAAATGATTGGGTATAATATTTTTGTTTTTATTAAGTTGGTGTTCCTCCTTTTCCCCTGTCAGAGTGATACTACCTTCACTCTGATCAACTCTGATCTTATGTCAAAAGTGTAATCAACAAGTTGGTGTCTTTTATATAATCTAGTTTTTTAAAGTTATTGGAGACTATAGAGTCATATTTCATGCTATATAGGTAGAAAAGTATTAGTGCTCTGGATAACAATCTTGTGAAAAGTCACTGTTAAATAAATGATAGTGTATGATTGAGGTGTCAAACTAACCTAGAAACATTTTCAGCAGAATGACACCTCTACCCCTACGTGTTTTTCGTAAAATAAGACCACTGTATGGATGTCGCCACTTTTCATTAAGTTCCAACAGATTTTCCAACTCCCCTAAAATATGCATCGTAGGCGGTGGACCTGCTGGCTTCTACGCAGCTCAACATTTAGCTAAGGTTTGTGTAATCAATCATTAGATAAGAGACTGTCAGAATCAATATGCTGATCAAGTAAACAACCTGTCGACATTGTCAAGCAACTAAGCTCCTACTTGCAGACTTTGCCGGACGCAGAGGTGGACATATTGGAGTCTCTTCCGGTTCCCTTCGGTCTGGTGAGATTCGGCGTTGCTCCGGATCATCCTGAAGTGAAGAATGTGATCAACACTTTCACGAAGACTGCTCAGAGTCCGTCGGTTCGTTTCGTTGGCAATGTCTGCGTTGGGAAGGACGTGTCTTTAGAGGAACTTCGGAATTCGTACAATGCCGTCCTACTTGTAAGTAGTACCTACGTTTGTCGATCAAATACAAATATGATTGATTAATTTTGTCTTCAAAATAATTTGTTTAAATTAAAATGCATAGTACCTACCTAGGTACGTTTGTACTTATCAAAATGATAAGAAGATGGATCAGGCAGTAAAACTCTGAACTGGCACATTAGAAGTCTCAAGTTTGATTCCTTTGCCGTCCCTAGGTAGGTATATTTCATGATTTTCAAAGTCGATCTTCCATGACACGAATAGGCCATGACAGCCTCCTTCCCACTGTTCGTCCTTACCTAATCATTTCCCAATCATTTCGCCTTGATTGACCAGCACTTAGACACACACTACTCCATTATATATTTTTACAAATTTAATGCATTCACATAATATTAAAATGGTACCTAAAAGCTAATTTCACAAAATATTTGAGATGGACGAAACCAACTGGGTTGTGATTCTACTACTATTTTTGATTGCTGGCTGAATAGCAATGTGTACAAAAAGCGTTTGGCAAAATCTAATTGCTAATGAAATTGCTATACTGCTTGCAGTAGAGAATCCCAACCCTGATAGTTTTCTCTTTCTTTGAATGCCTCATTGGACGCAGACATACGGCGCTGACGAGGATCGAACGCTGAACATCCCCGGCGAGGACCTGGACAATGTTCTGTCTGCGCGCCGGCTGGTCGGCTGGTACAACGGCGTGCCGCGCGACGCGCAACTCTCCCCCGACCTCGACACAGACGTGGCGGTCGTGCTCGGACAGGGCAATGTCGCGCTGGATGTGGCGAGGATTCTGCTCACGCCGGTGGACGCCTTGAGAAGTGAGGATACGGAAGATTTTGTTGAATAGGAAAAAAGTTAGAAATTAATGAAGTTACAGATGAAAAAAGATAATAAACCATCAATTTGCTTGTTTCAAGAATTGATTTGGAGTTACTTTGTGGGAATTAGGTGAATTCATGTGGTTCAGACTTCGGTCCACCAGTTTCCTTGTGGACTACACGCTAGCGATTTTTCTATTTTAAATATATAGATGTATGAATCTATACGAATCTTTTATTTTTGTTTTCAGTGTTGTTACAGTTCTGTAGAGTTTTATAACGCTGGTAGGTTTTTCTTAATGTTTTTCTTAAACATCTTAATTGAAATGTCTATAGATAATTTTTTTCTCATTAATCCATCATTTCTGAAAATTGCGCACATAAAATTTTCATGTTTTCTATAATATTAATATATATGAAAGTTTCAGCTCTTTATCCATAGTTCTGTCGGAGTGATCTCTCAAACAGGGGATTTTGTTTTGCACCACCCGGTATAATCATTCATCCATCAGCATTGAAGAACATTGTGACCAGTGGTTAATTTAGGGGCCGACGAGGGTGGACGCCGTCCCCCCACTTACTTTTCATGAAAGTAAAAATTGGCTTCAAATTGCGTACAAATCGCGGGGAAAGGCACCAAATTTGTTCCTGAATTTCAAAATTTTCCCTGGGCTGTGCGCCCCAGACCGGCATTGTATTGGGGGGCCCTCCCCCAAACCCTCATTGTTTCGTGGGCAAATATGTTTCCTGGCAATCGCTGAGCGTCCGCCCACTCATTATTTTACAAATTAACCACTGAGTGTGACTCTGAAACTTCTGACTCCTCCAGGCACGGACATCACGGATCTAGCGCTGGAGGCGTTGGCGTGGAGCGCGTGGTGCTGGTGGGGCGGCGCGGACCGCTGCAGGTTGCGTTCACCATCAAGTATTATAGACTCTGAAACCTCTGACTCCTTCAGGCACGGACATCACGGATCACGCGCTGGAGGCGCTGTCGCGTAGCCGCGTGGAGCGCGTGGTGCTGGTGGGGCGGCGCGGACCGCTGCACGTTGCGTTCACCATCAAGTATTATAGACTCTGAAACCTCTGACTCCTTCAGGCACGGACATCACGGATCACGCGCTGGAGGCGCTGTCGCGTAGCCGCGTGGAGCGCGTGGTGCTGGTGGGGCGGCGCGGACCGCTGCACGTTGCGTTTACCATCAAGGAGCTGAGAGAGATGGTCAATCTGCCCAACTGCGGCACCATCATGAGCGCCAGAGAGTTCACGGGGATACCGGAACTAATTCCAAGTGAGTGGAGACTCTTGTTGCTTCCAATAGATAATTTTCAATTCATGACAGTAAAATCGTCTAAATGAGAGTTCAATATAAAATATCTGGCACTAAGGGCCGGTTTCAAGACTGCTAAACCCCAGAGTCAGGTTTAAACGGTCATTCAAGGAAAGTTATTAGTTGTTGCCATGACAATTTAGTACCTAGTACATACTAATCAACAGTATTGGGGAAGTTCCTTTTTAAAACGATCTTTTTAAAAGTTCAGTTCACGTCCAAATATATGAACTTTTTAAAAGTTCAAGTTCTTTATTTTAAGCATGTGTAGTAAAAGTTCACGTTCCTTAAAAAAACGAATATAAGTTCTTTTAAAAGTTCTTTTTCAAAATAATTAACGATATAATTAACTACGCATGAAACTTAAATGGAACTGAGAAGAATCTAAGAGGGGCCCCTACTTCCCCTTCCACACCTGCCTCAAACTACCCTCGCCATAGTAACCAATCCACGCTCAGAGTTAAAGAAACTTTGGAAATCTTCGGATCGGCTCGGACTTTATTCCGATTCGACTGCTTAGTGCTCAGTAGGAAAGAGCGAACTTGATCGAAACGTTCGTGGTTAAAACGAAGTTTGACGTTCACGTTCTTTGTATACAAAAAAGAACGCGTTCGCTCAAAAGTTCGCAAAAAAAGTAACGCGTTCCTAGGAACGCGTTCTTTTTAAAAGTTCCCTCCCCAACACTGCTAATCAACTCTTTAAAATTTAGCAGAGTACCTTTTGAAAAACTGGACTTGGAAGTCTAATATTTTTATGTGCAAAAAGCCTCAAGCTCTGAAGAAGTTGCGTCCGCAGTAGATAATTTGCGATGTCAGTCCTCAACACCACAAGACCGTGTGCTGATGATCTTGGTTGGAATCGAGTAGACTCTGGCCACTTGCGGAGATAAATATAGACATTATTTTGAGCGTGCGAGGCTGTAAATAAACTGCAAAGAGTACCTACCTACCTATGTTTTGACTTCTGGTAATTTTAATATTGGCTGATCCATTAGTTAGTGAGAATTGCAAACCTTCTTCACTGAATTTCCCATGGCCGTCCTTCCCGTGTTCTAAAGTGTACAATTGGCATACATCTCGAGTAGGTATACATTTTAATTTGATACAATATAAGACACACCCATGTTTTTAAATAAAAAATGTGAGAATACTCTTCTTAAGATTGAGTATTATAATTTTTCAAAAAGAGGAAAGTGGTAATTTTGACAAGAAGAGTTTCTTTATGAATCGCTGGCACCGCTGCTATCTCTGGAACACTGCCATGATGTCAGATCTCTCTAATCTCTGCCATGTTGTCAGATCTGCCTCGGTCTCGCAAGCGTCTGATCGAGCTGCTCTGCAGGACTGCGCTGGACCCCCGCATGAAGCCCGACGCCGAGAAGATCTTCCATCCCGTCTTCCTCCGCTCTCCTCTCTAATCTCTGCCATGTTGTCAGATCTGCCTCGGTCTCGCAAGCGCCTAATCGAGCTGCTGTGCAGGACTGCGTTGGACCCCCGCATGAAGCCCGACGCCGAGAAGATCTTCCACCCCGTCTTCCTCCGCTCTCCTCTCGAGCTGCTCCCGTGCGATGACACTCGCCGCGTTGCCGCCGTGCGATTGGCCGTCAACCGCATGGAGGAGGAGCGAGCGGTTCCTATTGGCCAGGAGGACACGGTGAATTGCGGTCTGGTGTTGAGGAGCATCGGGTACAAGAGTGTGAAGGTAGACGAGGGGATTCCGTTCGATCAGGAGAGAGGGCTCGTGCCCAATCAGGACGGACGCGTCGCTCCAGGTAAATATGCACAAACTCTCATTGATATTCTACAAAAATGTCACCTTTTCATCAAAGAGTGACACATAAATCATACTACTTACAATTTGTGAAGAATTTAGTTTCCGGGCGGCGAACTGGCTCAAAAATGAACCAAACTGGCCATAAGTTAGTTTTTCAAATTTCATTTTTAAAGAATACTTTGTCCCTCCCCCCCTTGTTCCTCCCTTGGGGTACTTTATACAGTCGTTTACAATGGCATTCCATGTGCACAGAGTGCACAGTCCTGGACATTTTATTGATATTTGGATTATTGATACCATTTGATGTGGTTTGGAGAGCAGGTAGATAGGTACTTTAAAATCCTTTTATTGTTTGAATAATAAGTAGGTATAATATTTTGGTGTTTTTGTTTATACACTTTTTTTTGTAATTAGGTACTTTCTAGTTTCTTCTTTCAGTCTTAAATTATTTTTGCTACGAAGTAGGTATACCTACAAAAAGTCTAAAAAATAATGCTGGAAAATTCGGTGACCCCTAAAACTAAGCACCAGTAATTTTGTACCTTTTAACTTAGGAGAAAGTTGAATTCAAATGAGAGCCATTTTTAATAATACCTAATAAATATTTGTATTGTGGTGTAAAGTAAATGCAAGGAAAGATTAATCTCCTAATTATTTGCAGACACAAAGCGAATGCACAATGAATATCCACAGACAAGTGAACTAACAATCTCGTTGGCTCCAGGCCTGTACGTGGCCGGGTGGCTGGGGACCGGGCCGGTGGGCGTGATCCTCTCCACGATGACCAACGCCTTCTCCGTGGCGCGGACCATTGTGCAGGACCTCTCCTCTCAGTCCGAGCAGGCTCGACCGGGCTACGCGGCCCTGGCGGCCATGTTGAGTGGCAGGGGGGTGCAGACGGTGGCCTGGAGCGGATGGGAGCGGATAGACGAGGAGGAGAGGGAGAGGGGCAAGGAGAGAGGCAAGCCGAGAGAGAAGATGCTCGATGTGCAGGAGATGCTGACAGTGGCGGGCAGATGAGCTACAGGTGAGTGCAGACAGTGGACTGGAGCGGATAGACAAGGAGGAGAGGGAGAGGGGCAAGGAGAGAGGCAAGCCGAGAGAGAAGATGCTCGATGTGCAGGAGATGCTGACAGTGGCGGGCAGATGAGCTACAGGTGAGTGCAGACAGTGGACTGGAGCGGATAGACAAGGAGGAGAGGGAGAGGGGCAAGGAGAGAGGCAAGCCGAGAGAGAAGATGCTCGATGTGCAGGAGATGCTGACAGTGGCGGGCAGATGAGCTACAGGTGAGTGCAGACAGTGGACTGGAGCGGATAGACAAGGAGGAGAGGGAGAGGGGCAAGGAGAGAGGCAAGCCGAGAGAGAAGATGCTCGATGTGCAGGAGATGCTGACAGTGGCGGGCAGATGAGCTACAGGTGAGTGCAGACAGTGGACTGGAGCGGATAGACAAGGAGGAGAGGGAGAGGGGCAAGGAGAGAGGCAAGCCGAGAGAGAAGATGCTCGATGTGCAGGAGATGCTGACAGTGGCGGGCAGATGAGCTACAGGTGAGTGCAGACAGTGGACTGGAGCGGATAGACAAGGAGGAGAGGGAGAGGGGCAAGGAGAGAGGCAAGCCGAGAGAGAAGATGCTCGATGTGCAGGAGATGCTGACAGTGGCGGGCAGATGAGCTACAGGTGAGTGCAGACAGTGGACTGGAGCGGATAGACAAGGAGGAGAGGGAGAGGGGCAAGGAGAGAGGCAAGCCGAGAGAGAAGATGCTCGATGTGCAGGAGATGCTGACAGTGGCGGGCAGATGAGCTACAGGTGTGTAGGTGCAGTTTATTTACAATAATTAACAATACAGTCAAGATATTTCATACATAATAAAATCTTTCAGATTTGTGTACAATATTTTATTGATGAAATTTTGATATTTTGAAACATTGGCCCAGCAAAATAAAATATTGTCACAACTCTATTCGAAAGTTTTTATTATGTTAGTATAATGTTGTGAAAGTTTCAACTCTCTTATAAAGATAAGTCAATTGGACTCCTAAGGTTGCACCTTTTACATGGAGTACGAATAAGGAAAGGTTTGGTTTGGTTGATTGGCTTTAGACTGGTGTAGTAGCGCAGACTTTGAAGAGGCTGGTAAGGTAAAGTGGACCCAGCGAGCGTGTAGCCTTTCCTTTCATTAGACGAGCAGTATTGTTCGACCCTTGTTCGACAGTTAAGCTCTGACAAGATACAACCCGAGTGATGACCAGCCACCCCTTCCACCTACACTGTTGCCATTTTATACAACTTTCTGTGAATTTTAAAAGCCAACTGCATTGAAAGATATTTGGCACCACAACAAAACAACCCTTTCCCGGACACCAGCAGTGGTTGAGAGATATTTTCAACCGAACACGCGTCAAAACACTCCGGATTACAAGCTGGCCCAATTGTTGAATTTTACATGGCATTTGCTGAATTGGCTCCATGCTCGCTGGGTCCACTAGTGCCTCTTCACGTGTTATTTTTCAGCTGTACTTGCACAATAATACAGTTTTAAAAATGAAGCCGGTTTTGTATATTTTTTTGTTCAACTGTGTGTAAATTATTGTTTGTGAAGACGAAGACAAAACTAAGAAAATAAGTTTTCAGAAATGGGTGTTTCCTACTACCTATCTACATCTTCCCATGCCTCTAAAGTGGCTTTCACTGAAGCGTGGAGAGTTTTCTCGAGTTTTTTTTATTTATAATGTACCTAATCAGTGTTTAATGTTTATCAATGTGTATGTTTATTTGTACTGAATGTTATATTAAAATTAGATCAAAGTGGAAAGTGTTTTTCTTCTATAATAATAATAATAATAATGTAATTTATTGAGCACATAAAATAGGTACATAATTGGTCTGTATTCAACAATCGAGTCGTTGATCTTCCATACATCCATCTCTTCTCTTCAGCTGCTTCACATCTTCACCATTTACCTACTTCTTCTTAATTCATAATAGTCATTAAAATTGTGCTTCAATATCAGTGGTAATATTGGAAGAACATCCAAGCATTTGCTTTTTAGCTGAGGGAAAACCACTGAAAAAACATTCTCAGCAGGATGTAATCTTGATTCTCGTCTTCCAATATCATTACTTCACGAATTCTCTTTCTTGAATGATAGCGAGTTTATCCTTAACGAGCGTCTTGAAAGCTTTTAAACTTAGGGTCTGCTCTTCTGTTGTTGTTGTGTTGTATGCTACTGAGGCTGAATAGGAAAAACAGTTCTTGAATTTTTTACTTCGATGAGTTCCAAAGTCTAGCTTATCTTTGGACCGCGTGTCTCGTAGGTGAATATCACGACGCTTTCTCAACTTATCATTTAAATACTTTGGCTCTCCCGTTCTCAATATCTTGTGCGTTGCGCATGTTAAATGTAGGCTTCTTCTCGCTTCCATCTTTAGCCAATGAAGTTTTTGAATGTAGGGACTTATATGGTGTCTTCTCTTAATATTGAATACAAACCTAGCACAAGAATTCTGGACTTTTTGAATACGACCTACATCTTTCTTCGAAATACACGGTCCGTAAACGATGTCACAGTAATTCAAATTAGATATTATAAGTGCCTCAACAAGCTTGCTTTTTGTTGATCTTGTCAGAATTTGTTTAAATCTTTGCATTGTTCGTAGTTTGCCGTAAGCTTTGCTATTTGCTTTCTGAATATGATCTGAGTAAGTCATTTGGCTGTCCATTATCAAACCTAAATTCCTTGCATTTTCTGAAGTGGGAATAATAGAACCATTTATATGTAGTTTAAATTCACTATTAAGTATTTTGATCCGTTGACATTTGTTCCCTATAATCATTGATATGGTCTTCGAAGTGTTTAAAGAGAGTCCTTGACTTTCACTCCATGCAGCAATAGACTGAAGATCTTCGTTTATTTTCTCTTGTGCTGCAGCTAGATCTTGAGGGCGAAAGGTATATAGAAGCTGGGTATCATCTGCAAATTTGTGTATTTTGCAGTGTTTCACACTCTCATCGATATCAGTTGTGTAAACTATGAACAGTAGTGGAGCGATACTTGAACCCTGTGGTACTCCTGTTCTATTTTCCCTTGACATTGATACGTTATTAGCTGATAATTTTACCCGTTGTTGACGTCCGGTGAGGTAACTTGCAAACCATTTAATTGTCATCTCTCCCACTCCAAGATATGTGAGTTTAGCCAGTAGGAGTTCATGATTGATAGAGTCAAAGGCTTTTGTAAAATCTAATAATATAAGACTTGTAACCATTTTCTTCTCCATTCCCTTGATCGCTTCATCAGTTACATCTAGAAGTATTGATGTTGTCCCACGATTTTTCCTGAATCCTGACTGACTATTAGATAATAATTGCAGTTCTTCTAGGTATGCAGTCAGTTGCTTCACAACAATTCTTTCTAGTATTTTGGACATTGTAGTGAGAATACTAATGGGTCTAAGGTCTTTGAAATGTTTTGGATGTGAGCATTTTGGCAAGGGTGTTATTACTCCTTCTTTCCATAGATCAGGAAATATTCCAGAAACAAGAGAATGATTTACAATACTGTGTATAGCATTTAAACAGTTTGGCATGCATAGAAGTAATGTATTGATATTTATATTATCAATGCCTGTTGCTTTGGTCTTAATTTTTTTTTTTTTTTAATGAATCACAAGTCTACCGTTAGTGGTTTTTGGAATTGTGATTGGTTAACAGATAATCACACATCTCAGAACTGCTCTTATTTACCTAAATTGCCTTAAAATAGGCAATTTTAAAGAAATGATCAAAATTCAAAAATTTAGAAATTTTTGAAATTTCAATTTTTCGAAATTTTGAATAAATGACGTTTTTGAAGAAATCTAATGAAGATACTCGCACACATACGTCTCTTTCAACTTCAAGTTTTATTAATTTTATTTAATAATAATTCTCCCGGTTCCAATAATTGGGTCGGGGGGTGGCTAGGGCCTCGGGCTCCTGAGCTTGGCTTTTCCTCTTCTTATCTCTTCTCCACCATCTTCCACTTCTCCCTGTCTTCCCACAACTTTTCTTCCTCCACTTCTTCCCACTTCTCCAGTCTCTCTTACATCCTCTGCTACTGCTTTATTTAATATAAATAACAAAAAACATTTTATCACATTCATTTACATTCGTTACACTCCTCTGTTTCTGGTTTCAGATTCAACCGTGACCATGACTGCGCTGCTTTGCATTATACCTCGCTATACCTGACAAGACGTGGGACAGATTCTGCGGTCAAATCTACGATATGACAGACTAGCGCCGTGTGGTGTGAAAGATTCAGAGAATTCGTAGAGGGACAAAACGAGTGAAGAAGATGAGTCGTAAATGAAAACTTCGCGGAGACAATTTTCTCGTCTCAATGTTATTCAGGGCTTTCTCGAGTGAGATGAGAAGCAATTTTCACATGAGAACATTTTATATGATCGGTTATTCTAAATCCCTTCACACTGTGAGAAGAAACCATGACATGTTTTCCATTTGCTTCTGTGTTAAATAGAATCCTCAAGGGAATCAAAATGTCAAGGAAATTTAGAATAAGCCTTCAGGTAGTAGGCTATAGGTTGTGATGGGCTTGGGTATTGTTATGTATTCGCAAAGTAGATTATTGATCACAATTTCAGTCATTGCTGAGTGATCTGCTACTCGGAGTTGCAATGAGAAAATGAATGATATTCTTTCGAGCGCCCGCTAAATTTTTTAATTTTTTAAATTTCAAAAGCTGTTTAGGACTTTTTGTCCGTGAACCGAATTATTGAATTTGTTGAAAACTGCTACATACAGTATCATTGCTTGTAATTTATCCACCTATTCTTTAAAATTATATTTTTTAAGCTAGTAATTCTATGAAGTAGACAGGAGAAGGATTTTACTCTGAATATTACGCTAAATAATGATTTTGATTGTAAATATTTTGGCCTCAGTAGCCAAAGGGTAGATGGGGTGATACTTTTAGTATCATGGTTTTGTCATGCTGTTACCATTTTTGTATACTATATTTTATGTCAATAAATTGTTAATGTTACTTCTGTTGTGTTTCCTGATTTCCCCTTCAATTCATATTCTCATATTTTCATACTTATTCTGGGGAAAAGTAGGTACCTACCTATTCAATTCTTGGTTTTAAAATACGTTTTTAAAACTTGTGAAGCACCAAAGGAGAAGGATATATTTAATGTAGAATATAGAACATAATAGAGAAAATATAAATACCTACTTAGGCAGTGGTAAAAGGAAAAAATGCAAAAAATTATTTTAAAAAATGCCAAATAAACGAATTTTAGGAATTTTTGAAAATATGCAAGTTCTAGAAAGATATTAGGAAATATACTAGTAAGTTCAGGCCTCACATTACTCCAGAAAATATTCACCCTTCAAAATGATTACTAGCCGTAGTGCCACTTGAACATTGACCGCGGGCCAATTTCAGTGTCCAGGAGTGTTCATCAATTTGGTAAATGCTTTATTTTGTTTAGTAATTTTTTCCGACTATGTCCCCATATAGCCTTTATTTCTGTCGCAATCTTCCTTCCACATTTTTACCGCCAATCAAGAAAAAGTAGCTGATACAGTATTATTAGTGTAATTTCATTTTAGTTTAGTTTAACGTCGCACTGTTCATGCAACCATCTATAGGCAATGATGGACCGTGCGAATTAGGCGGTCGTGGCCTATCAGGGAACCTTCCCAACATGTCTCTTGACTGAGGGACACGAAACCCCCAAGTCAAGTTGGACGGCCACGGGAATCGAACCCGAATCTGTCCTTCAGCGGCCTGGGTTCGATTCCCTCAGTCGTTAGGCCCCGCGTGACCCTCCCTCCCAATCATAAATATTAAATAATCATTCTTCCGTGTTGTCATTAGCATAATACGCTGGGTAAAGAAGGTACTACTATATTTTTTCGAATGATTTCTGTTATTTTTCTCGTGTAGATACTAATTCATTACCTACTTGTGATATTACGCAATTATAAATTAATATGTATCAAATCTACCAGTGTGTTGTGGACGTAGTTCTTATAACATTCTTTTTATCATTAAATTCTAGAAATATAATTTTGATTCTAAACATAAGAAATAATTTCATCTCCTTGAAATGTGGGATCAGAAATCAAGCTCTACTTTTTAATTACAATATAATATCGGTAAACGGACGTTTCGCCGACGGAACTTTCGCCGATATTCCAAAATGGTAGGAACTTTCGCCGACGGTAAAATTGACCATGGAGGAACTTTCACCGCCAGAAAAAAATCTTAAAAACCAATCATATCTCAAAAATTAAAAAAAAAGGAAAAAATGTCAAAAACGAAAGTCTCATATCTCAAGAAATAAAAATCTCAAAAAACCAATCATATCTCAAAAATAAAAAAATTAAAAAATCTCAAAAACAAAAATCTCATATCTCAAAAAATAAAAATCTCAAATTTCTTAAATTTCTTAAATTTTAAAATATTTAATATATATATTTATATTATATATTTATTAAAGTGTTAAGAAAAAATCTTCCTCATTATTATGAGGATTATTATTACGATAGCCGACTTATAAAAAAATATTGTGATGTGCTCATTTACATGCGGAAAAAACCAAGTTTCTCTCGTTTTGAGTTAGTTATAACTTAATCACTGACATGTCAGTTGGAGCCTCAATGTACCTCAAAATTGGAAAAATTGTATGCTTTCAATGAATTTTTTATACGTTCTGTGTTGAAAACACGGATTTTCCCATGTCCCAGCACCCATATCTGAAGGAAAATGCATTTAGATCAACATTTTTTTTAAATAAAAAAAGCACAAATCTAAAACATTTTTGAAAATGACCCGTTTATCTATATTAATTTTTATTTGTTAAATGTTATGAGATGTATGTCACCCAATACCCTAGATGTTCGGGAAAAATACAAATTTTGAGGTGTTTTAGACAAAGTACAAAAAAATAATAAAGAAATGTCTTCATAAGTGTAAAAATAACGAATATCAAAAAGAAACACTTTTCAGCATTTATATCTAGAAATATCTATATCTATATCATATATCTAGAAATGTTTAATTATTTTATTATTTTATACTGTTAAATATGTTATGTAGTTTTCTTTAATTTGATTTGGTAATCTGTGTATTTCGCAATTTGCATGTGCTGCAAACAGACAATAAAATAATAAATAATAAAAAATGTAGGAATATATTTTTAAGAAGCGACATAAATTGCTTATTGAGTACAAAACAATTTTTATTTTAGATCATAGTTCATTCGTATTTTTATTCGTAGTTATTAGTTCACAGTTAAGTTCGCAGTTAAGTTGGAATTTCCTAGCCGTTACCAAGGGACCGGACACGCATTAGGCGTGCAGCTGCCACCTGTCTCTCATCTCAAGGGATTAAAAAGTATCCTTCCTCACAACGACACACATAAAAAAATGTCAAAATACACTTTATTTTGGATTGAAGTGTAGAGATGGAATACATACTCACATATTATTTCCTGAAATATTAATTATTTTTCCGAGAATGCTTATAAATTGTCACCACTTCATCTACTATTTTCATTGTCGGCTAAAATTCCGCCTTGCATCGGTCAAAGTTCCGTCGGCGAAAGTTCCGAAATGTCGACCAAAGTTCCGTCGACGAAAGTTCCGTCGGCGAAAGGTCCTACCACCTATAATATCATGCTCGACAAAGATACGATATTTGAATCACTTTCTCTATTGACAGTGACTCAAGATTGTTTTGCTAATTAGATAATCACAAAGATGTTAATTATTCACGACCAGCGTATTGCCATGTTTGGTCAACCCCTCGGTTTTTTCACCCCTTCCATTGGCCGTTACTTCCTGCGACACCACCCCACTCCACTCTCTGAAGGAAGTACAAAGTCAAGTGAGAGTTGGGTTTTCCTGGGTGCATCCGCTCTGTTTCCCCTGCCCGGGATATCCAGTCATGGGGTTTGTCACCGGAATTCCTCAACAATCCCAACAGCAAAACAAGGTTCACGAATATTTTCACTCTGCATTTTCAGAATTATTACAATATTTTTAAGTTCTCAACAATGTATTATCACTTTAATATCACGATGAAGACTTTGAAAAATATGACGTCGTTGACATTTTAACATTTCAAAAATTCTTTAGAATTCTAAACTGATTTCTTGAAAGCTATTTATCCACATAATAATGTACCATTTCTGAGTTCCGAGATTATTATTTACGATAATGATGATCAAATAGAAAAGATGGAAGGAAAGATAATTTTGACGTTCTGAAAAGTGAATAAGGGTTGGTTTTTCAATGTTATGTTTAGTTTTAAACGGTTCATTAAAACTGGATTTCTCTGACACACCATACAAGAGTATTTAAAAACTCCCTATAATCGACTGAAGAAACCCACGAAATACTCAATCATTTCCTTTGACGACCGGATGAGAACCCCGGGCCTCGGAAATGCACGTGATTGGTGCGTTGCCACCCGAGCCAACTTTCCCGTTGCTTGTTACACTGTAGTTTGTTTTTATCATAACGATATTATTTTCGTCGAGTTTCAATAACACT
Source organism: Leuctra nigra (assembly GCA_934045905.1). Classification (NCBI taxonomy): domain Eukaryota; kingdom Metazoa; phylum Arthropoda; class Insecta; order Plecoptera; family Leuctridae; genus Leuctra; species Leuctra nigra. The sequence goes on from OW203765.1 coordinate 37,991,040, forward strand.
TTGTTTGCTGGCAGGAAAAAGAGAAGAAGTTATATTATAACTTATTCACGGAGCAAGTTGGCTCAGGCTGTAGAGCTCTGGTACTCGGTGACCCAGGTTCGATCAGCCTAGTCGTAGAACAGTGCGACGTTAAATATCACGAAAATAACATAATGTTTATATTTAATTTCGACTGTAGATATTTCTTCGAAAGTGCAACACTCAAATAAATTGTGCTTTGAATTGGTCAGGAGAAAAGCGAAGGGGAATTTGCCGAGAAAATTTCTGTAACTCAGAGGTAGAAGGTCGGAAGTCCATTTTCTCGATTTTGCGTTGCACACTTTTGGAATATCAGATGGCAACAAATGAAGTTATGTGTGTTCTATTACACAATGACTCATGTCATATCACAATTTTTACAAATAAGTTAGGACGAATACCAAATTACTGTTTTTACGGCTCACCTCAAGAATCAATAATATGGACTTCCGCCCTTCTACCTTGAGGTCCAGATTTTTGTATTCCTTTGAAAGACGTTTTCAAGCGGCACCCCCACAGCACTTTCTCTGTTTGTTTTTTATTGTATTTTTGCTCGCACTGCCCAGGTCACCTTGTCAACATACTGATGCAGCTGAACATATTGAATGTCATACTCTGATTGGCTAATATGTGAAAATGAACGATTTGATTGCATGGTGATTGTGAGCAATATATTTCACGCTTACGAATGTTCATCGAAATCGATCAAGTAAATGTTGCTTATTATTTTCCCTTTCCATGAGATTATTCTTCCTGTCTTATTTATTTTATTGATGATGTCATCATCCTCATTATTTTTATTGCCCATATGTCAGAATCTTCTTCTGGACAAAATTCACTTAAAAAAAACAGTCGTAAATGAACATAAACGATAAACTGTCGAATATCAATAAAATATGTAAAACAGGATGAAATATTCCAAGAAAACTGGAAATAATCAATGTCATTTAATTGCTCATGAGAAGTTTGTGAACAGTGCCTTGATACAAATAATTTTCACAACTGTCTGTTTTCCAAGGTCTATTTTCACGTTTTTATGCATCATTTGCCCAAGAAAACGTGGCAATGATTCGTCCAACGCAAGATGAATAATTTAGTGTCGAGTCCACTTGTTAGAAATGTTTAACGGAGCACGTTGGCTCAGGCAACATAGTCCTGATGTTCCGGGTTCTATTCCCGGCCTCCATCCTGACTGAGGGTTTACAAGGCTTCCCTCAGTCAAGAGGCAAATGATGGGAAGGTTCCCTGCTAATAGACCACGACCGCCTCCTTCCAACCGTCCATCCTCACCCAATCATCATCATAATCATACATCCGGTGTCATTGGCCTAGTTGAAGGACAGTGCGACGTTATTAAACACTAACATTTATATAATTTGCTTGAGAATTGGCGTTTGTTCTTTCAATGTCCAATGCCCCACACAAATGTATTATTATATTATTTAAAAGTTACGTTTATTATTTCAAACGCAAGGAATGTAATATCTTTCTGACCTATTGTTTGACTGGTCATTATTCTTTATTTTAAATACCTAAAACTTTTTGAGTATATGTTGCCAATGATAATTAAGTATGTTGAATCATTATGTACTCCAGATGTAGAAAGCCCGAAGTCCATTTCAATGATCCTTGTAATCCAGCAAATCTGTCTTGATCCCTTCATTTGTAATGGTTTCATGAGTCATTGCGTAAGAGAATACTTCAATGTTCTGTATTTGTTGACATCAGTCAAATAGCAATTTGATAGCTTGATTAGAAGATTTCGAAAGTGTTCAACTCAAAATCGAGAAAATGGACTTACGTCCTTCTACCTCTAGGGTACATCATTATGAAGAAGATGTACCTGAAGGTTGTAACTATCCCAGCAATGTCGAGTATTATTTAGGTGCATAAATCATATAAATCAAACCAGTAAGTAAATAGGAGTTTTTGATAAATATTCAGGGGACCAAAAGATTTATAATTTGCTGGTGACTGAGTAAATCTGAGGTGACTGAGGTGACTGAGGTGACTGAGTCACGTGGTCTGACTTTATAATTCATGTGAATCCACAATCAATATACCCCACTACTTGCTTCGAACTCCTGAATATGTTGACATCGAAGGGAGATGAAATATATTCATGGCAAATGCACTTTTTAAAAGATGCCAAGAGTTTTGAATCAGCTTGTAAATACTAAATAGTACAGTGAGCAAGCTGGCTCTGGCAATAACACGCCCAGGTTCGATTTCAGCGGCTGTCCTAACTGACTGAGATATTCTCAAGGTTTGCTCAGTCAAGAGAATAAATAATGTTGGGTAGGTTCCCTAGTTATAGGCCAGGACCGCCTCCTTCCTACAGTTAATCCGTAACAATATTTTTTGAGCGAGCGAAGCGAGCGACTCCATTTGGCTCTTTTAGCACGGACCTCTGTTTTTTTTTTTGTTTTTTGTTTTGTTTTTGTTTTTGTATGCTAAAGGAAGCAATAGAAGTCGCACCGCTTCACCGATCCACCTGAAATTTTGCACACATGTAAAGACAACCTTCTCTGTTTGCAGACCCAATTTTTTTTTGAAATCCATCCATTGGTTCATTGTTAAAATAAGTATCTCCTGATAGCCTAAAAAATGAAAATGGTCTTCGAGAAATGTGATCAAACTCATATTTAGCATGGTCAGTAAGACCAACAATGTCACTTATTTTACCAATTTTCAGCCGAATCTGTCAAGAAAGTATGCACTTATTGACATTTTTAATAGCTGTCAGAAATGAAACATTGAAAATGAATGTCTTTCCAATGCAACTGAATCTGATTTGCTTTAGGTACAAGAGTGTTTTGATGGTATGTACACTTTTTTAGTGAAAAGCAGATATTTTTATGTGTATTGAGTTGATCAAATTTGAATAATTCAATTTGGATCATAGTTTCCAACAAATCATTTCGAGTTTTTAAGGACCTTGATTGTCTTTTCGTTAATTCGTAGTTCTGATGGCCGTGCCTCCCGTGTTTCTACTTGGCTGATTTTGCATCCAGGAGGGATTAGAAACATAAGCTCACATTTCAATAATATCATCGAGTGGCGTTTGTTCTCTTCTAGCGTTCACACGTCATTCCAGTTTCTTCATAAATGAAAGTTAGTTCTGTGAATTATTCTCAGTATTTTCGCTTATATTTGTGGATTAATCGCTAGTTTTGCATGTTTGTTGTGTTGAATGGTGATATTAGATATTTTGGGAGCCATTCAAACCATTTTTCCGCGTCAGAATCTGTTTAAAGTATTAGAAAATAGTTTTATATACTAGGTCTACGAAACCTACCAAGAGACGCTTGTAGCTCATTTGGACTTGAAGTAATGTGAGCAATGAGTGGAATATATAAAGTTTGGAGTGATGAAGTAAACCGGCTAGATGCCCCTTCAGCTGTAGACAATGTCATAAACATTTCTAGTCAACCCATAGGAGCTTCTATAAATGATTTTTCGTCTAGTGATGAATCGGACACGGAGCTAATGCAAGTTGAGTCTGCAACCAATGAGATGTCTTTGAACATAGTTCCCGATGGTTTCACGATGGTGACAGGAAATAAAAGGCGTCGTAATTGTAACGATCGTCCCAGCACACGATCATCTGGGTCAGATGCTTCAGGCCCATCATCCAAGAGAGTGATCAACCTTGTGCGTACGCAGAACTCATTTGAGCCGCTTGCAAGTGCAAATGATATGGACACGACCCCGATGACGGCGGAGACTTTGCCAGATAAGAAGTATAAAATCCCACCAATAGTGATTCAAAATATGAAATCTCATAAGGCATTAGTTGAGTTGCTCTCCGCTGTATGTCCAGAACAAGGGGCATTCATAATCAAACCTGGTCTTGAAGTTTCTCGAGTAATCATTAGAGATATTACCTCGTACAAACTAATTACCTCCGCCCTAGACTCGACTGAGGGAATAGAGTACTACACGTTTCCAACTGAGCGCACTAGATCACAGCGTTTTGTTCTGAGAGGTCTGCCACAATCTGCTGAAACAGAAGACATTCAAGAGGAGCTGAAGCAGCAAGGCTTCAATGTCCGCTCTGTGCGGCAGATGAAGATGCCTGGAGACAGTACACGTCTTTTGCCCCTTTTTGAATGTACGCTAGTAAGTACGAGTGGTCAGGCTCCAGTGGACCTCAGCCAAATCAAGAGACTCCTCTACTGCGTGGTCTCCACCGAGGCCCCACGGAGCAAGAAGATTAATGTCATACAATGTTTTAATTGTCAAAGAGTGGGTCATACGGCCAAATTTTGTCATCGCCAGCCACGATGTGTTCGATGTGGAGGTGTGCATCAGGTTAAGGAGTGTAAGGAGTCACCAGAAACAGCAAAGTGCTGTAACTGCAATCAGCAGCATGCCGCTTGCTACCGAGGATGTGATGTCATCAAGGCAGCAACTCGTCATGCTACTCGAGCCCGACGTCCACAGCAGCAAGATGGCTCTTCTCCACAGCATGATAACCGAGGGAATACTCAGACGCAACCCACGCCCGTGCCACGAGTCTCATTGGCGCAACCACGGACTTTTGCTTCTGTTTTGAACACTCAGATAAATCCAGAGCAACCCTCGTCCTCAAACACCACTGCCTTAGAAGAAGCAGAGAGGCCACCCAATGCTCTTCCTGAACTCGTACAACCGGTAGTACCTCAACAATCAACTATTGATTGGATAGCCCTTATAAACGGCATTGCAATTTTTATAGTTAATATGAACATTCACCCCATCATTACGTCTCTGGCAAGTTTTGTGCCAACTCTTCTTTTGTCTGTACAAAATCGCAATGCCAGCGATTAATTCAATTAATCTAATCATTTGGAATGCTAATAGCATAAGTTCTCGTAAAGACGAATTACTTCTATTGATGGAATCACGAAATTTAATGGCTGCCCTTGTCTGTGAGACCCATCTTAACCCTAAGGACAAGCTTAAGCTTGCCAATCACTCAGTGTATAGAACTGATCGTCCAGGAGACAGGAGAGCAGGAGGGACTGCAATCATCATTGACAATCGAGTAAGTCACTACGAGATTGTTTTACCTGAAACGAAATCAATAGAGGCTACCGCTATCCTGCTTTTTACTAAACTGGGTCCACTCCGGCTTATAGCCACGTATTGTCCTCCGCGAACTAAGCTTCTCACAGCAGATATAGAAGCATTAATGGACTCGAATTACCCGACTATTCTCGGTGGCGACCTTAATGCTAAGCATACAGCCTGGAACTCGCGAGTTGTCAACGCCAATGGCCGCACTCTCCTTTCACTCTCCCGTATAAGTGACTTTACTGTGACTGGACCGCAAGAAGCGACACATCTTCATATCCCTACAGGAAGAGCTGATGTTCTTGACATTGCGGTGGTGAAAAATCTGCGACATTCCATTGAATTAGAAACACTTTTAGAATTGTCTTCAGATCATAATCCTGTACTTTTGAGCGTAGGGGACTCATACGAGACCGTTGATCCCATCATTCGATTCAATTACAGAAAAGCAGACTGGGAAAAGTTCAGAGAGCATTTATCAAATAAGTTGGAGAGTGGACCACTTGATTCGCATCAGGATATAGATTTAGCAGTAAATAAATTAACGGAAAATATTATGGAAGCAAGAGCGATCAGTGTTCCCATTTGTAATACAAAAAGGTGCACAATATTTGATCTTCCACGTGGAATTAAACTGTCAATAGCCACTCGAAACCGTGCACGTAGGAGATGGCAGGCGCTCAGAACACCTGATTTACATGAAGAATATAAGCTCTTAGACAGATCTGTAAAGGAATTAATTCGTCGCCACAGGAGAGAGAGGTGGGAAGATGCTGTAGCCACACTAGAACCAGGGAGTCGTCCACTCTGGTCCATGGCAAAACGACTGACAAGAAGCAAACAACCAAATCCACCCATTCAAGGTAGTACACACCTTGCATGCAGCCCACATGATAAGGCAGAAGTTCTAGCAGATTCGCTTCAAAATCAGTTTTCCCCAAACCCGCCGACTAATTCATCAGCACATATCGAGGCTGAAGTAAGAACCCATCTTGCTATACACAAGGCGCAGGCTGAAGATGATGAAGTCGTTCTCTGCTCTATGGACGAAGTAATTATATATCTAAATGAACTTGCAAATGGCAAGGCACCTGGTATTGACGAGATCACAAACACGATTCTTAAAGAACTTCCTATACCTGCCGGTGAACGTATCCTTGAAATATTTAATGCCAGTCTCCGTCTTCAACACTTCCCCACCCAATGGAAAGTAGCCAAAGTCATTGTGTTCCCGAAAGCGGGAAAGAATCTTCGTGACCCTGCAAATTACCGGCCGATTAGTCTCCTCTCATCACTATCGAAGCTTTTTGAAAAGGTCCTTCATGCTCGAATTAGAGGCCACGCAAACGCTACAAAGCTGCTGATCAATGAGCAGTTTGGCTTTCGACAGAAGCATTCAACAACACATCAGCTTCTACGTGTGGTTGACAAGATAAACGATGGATTTAAAAAGCTGAAAGGAACTGGTATAGTTTTCCTGGACGTTGCTAAAGCATTTGATAGAGTTTGGCATGAAGGCCTACTACAAAAACTAATTAAATATCAATTCCCCAACTACTTAATCAATATCATCCACTCCTATTTAAATCAAAGATCCTTCACCGTACACATCAACGGTGCCTGTTCTTCAGCGAGGCCTATTCTGGCTGGAGTTCCTCAGGGATCTATCATTAGCCCCATCCTCTTCAACATCTTCACCAATGACATCCCAACTAACATTCCGGACACCGAAGTAGCTTTCTATGCTGACGATGCCGCAGTCATCTGCCAATCTATGGCATCTAATCAACTTGGCCCGCCTCTGCAAAAAGCATTAGACGTACTCAGCCACTGGTATACAGAGAACCGTATAGCCCTAAATTCATCTAAGACAGAGGCAACACTCTTCACCAAGCGACGGAAATTTCAACCCCCTACCATAAACATCTCTGGTACAGATGTCTCCTGGTCTCCCAGCAATGTTTACCTGGGTGTCACCCTGGATGCCAAGCTCTCCTGGAAGGCCCACGCTGAGAAGATTGCCAGCAAGGCCAACGGGAAGACGGCGGCGCTGTTCCCACTGCTCAAAAGCAAATCCATGCCGCTCACCAGCAAGCTGCTTCTTATCCAGAGCGTCATCGTGCCCACACTGACGTACGCCTCACCAGTGTGGTACGAGAGGACTTCAGCGGGAGCGAGAACAATGCTGCAGAGGGTGCAGAACAGGGCCCTCAAGATCGCCCTGCGCACTCCGATGTTCACCCGGACGAAGAGCATACACCAAGATATAGGATTTGCCTATCTCCACGAAGTCATGGAAAATCAGAGAGAGTCGTTCTACGCAGCACTCGGAGACCATGGAAATCCACTAATCAGCAGACTGGCTGATGTTACTTCCTAACTCTTGACTCCTATAGTCTAAATTTGTGTCAATGTTTTACAATTTTTATAATTTCCAAATGTCATGACAGAGTTATGTACAAACATTATGTGTACGGTATCTGAAAATTCAGGCACTACAAGTATGTAGTAGCCAACAAGAGCGAAGAACGTCATTCCAAATCTCTCCTGCATTGTGCTTCTTTTCGTTGATAATTTTGGCAATTTGGTGTACTTTGTGAAGGTATTAGTAAAATTGAATCGCTTTTAAAGCATAGATATTAGGTATCTACAGTTTTTGTCCAGGGGATTGATTATTTCAAATTATTTTCTTCTTGGAAACGTTGGATTTATTCCGTTTCTGAGCTTCTGTCTAGCCTGACATTTCCTTGAAGGTTAGGTATATCTCGGATTACACATTAATGGTGGTCATACAATGACACATTGTTTTATATTGATTCAGTGGATCGTAGTTTGCTTTCAGTTTGACTTAAAATAATGTTTTCTGTGTGTTAACGAACGCATATTCGGTTAATTTTTGCGCACGTGTCGTGCTCGCTCATTCAACGCGTTACACAGAGCGTTTTCCTAGTATAATCATCATAATCATCCTTCGTTCTAGTTGCAGAACTGAGTGACGTTAAATTTGTAAATTTGCTGATATTTGAATATCATTTTCCTTTGCGGCATTCAAATACTATAAATGTGGAAAATAGTACACTATTTATTGAATCTGATTTATTTTAGAAATCAGAATCATTAAAAAACATTTTTTTGCCAAATTCAATACACAGGTTAAATAATAACGTTTCAATAACTTTGCATTTCAATAGCTTTACGTTTTGCCTCAATAAACTATATAAACTATACGCAGTTTAGTTAATATGAACTCAATAACTCTAACGAAAGATTACTCAGTCTTCTTTGGTTAAATGTAGTTTAGTAGTTTTGCTCCGTAAACTCTTTTTTATTTTTTCAATAAATTCAATAAATGCGTGAAGAGACAAACAATTTTTCAACAATTGCTCTTTTCCTCAACAATCGCTGATCTTCATAACTAACTTTTTCAAAATCTTAGGAAATAAAATATATGAAACAGTATTGAAATCAACTATGAGAAATGCAAGTTGAGATTTATGCTTTATTTGTGACGCTTCTTCGGCATGCCTCACGGAAAAGCTGTGACGTATCATCCCTTCCCTTTATCCCTGGTCAGGCTCGTCGACCAGCGCTGTGTCTGTCTCTGTCACTCCCGTGCAGTCCCGCTCTGTCCCTCTCTCTCTCGCGCATGTAAACTCGCTCCCAGCTGGCTAGCGGCTGACCGGCAGGAACTCAGGAGCTCAGTTGCATTCAGAGAGTCGAGGAGTGAAGACGTCGGTCAAACAGTTCAGTCCGTCTCGTGGACACTTCATAGAAGACAGAAGACAGCAACAAGTAACAAGTATATTAGTCAAAACTACTTTACAACGCCAAGTTATCACTCAGCTGCAAAATGCTCTTCGACATTTTAAAACATTTCGAGAAAATTAATCGTGATTTTCACTTCGCCGTGCTTCATGAAGATTTCAAGATTTTCCACCGTGACTTCGTCTCTGCGCAAAGTTCTTCAACAATTTCCAAATATTACGAAGATTTTACGCTTCATTTTCCAACGTGACGACATCCTTCCGTGCGGCGTGAAGATTTTGAACAATTTTCAAGAAAGAAGAACTTTCCGAGCAACTCAACATTTGGTCTACAAATAAGTCAAGAGTTTCCGAGAACTTCGAGTCAAACAATCTTCGTTTTCTATCATCAAGAAAGTCGGCAGCCGAAGAGTTTCCCTTCTCAAAGCCAAGTGAACTTCTCAAACAAGTTCAGTCCACGTAATATTCCCTTCCTATTCCTGCTTCAAGATTCCTAACAACAAATCCTACATCAAGAGCTTCTGAATTCTCCTGCAACCTGAGTTTCCCCGTGATGCGCGTCTCCATGCAAGCTCGTGACGTATCAGTTGTGACGTCACTCCTGTACTACCTGGCCAGTAAACATCGACTCAGTCTCCATGCAAGCTCGTGACGTATCAGTTATGACATCGTTCCTGTTCTACCTGGACAGTAAACATCGACTGAGTGATTCATTCCTCAGTCGCATCAATTCCACGCAATTGACAACAATTTGTTGAATTGTCGTTGCAAATACATACGTGATTTATTCCGTTGTATATTAAGACGTTTTATTGGATAATAAAATGTACTGCTTTTCTCAGAGCGTTGGATTTAGTCTGCTCATTGAAAGTCAACTTATTCTGTGTGGGATTAAGTCCACAGAATTAGTAAAGTCTACCGGATATTTGCAATGTTACAGCCATTTTAACATTGAAATATACATGAATAGATGGATAGAAACTTCTGTGTGGGATTTAGTCCACAGAATTAGTAAAGTCTACCGGATATTTGCAATGTTACAGCCATTTTAACATTGAAATATACATGAATAGATGGATAGAAACTTCTGTGTGGGATTTCGTCCACAGAATTAGTAAAGTCTAACGGATATTTGCAATGTTACAGCCATTTTAACATTGAAGTATACATGAATAGATGGATAGAAACTTCTGTGTGGGATTTAGTCCATAGAATTAGTAAAGTCTAACGGACATTTGCAATGTTATGACACTTAAACATTGAAATATACACGAATAGAGGGATAGAAACTCCTGTGTGGGATTTAGTCCACAGAATTAGTAAAGTCTACCCGATATTTGCAATGTTACAGCCATTTTAACATTGAAATATACGTGAATAGATGGATAGAAACTTCTGTGTAGGATTTAGTACACAGAATTAGTAAAGTCTAATGGATATTTGCAATGTTACAGCCATTTTAACATTGAAATATACGTGAATAGATGGATAGAAACTTCTGTGTAGGATTTAGTCCACAGAATTAGTAAAGTCTAATGGATATTTGCAATGTTACTGCCATTTTAACATTGAAATGTTCTTCTCTCTTTCGATAGAAAGAGATAGGAATTGTGTATCATTCGATTATCTTTGCGTTTTCGCCTCGTTCGCGTATTTCCTCTCCATGGCGCCGCCACCCAATCGTAAACCTCCAAAGCAGTACCGCTGGTGATACATACATTACCTACTGTTCAGGGCAAATGTATAATCGGCGATCTTCATGATGCCCCTATGACAACGGCAGTACCTGTTGTACAAGACAAGGACAGCGACAAGGCAACGGATCGGATTTGTCAAGGATACTCTTCAAACATTACCATCACAATTCTCTTATACAACAAAAACAAAAACATTAGCCCAACGGCTGGTGTGTTGGATACCTCGGTTCTCGTTAGATCACCGAGGTTAAGCAACATTGAGCGCGGTCAGCGATTGGATGGGTGACCATTCAACTCTGCCTTGCCAGGTTGCTGCCGTTGGGTCAGAGAGACTGGGGTGTTTGGGGGTCAGTGTGGCGACCTCCCTCCACCTGTTATCAGTCTCTCGACGGCGCGGGTTGTGGAGGCTCGTGCTGTGAATGTTACACCGTCCTTCGGAAGGGACGTTAAGCCGTTGGTCCCCTTGGTATCTTTCGTCAGGAGTAGGCTACATGCCGGTACCGGGTTTCCTCTCCTCCCTTCTCTATATTACATTCTCACTAGTGGAGCCTGGCTCTGTTGAGAATATAGACTTAATAATAATAGTAATTGACTGAAACTGAAAACTGAAACATTTATTAAAACGCATTCGCTACAAAATCATAGGTACACAAAATAAGTATCAATTACCTACGTAACAAACCTACAATGGTTTTGAGAAGGTATTTTTCTAGATAACCAAAATTTTATTTTCCCAACATGTAAAATTGTCAATTGTTAAAACTATAAAAATCCAAAAATCGCCTTGCGGGGCTGGTTGGGGGCTGCTTTCTCCCAAAAACAACTTTTAAATAGTAACAATAGCCGCCGAGGCCCCTGAAGAGCCAGTCCGGCACTGATTGGAGCATCTATTGGAGGTGGTACAATATGGGGTTTCCTGCGAAACTCCCTCTGTACATCTGTCATCTTATCGCTAAGATACGAGTTCATCTTCAATTGATTTCGGAAGTCGTCCCCCTGCTCCCGTTTCCTTCAAGTAATCTTCGACAAACGTCACTCACCGTAAACCCAATATAACATTTCAAAAACATGTTATACAACATTTTTTTACACACAAAAAGCCAAGTATTTGTCAATAAATAAATACAATACTTTCATTGACTCCACAAATAAAAAAACTTCTAAATAGATTTTTTTTAACAATATTAAATACTCCCCAAATTACATTTTTAAATCAAATTATTAAAAATTATTATGCAAATTATTATACAAAAAGAATCAGTCAACCAGCCATCTAGTGGTTTTTTGTTGATTGTGATTGGGTTGTGGGCTTCATGGATTGGGGGCTAGTGGTTTTTTGTTGTTTGTCATGGGGTTGTGGGCTTCATGGAATGGGGGCTAGTGGTTTCTTGTTGATTGTGATGGGGTTGTGGGCCACGTGCCTACACGAAGAGGGGATTGTGTGAATCGTTGAACTTCTACTTGTCACTGATCCAAACCTAATACGTATGATACATATGATAAATCTCCCTTGTTGATTGTGTTATAGGGCTAATTTATTGTTCACAAGGATAACGAACGAGGATGTCAGGCAGATGGAGCTCTTCACTCAGCCTCGAAACCTCTTGGAAGTATAAATGTGTTGACTCACCCTTCACTTGGATACGATTTTGAAGTCGCCTCCAAAGTTCATACTGGACTTGGCGCTGTAAGTCTTCTTGAAGTTCAGCACGAACTCGGGCCAGGTGTTAGTCCCCTTGTTCCGTAGCCTGACGAAGGTTGGTGAAGGTTGGCACTGATGAAGGTTGGCGATCGACTCGAAATCTCGTAGCCACTCTGCTCCCCATCTCACACTCTTCGTCCCAACGAGAACAATAGCGATCCATTTTAAGTATAACAAACACAGAAATTTACAAGATAGTCACGGAACACGTCCAGAAAGTAAGTGACCGAGCAACAGTTTCAACAACCCCATAAACCCCTTTCACTTTTAGTTCCTTGGACAGTGGCGCGTCACTCTGCAAACCAGCAGAACTAACACCCTCACAACTAGCGCTAAGTGTCCAATACCATTAACTACCCATCCACATCCTCAAACCCTAAAATAACTCAAATTCCGTTATTAACATACTTATTCCAATTTTAAATAAAATTTCAATCAGCGAAATTTAGTCAAGATACAGCCACAGACGCCAACACATCACCTGAGTAAGTTCAAACAATTAATCTTCCAAATCCAAGTCAAATCATCTTTACAATTCCATTCAATCTCAAATTAAAAATCCAACAATTTATCCTACCAAATTCTACCAATATTCAATTTAAAATGAATACCAAACGAGGAATACACAAACGTCAAAAATGTAAGCACTGTCGTCAACCACGCCATCCCAATACTTCCTGTTCAGGAAACGATCGTAACGAGGAAAAGATCATAAGATTGGTATTATCATAAGAAATACCATAGAGTGCCAAGAAAAAAATGTCTATAGGCGCTCGATTCACTTCATAAATAATTAATGACACGGGTATGGCGGAAATAATGGCACACAGCTAATAACATTTAGTTTATTTTTAAATTCACGTGTGTTGATGGTAACAATAAATAAGACATAATTAATTAACTTAATAATTCCTGAATTCGATATTCAACTTGATATCAACTTGCCAGGGCATAGCAGAAATGGCATGGGTATGGCAGAATTAATGGCACACATCTATTGTATAATATCGAACGGATAAGAAATGTTATACAGCATCCATTAATAGCCACAGGAAATTACAGGATAAGATACTTTCTTCTGGTTCAATTGCTAAAGTAGTGCAATCGGGTTGAAGATAAAAATGTTTCTAAGATGGAGAGAGCGCGGTGGTTCCAGCTTGATGATCGGAACGACTGCCTCTGTCTTGACGGCGATTGCACGAGGGTCGACAACTGAATCCGGTTTCGCAGTCGGAAGAAACTGTCGGCTCCATTGTTGTCACTCACTCGGTTCGCTACTTGAAGGGGAATATTATACCTCCAAAGAAGCGTACCTACTTGGTAAAAACAAGATATGATGAAAGAATTGCAGTAGGGAACAAATCTTTCGGGATGTGAGGTGGCGATTAACAATGCTCTTGCCGTGAATAAACCTCAACCCCTCAGTAGTGCAAGCTGTATAGAATTTAGCAGCCGCCTCGCTAAATCTCCCCACATTACTAGAATTCAATAATTAGAGTAATTACTATTTATGATTATTATATTATGTATAACGATATACTATGCTAATAGTAGGTGCTTCATTCTAAATAAAAATAGACATAATAATATAAAAGCTAATAATATCTAGTGGAGCGGTCGCTCCACCCAGCCAAGTCGTACCGTACACTCACAGTCACTCAACATACCGTAAATGCCTAATAAACTGAGGAGCAGACCAAACACTTTTACTGTAAGCAACAACATGGCATTTTCGGCCTACTGGATCTCAAAATTGGGAAATCTCACATTGTTGCGAAATAACTTAATTTCGAGCTATGGCCCACCTGACAACATATACTAAATTTGGGAACAATAGGTAATGCCATTTGTGGGCTAGAGGGCCGTGAAAACAGTGAAATTACACCCCTTTTAAAACCTATCTTCATCTGATGATGATATCACGAAACACCGCAATCACCGCCACAGCCTAAACGGCTTAACCGATCGACTTGAAATTTTTACCACATGTGCACTTTTGGCGTCCGAGGTGCCTTTTTATAAAACCAACCGGAAGGCGCCATTTTGAAACCGGAAGTGACGTCATATCTCGAAAACGACTACACCGATCGGAATAAAACTATCGCCAAATGATTCAGACGGTCATCTTTATGGAATATCAATAGTCAAAATATACATTTACTATTACCGAAACCGGAAATGACGTCATAAAAATGAAGAATCAGACTTGAATCACCTCTTACTACAATAACTACAAATTCAGAAGGGCCGGAAAGCATAGGGCCGGAAACCCGAAGGATCTGGGTTCGATTCCCAGTCGGGGTGCGCGTTTTTATTTCGCAGGTTACCTCCAAAACACCATCCCTAAGTGAGAGATTCACTAAATTTTCCATCATTATCAAATTCAGAAGGCTTATAATGATACATAACATTTATAGAAATAAATTCTAGGTGGCTGTAATTTCAGCCGCCATTATGAAAACCGGAAGTGATGCCATATCTCGAAAACGGCTGGACCTATTGGAACAATGCTTTCGCAATTCTTCATGGAATATCAAAACAAGCTTATATTTAGCCCCAAACACATTTTTTCGTAGTAACCAATTCGGAAATGGCCTATTTTTTTAAAGGAATTAGTCATTGTTGCTCCGATATGTGTTAAAAGTTGTGTAAATAAACTAAAAAAACTAGTGATATCCCCATAAAAAAACACTCCGTGTAAAAATACCAGCCAAGTCTCTTCAACTTAAAAAAAAATGAAATCTAAAAATTCTGCACTGAAAAGTAGTGATATCAAAAAATTTGCCAAGTCAAAACTTTATTTGAAAATCAAAAAATACTTGGCGCATCGTTTTTTTTAGGGCATTATAGGTATACTATGTATATGTATATTTCATGTATAATTTATAATTGGCTTATACTTCCAAGCTATTTATGTACACGATGCGCCAAGTATTTTTTGACTTGGCAAATTTTTTGATATCACTACTTTTCAGTGCAGAATTTTTAGATTTCATTTTTTTTTAATTTGAAGAGACTTGGCTGGTATTTTTACACGGAGTGTTTTTTTATGGTAAATACTTACATCAACATACTCCAAAGTTCACCGCCTTCACACACCTTCAATCAGGAGTGCAACATAATCATCACTATCCATGGCTGTGTATAGCTGAACAATAATGCTAGTTTTTAGCAATAACATCAACGCGTTCTCTTTAGTGCAATCGACGCCTTTCTTCTGCATCTGAAAGAAGTTCATTTCAGAAGGTGCATAAGAGTAGTTATACCCTAACTTCTGGTACAGGAAGTAGAGGGCCCACACAGGTGTCCCATCCGTCCCCCAATTTCACGCACTCATAACTATGTATGTGTGTAGAAAAGGGGCGCTTTTGACACAATAGGCTTTCTATGTAGGTCACTGTTTCCTTGTGTCTTGAAAATCTGTTCTATAAAACAAACTGTGCAGTATTAATAATTTTAAAAAGTAATTAGGTATTATAATTATTTGATTAAAACAAACTGAACAGTATTAATAATTTTAAAAAGTATTAAGAGTTGAATATTATTATCATTTAAAAAGAAATTGATTGAATTAAATTTGCTTCCTTGATAAAGTGTTAAAATATTATTGATTGATGATTGGCAGAACTTGTTTAGGATATAATGGCTAATGATTTAGGTATGTGAAGGAAATGAAAAGGGAAAAATAATAAGAGTATTACAACAATTAAATAATAAAAGTTGACATTTTATTGTTTCTTATTTTCTAATACATAGTTTTAAGATTGAATACGTTTGACAAAATAAGCTGTGTCCAATTCAGCAATAATTTGAATCTGAAAATCTTCTAGAACCTCTGAATAGTTCTGAATAGTTTTAATGTAACCATTCGCAACATCAGACAAACAAGTACAATCATCCCCACTGTTTTCAAACTTCTTGTTAATGTTCATTGCAATGTCTTTCACGAAATCACTTGCACCAACTTGAAGCCTTCTGTATTGATTAAGTAGATGAGAAATTGCTTCTTGTTTCTTCATAATTTCGACGCATGTTACCTCGCCAAGAAATACACCCATTGATGGTGTCGTACCAACGGATTTAATTCCAACGATATTGGAATTGTGAAACTTCTGTACGAAGATCCTGAATCCTGGAATATCTCGTACACCGACGTCTTCAGCACATACGCCGAAAACGTACTGGATCCACTCTCCAAGAACTTCCGTAAATTCGCCCCACTGCTTACTGCTCATTACAACACCTGAGTTTCCTGACGAGAACACTTGAACGAACGGCTCGAAGTTGTTGTAGGCATCAAGACTAACGACAGCCATCTTCGACTTTGACGGGTTTACATAATGGAGAGATTGCAGAACTCCTCGTACAGTAGATGTTTTCTGCGATGTAGAACTGAACCCCGGTCGCTTATTCACAACTGCTTGATTTTCCATTGCTGCTGCTGTTACTTCTTACTTGATCCTACCTCTTGAAGATTTGTCAGTCAACTGTTGATCTGAGTTTTGCAAGGTCTGGGACCCTCTACCCTTTACCCCCACCACTACCTATGACGCGACTACCTGTCCACTCCCCCTCATGGTAGGGGGTGGATTTCTGTACTAAAATTATTCACCTCTTTTCGCGAATATTTGATGGAACATTCAAACGCCGTGCACAGCAACATTGATTAACAAGATGGTGATATATATCATGTTTAATACAATGGCCAAATTTCTTATAATATTTATTTCTAGTTAATCTATCGTTTCTAAGTGGAGATCCTTCAACATACTTCGAAATAAAATATGTCATGGAAAAGCCTCTTGCCATGGCGGCCATGGCCATGGCTGATACACAGTTGATCGGCCGATGTCGGGAACATCAGGATCATCCTTCAATATCCCGACAACTCGATCAACTGTGGGAGCTTTGTTCTCGCGGGATAAATCATGAATCTTGATTCGAACCACGTTCCTCGTGCAGGATTCATGATATCACGCGCACCCCAGGTCCCTTTCTTGCTCACAAACTTGACTCTCTTGCGTGGAGATACTAAGAGCCTTAGTCAATAAGCTTTACTTTTACATATATATATATATAGGTCATCAGAAAAAACCATATTAGTCATATATATGCGAGTATTGAATACTAAATAATAATAAAAAATACAGTTTTTTAGACTTGTATGTACATGTGCATTTCAACAGTTCGAGAAGCACGCGTGTGTGATATACCTAATATAACTTGATTAAACGAAGCGAGATCATCCAACTGTAAAGTATAAACATACCTGCATAGCTCTCGCATTAGATGACGCGAGTCTTGATGAATGTATTCAGGGCAAACTACCCCACCCCACCCCTTAAGAATGATGTTCTTGAGCCGAGCATCGTAAGGGTCGTCGTATGGTAGGAACCCTGAAGCAGAAATATGAATTGTAAACTAAATATGGAATTTAAATATGATTTGGCTTTTATAAAATATAAATATATATTTACCGGTTAACATCTCGAATAATGTTACCCCGAGGGCCCAATAATCTACGCCTTTGCCGGAGGAGAGGGGAGTCGCCAGCATCTCAGGAGCCATGTAGGGTGAAGTTCCAGCTGTAGACGCTGACTCCCCCGACTCCCCCAGGTACTCGCTCAAGCCAAAATCTGTCAGCTTTAAATACCCTTGTGCATTCAGCATGACATTTTCAGGCTTAAGATCGCGGTGTACAAGACCTTGACAATGTAAATACCCCAGGGCCTCTGCCAGGCATGCAGTAATAAACTTGCCCTGCCTGTTAGTTAATCTCCCCTGCTCACTGAAATTCAATACAAACAACAATAAATAAACATTTATAGACATTTAATTGATATAGATAATCAGAGTGGTTTCATTTGGAATTATAGAATAATCTTTTTTCTTTTTTTCTTGTTTTTGTTATTACATGTATTAAAAGTAAAACGTTTTTCATGTATCTCTTCTGCTGTCGATTATGTTTATATGTTTAATCACAATCAATACTTCTGTTTGCTCTAAATAATTTGTATTACTAATCTAACTGAACACATTAAAGTTTACGACAATTAAGTTATACAAAACTTCATTCAGTAACTCATTCGCATATTATAGAGGGGAATATGAACATGCTTGTATTTACGCAAAAGCAGATTATAAGTGATTATATAGCAATTAAGCTGTTTTACTTACGATATCAGTGAGCTCAGATTACACACACCCAGCTCCATTACGATACAGTTATCGTAATCGTCAGACAATACTCCTAGGATATATATAATAAATGGGCATGTCCTTAACACCCACATCAAGGCCGCCTCTTGAGCTACAGCCTCGGCAGACACCTAAGCAGAAACAAAATTCTTAAGTTATTTGATTCTCAACAACACAAACATCTAAATTCGCGCTTATATCAAGTGAATGTAGTAAATATCCTTATAACTTTTCAATTCCTATAAGTGTAATATAAATATAAGAATCTTACCCTAGCTTTGGATATGCACTTAAGCGCATAACTTCCCTCCACCCCAGGGACACGCACTCTGTACACTTCTCCAAAACTTCCTTCTCCTAATTTCTGATCACGTGAAAGTGATTCTACGCTTAAACCGTTGAAGTCGCTATAAGATAATAGGAATAATGATATTCGTTAAACATATTACAATATTTAAAGCAGGCATGGTTAATCCTATACTAGATATTAGAAACATATGAAAGCTAGCATCACATCATCATATTAACTCCTCTATTAAATAATTTTTCTCCATGCCCTAGTGCCCCAGCGACTGAGGGATGGACACAAAACCGGTTATTTGCAACATTAGGGGCCACGTCTGGCGGACAACTCCGTGTGACACGGACTGTAGTGCAATCGGGTTGAAGATAAAAATGTTTCTAAGATGGAGAAAGCGCGGTGGTTCCAGCTTGATGATCGGAACGACTGCCTCTGTCTTGACGGCGACTGCACGAGGGTCGACAACTTAATCCAGTTTCGCAGTCGGAAGAAACTGCGGCTCCATTGTTGTCACTCACTCGGTTCGCTACTTGAAGGGGAATATTATACCTCCAAAGAAGCGTAGGTACCTACTTGGTAAAAACAAAATATGATAAAAGAATTGCAGTAGGGAACAAATCTTTCGGGATGTGAGGTGGCGATTAACAATGCTCTTGCCGTGAATAAACCTCAACCCCTCAGTAGTGCAAGCTGTATAGAATTTAGCAGCCGCCTCGCTAAATCTCCCCACATTACTAGAATTCAATAATTAGAGTAATTACTACCCAGAAAAAACACTCCGTGTAAAAATACCAGCCAAGTCTCTTTAACTATAAAAAAATAGAAGAAATCTAAAAATTCAGCACTGAAAAGGAGTGATATCAAAAAAGGAGCCAAGTCAACGAATTTTCCAAATTTTAATCGTACCATTGAAATAAAAATATCAACCCCCGAGAAATACTTAAAAAAAGGACTTGGCGCATCGTTTTTTTAAAGACACTTTTCTATCCTAAAAGTATAGGAAGAACTCTACAAGTATATTTTCCTGAGTATATCACATTCATTATCGACGAATCATACTACGTTTTAATATAACTGGTACTCTTACCTACTGGCAGTTTTGGTATTTTGTCAATATTCAGAGGAAATAAACGGATAAACGAATAACGAATAAACGGAAGCGGCCTAGTCTATTCGTTATTGCCACTATTTCTAGGGTCATATTAATCAATCATACTTCTCAATATCGTGACTGAGGGAAATAGCGAAAGCGCTCATTACAAGAAGGCCGTCAATGAGATTTGTATAAGTGACTAGTGCACTGAGCCATGCTGCTCAAATAATTACTGACTAGATTTTTATCTAAAGTAATACGTTATGTAATTTATGAATTTTTTTGGTATAAAATGTTAATTAATAGCAATTAATTACACGGCGAGAAGGTTCAAAGTATAATGCTGTAGTAGGTATGTTGATGTACCCACAAAACTATAGGTACCTACCAATCACAAACACAACTGTTCTGTATTTATTGCTTGTAAGACAATGCTATGTTTCTTTGCGTACTTATATTTAAATTTAAAATATTTTACAGAATGTTCAATATTTAATTTGAAAGTTTTGTCCCAATTTTTCTAGGCATTTCTGAACTACGTAGTATGTGAGTGGCATAAGCTTAAGAATAGAAAAATGTCTTTAAAAAAACGATGCGCCAAGTCCTTTTTTTAAGTATTTCTCGGGGGTTGATATTTTTATTTCAATGGTACGATTAAAATTTGGAAAATTCGTTGACTTGGCTCCTTTTTTGATATCACTCCTTTTCAGTGCTGAATTTTTAGATTTCTTCTATTTTTTTTTATAGTTAAAGAGACTTGGCTGGTATTTTTACACGGAGTGTTTTTTCTGGGATATCACTTCTTTTGTCAGTTTATTCATACAGCTTGTAGCACATGTCCGAGCAGGGACTAATTTCTTTAAAAAAATACGCCTCAACCGATTTGGTTACTATGAAAAGTTGCGTTTGGTATAAGATGAAAATGATTGTCCAAGAAGAATGGCTTAAGTTTCGTTATAATCGATCCAGCCGTTTTCGATACATGACGTCACTTCCGGTTTTGAAATAGCGGCCGAATTCCGGTATAGGTAATAAGAAAACAATCTAGTTTTATCTAGTTGATACCTTCATGAACGACCATCTGAATTCCTAATCCCTATATTTCCGTAAAATCGGTCATGCCGTTTGTAATATATGACGTCACTTCCGGTTTCATTTAGTGGTTCCTGCCGCCATTTCCGGTACCATTAATTTATTTATTTATTTTTCACAATTGATTTTTCAAATAAATAGCAGAATGAATACGCAGGAGCTAGTTCAGTTGCAATCGGTACAGGCGTTTTAGATATATGACGTCACTTCCGGTTTCAGGAATGGCGGCCGAGAACACTGCTACCTTGAATATATAAATTGTATTGTCTATGTTACAATGTAAGTTAATTATGTACGTATTTTAAGTATAATTTGTTGAAATAAGTTAAATATTGCGTATTTATGACGTCACTTCCGGTTAAGAAAATAAGAAAATAATATTTTTTTTATTGATACTTCATATAGATGACCATCTAAATCGAATGGCGCTAATTTCGTTCTAATCGGTCCAGACGTTTTTGAGTTATGACGTCACTTCCGGTTTCAAAATGGCGGCTTCCGGTTGGTTTTATAAAAAGGCACCTCAGACGCTAAAAGTGCACATGTGGTAAAAATTTCAGGTCCTTCGGTTCAGCCGTTTAGGCTGTGGCGGTGATAGCGACGTTTCGTGATATCATCAGAATCATCATTATCTTCAGAATCAGAAAGTGGTGTAATTTCACTGTTTTCTCGGTCCTCTAGCGCGCAAATGGCATAACCTATTGTTTCCAAATTTGGTATATGTAGTGGGGTGGGCCATAGCTCGAAATTAAGATATTTCGCAACAATGTGAGATTTACCAATTTTGAGATCCAGTAGGCCGAAAATGCCATGTTGTTGCTTACAGTAAAAGTGTTTGGTCTGCTCCTCAGTTTATTAGGCATTTACGGTATGTTGAGTGACTGTGAGTGTATAGTACGACTTGGCTGGGTGGAGCGACCGCTCCACTAGATTTATGATTATTATATTATGTATAACGATATACTATGCTAATAGTAGGTGCTTCATTCTAAATAAAAATAGACATAATAATATAAAAGCTAATAATATAAATACTTACATCAACATACTCCAAAGTTCACCGCCTTCACACACCTTCATCAGGAGTGCAACATAATCATCACTATCCATGATTGTGTATAGCTGAACAATAAAGCTAGTTTTTAGCAATAACATCAACGCGTTCTCTTTAGTGCAATCGACGCCTTTCTTCTGCATCTGAAAGGAGTTCATTTCAGAAGGTGCATAAGCATAAAACATACAATTATGTGTTTTGTGTTTTATAATTTTATAAAATATATGCTCATTGAAACACGATTCTCGGTGGAATGGGGGCTAGTGCTGGGTGAATCGTTGAACATCTTCTTGCCACTTGATGAAAACCAACAAACTCAACGTATGTACCATTCACATTGTTTAGTAAATCATAACTATGTTGCTACAACTTGTAATTTCCTTCCGCTTATTTGCTGGTATTATCTGTTGAGAACGCGGTGATGACGGTTCACGTAAATATGCACGACATTGACACAATATGAGAGAAGATAATAGTAGGTAGAATTTAAAATATTCTGTCCCGTAAGATAATATATAGTGTAGTTTATAGTAAAGTTAAAATAAAGATTAATAAAATAAGATAATCACAAGCAACGTTGAATGTCTCACTATCACACCCTTCCTACATACTTGTAAAACATAGACTGCCAGGGAGAATGAATGTTTTTAACTCGAGCGCGGAGGTTGCTAGTAGCAGGTAGGCTATACAGTGACGTCAGTGTCGCTACGGCTGAAGTCGCTCCCGGGTCCAGGCGACAGGATGTAAGACAGAACAAAGGACAGGAATGTGTTGTTTGGAGCTCGACGGATCGGGAAAAAAATACTTGATACAAGATGAGAGTATCACTTTAAGTAGAAACAAATTCTCACTAACATTCGAACGTTTAAATCCGCAATTATAGAAAAATATATAAATGTGAATTAAAAAATGCGTGAATATTAGTAAGATGCAGAAAACATCATTCGATCCAATCAAACATTGAAAACATGATTTAAATACAAACATCTTACCTTATCTTTAGACATGCGCGTAAGTTCTGGAGTAGCCCGGTACTCGCACTACCAGGCTTGTCGAAGTTGGAAAATCCCGTAACTTACAACTTTTCGCAGACATCAACTCAAGTCATACAGGTCAAGAGTAGAAAGCAATTAGCTATTGATATGAACCCTGGGACAAGTTCGGTTTATCCGTTATTGCCACTTTCTTGAAAATTCCCCGAAAATTCCAAACTAATTATAATCTATTTCTGAATTAATTTCAATCATTAAATTTATACTGGCGAATGGAAACATATTATCCTATAATCTTACCACGTCATCATATCGCATTGTTAAAATTCTCTTCTTCCAGAAACACGACCAGGAATAAGGATGGGAAGTTTTCAGGTTGTTTTAAAAAACAACACACGTCACTCACCTTCAAGGAAATATATTATTTAAAGATTGTGTGTCATCCGCTCAGAGTGTTGACACCGCCCTGGACAGTTACGACACCAGGCCGCGACTTCCGGGGCCGCCCAATCGTGAAGCCCCACCATGGAGCCGAGCCCCAGCCCATCATTCCACTCATTGTCCTGTTCGACAAACCATTGTCGTCGGGCGTCCCACACCCTAACTTCGGCGTCCCGTAGCAACTTCAATTGCTCCCAAAAATATATATAAACAATTAACTTAAACCTTACGTGGCAAACCACGACACCGCCGGCAATAATTTATTCGGTGCGGACACCCGGCGCAGTTAGCCAAAAGCTGCCACTTTCGGGAGTAGCCGTCACCCCGTCGACTGGCATTCAGCCGCTCCAGAGGGTAGAGGTGTCCACCTCTCAACCCACGCGCCCGCCCTCGGAACCTCCTCTTCAGCACGGGCTGGCTGATCCTCCCGTCGACTGGCCTTCAGCCGCTCCAGAGGGTAGAGGTGTCCACATCCCTCAAACCAACCGCCCGCCCTCTGAACCTCCTCTTCAGCACGGGCTTGCTGATCCTCCCGTCGACTGGCCTTCATGCTAATAGAGGGGTATTTCTATTCTAAATATAAATAAAAAAATAATATACAAGCTTATAATATAAATACTTACATCAACATACTCCAAAGCTCACCGCCCTCACTCTCCTCCATCAGGAGATCAACATAATCATCGCTGTAGCAATAACATCAGCGCGATCTCTTTAGTGCAATCGACGCCTTTCTTCTGCATCTGAATGGAGTTCATTTCAGGAGTTGCAGAAGCATGAATCATAATTATAAAATATATGCGTATGTATGTATACATGAGCATAATTTACATATAGCCTGGTACATCCATATTTTTGAGCAAGCGAAGCGAGCGTCTCCTTTTTAACTCTTTTGACACGGACCTCTGTTTTTTTGCGAACAATTTTTCAATGCAGAAATAATTAAACCCTTCAAATAATTTAAAACCACTTACCAAAAAACGACGTCTCCACCTTAACCTCGGCATCCCTCCGTTGCTTCCGCCGAGGTCAGCAGGTCCTTTTCATTCGACATGGACCATCAACGCACGACTGACAGTAATGTTCAAAAACCATTTTTTTTCAAAAATGTGGAAACGGTCTTACAACAGTCAATGCGCACAGCAGAATGAGCAAATGTAGCATCACACGTCGCAAACAACCCCTTTCACTTTTCGTTCCCTGGCATGCGGCGCTTCAGTCTGCAACCCAGCAGAACTAATTAACTAACAACTAGCGCTAGTGTCCAATCCCATTAACTACCGTTCATCGTATGAACGGTAATGGTGTAGATATGAAGGGAATCTTACACCCTTAAAGCCAGTTACGATATCCCCTTCGGGATATCATCGTCTTGGTGATCAAATGGTGATTCATGACCTGATACACAGTTGATCGGCCGATGTCGGGAACATCAGGATCATCCTTCAATATCCCGACAACTCGATCAACGGTGGGAGCTTTGTTCTCGCGGTATAAATCATGAATCTTGATTCGAACCACGTTCCTCGTGAACTCGTCTGCAGGATTCATGATATCACGCGCACCCCAGGTCCCTTTCTTGCTCACAAACTTGACTCTCTTGCGTGGAGACTCAAATATTCCGTCCTGCTCCTTATGAATTTTTTTCAAAGCCAAAACCGTGCGGGAACTGACTCCACACAGATACCCAGCTCGTTCCGCAGCCTCACGCACAGTCATTCCCTCCTTGCGCAACCTTCCATACACATTCAGGATCATATACCGCTCCTTGCTGCACAGAGGCTTACCTTGAACATGATCATGTACGTACTTCTCGGGGGATTCGGATCGTTCAGACGACATTGCGAGATGCGACGTGTAGACGAATTCAATGTCTGAGACGCACTGATAAGTGTCAATGGAAATAATATTTCTGCTCATTAGTGAGGTTTGGTTGGTAGACACGAAGGGCTGGTGATTCATAGATGAATCATGAATTTTCCACCCCATAAGTTAAATCAAAATTAGTGGTTTTCCCATAACACTTATCTTATAATCTAAATCTTATACTCGGATGTACTCGTATACTTTTATATCTCTTGTGCCGCTGAATATGCATACACACGGAAATGTAGGCAACTAAAATGATCTTGCTAATTTCAACACACTTCTGACAATTCAATTTAATTTGTTGGTATTTTTCAAAAAACATCTGACTGAATTAAGATAATCTAATGTGCGCATTTTAATACCTTCCACAATTATGGTGCGATTTATCTCGTTCTTTTTTGTGGCGGCACAATTACTTGTCATACGTATGAAAACATTTGCTATTATAAAGACTGATAAAAACGGGCTAAAATTCATACTCTATCTCTCTCTCTGCTCCATATAAAAACATGTTTATGTTATGGGTCAGAGAGAGGCAGAGTATGAACCATCTAGTTTCCCTGACTGTACACTTGTCATTTCCTTCCGCTTATTTGCTGGAATCTGTTGAGAACGCGGCGATGACGGTTCCTCCTCCTCACACCACTCGTCGTTGGAGCTAGTGGCGCTCTCCAACCTTCGGAGTGGCAGCACTCCCTTATTACATTATATCCTCGTAACATAATAAAGTGAGGCAAAGTTAATGATTAAAAGTACTGGATATAAATATAATTAGTAAAGGATTATATTTATATATTTATGTTGGATGCCTGGCCACTGGATGCCTGGCAACATCCAGGCCTGGATGCCTGGATGTTGGATCCCTGGCCACTCTGGTATACTCGGAAATGATCAAGCTGACAAAGCAGCTAAAGACGCAGCATTAATGAATCGCACTGACTATAGATCTGTACCAGCATCCGACCTTAAAATGCTATTCAAAAAAGATTCCGCGAAGATATGGCAGGCTACATGGGACAGCCTCAATGAGAATAAGTTAAAATCGATAAAACCCCACGTCGGAACATGGCAATCGTCAGCACGTCGATCTCGGAGGGAGGAGGTCGTCGTTGCTCGACTCCGGATTGGCCACACACGCTTGACCCACGGGTATTTTATGAATAGAGAGGAACAGCCACAGTGTGACACCTGTGATGTTCCTCTAACAGTCCATCACATGCTGATGGACTGTGAAAAACACCACCAAGCACGCCGTCGCCATCGTCTCTCGAGTAATCTCAGCGAGGTTCTCGCAGACGATGAGAAATCTATAGATAAGCTTATCAACTTCCTGAAAGATACAGGGATATTCGATTTTATCTGATCACGTACAGCACACGCTGTAGGAGGTTTTTATCATTGACAAGTAGTTAGTTACATTTTTAGTAAAGCCAGGGCCAGTATTTATAAACACGGCACCTGGCTCAATTTGACCTCAGTTTTTACTGCAATACCAGCTACTATTTTATCTAGACTTGACTCACTATATTAGACTGATTTGACTCGCACTAGCGTAATATCTAGTTGATTTTAACCAAATGACTTGATCTAATACACCATGACTTCGCTTAGCGATATATATATATACATTTTATTACAACACCTTGTTGTATGACTTGGCTGGCGCTGATAACCTCGCTGTTGAGCGCCATAAACCATAATATCTATCTTAGTAAAGGATTTACTTCCATTACGAAGTATTTACTAGGATTTGAGTTCGAAAAGTTCCAATGTTCTGACATCAATCTTCAATTTATTGGTAACTCACCTCCTCAACATGCCTCAATTAACGAGACCTACGGTAGTAACCATGGTCCTGGGTGTTTCGCTTCTCGTAATCGTAAGTGCGTTCCACCACTTCCAGATGATTGAGCCACCGACGAGCCACTTCCCGGTTCTCCCATTTTCCAAGGGTGGAATAAGGCGAGAAGCCGTCCCTTCGTAGGCCCCGGGTACGGCTCCTTCGATCCCCCACTCGGAACTGACTGCATTTTCCATCTTAGTTGCTGCATCGCAGCCTCAATCCACTTCATCCACTTGGAGCTAGTGGCGCTCTCCAACCTTCGGAGTGGCAGAACTCCCTTCATCCTATGCTGTTTCTTTGCGTTGACCTCAGCCTCCGTTGCTACGAGAGGGCAAACTATAAACTATTTGACGGTCTAGTAGGTACTATACGTACCGTATTGACTTGATTGGCGCTGATAACCTCGCTGTTGAGCGCCACAAATCATAATATCTATCTATCCACGATTAAATTTGGATTATAAACGATGTGACGCAATTCATCAACATGATTTATCCATGTTGCCTCGTTTCCAGTGGGCCGTGGGCCTACTTTCAGTTCATTGTTGTGATCGGCGTCCTAAGACATTCAGAATACAAAAATAATGTCTTAAAAGTGGATCAAAATGATTGATATTTTTATGAAGAGTTTAACTTAGTTTCTATTTAAAATGTGTAACTTACGTCTACAGCCTCGTACGATAGATCATTGCAACGAACAAATGATTAATTTAATTTATAAACCCATTTACCAAGATAATTGTGAATATCATATTGTGTAGGTATTGAATATTCAACCAAATGAATTATAATATAAAATATAAGATATAAAATATATAAATAAAATATATGTGTGTGAATGAGAACACATAAATTATTGATAAAGTAGGAAATTAAGGAAATATAATAATAATCTTTATTATCCTTTTCCAAAATACAATGGGTAAAGGAGGTAGGAAAACCTACCCACACAAATGCAAGAGCCTATTAAAATAATTATTGAAACCGGCTGGCCGGGCCTGACGTTTCTTCAACTTCTGCGTTAGCTTCATCTTCTTCCACTTCCTCTTCCTCTTCTTCCACTTCATCTTCTTCTCTATCTACCAATGCCCGCCACAAGTCTCTATTTAACCACCATTCATCTTTATTCACCATCTCCCATTTTTCGCCTCTCACTTCGACATCTTCTTCAACTAAACCACGCCACCTCGCTCTCGGTCTCCCTCTTTGCCTCTTTCCCTGCTCCAACTTTTCAAACTCTTTCCGAGGTATTCTCTTATTGTCCATCCTTTTCATATTCCCAAACCATTTCAAACGCCCTCTACCAATCTTAAAGCACAATCTTTCTACTCCCAATTCCTTTCTTATCTTAGTACTTCTGATCTTATCTAACTTTGTTACTCGCTTCATACTTCTAAGAAATTTCATCTCTGATGATTGTATTTGAGTTTCTTCTTTTCCTCCGATTGTCCAAGTTACTGCTCCGTAAGTTAGTATAGGGATGAAATACATCTGATAGATGATTAACTTACAGCACATCGGAAAATCTTCGTCCCATAATAACTTTCTCACAGTTTGGTAGAAGCTCTCTGCCTTCTTGACACTTCCTTCCACTTCTCTACTAATTTTTGCGTCTTCTGAGATAATACTTCCGAGATATTTAAATTCCCTTTTTTCTTCTAACTCCACACCTTTCAACATAATCCTTTCTCTCTTCTTATTTTTCTTTGCCTTCCTCATATTAAGAGTTTCACTCTTTTCCTTGCTGATTTTCAATCCAAACTCTTCTGTAACTTCACTCCACCTGTCAATCTTTCTTTGCACCATTTCATAATTGTCACCCCAAACCATAATATCATCTGCATACGCTAACGTTCTAGAGTCCTCTTCATTATTACCTCCTTCTACTTTAATCAGCATCTCATCCATTATTACGATGAATAGTGTTGGGGATAGAACACTGCCTTGTCTCAGTCCCTCACTTACTTCAAACCATTCTGTTCGTCCCATGTTGGTCTGCACGCAACTCATACTGTTATGATACAAACTCTGAATCCTCTCCACTATTCCATTCCCAACTCCCTTTATCCTTAAGCATTCCCACACTCGTTCTCTTGGAAGGCGGTCATAAGCTGTCTCCAAGTCCAGGAATGCCATACACATCTCCTGCCCATTCTCCCATCTTCTCTCCATAATCTGTCTTACAGCAAATATTGCATCAATTGTTGAACGGCCTGGTCGAAACCCGTATTGTTCCTCTCTTAATTTTCCATCCAACATATATTTTAATCGCGACTCAATGATCTTTTCAAAGAGTTTAGCACTCTGACACATCAGTGTGATACCCCTGTAATTATTACACTTCTTACGTCTCCTTTCTTAAACACTGGAACAATTATTCCTTTCTTCCAGTCATTTGGAATCTTTCTTTGTTTCCACGCTGCCTGAATAACGCGTAAAAACCACTGTCCCAGCTGATTTCAACATCTCCGTAGTCACTTCATCCACCCCTGGTGACCTGCCGTTCTTCATTTCTGCCAAGGCTCTCCACACTTCCACCTCGCTCAACTCAGTCTCCTCCTCTTCATCCCCATCACACGTATCCATATCGACCCTCAAACCTGGTATTTCCAAACCTGCATTCCAAACCAGGGAATGCATCGGAAGGCGTTAGGTTCTAAAGGGAATGCGTCGGGAGGTGTTAGGTTCTAAAGGGAATGCGTCGGAAGGCGCTAGGTTCTAAAGGGAATGCGTCGGGAGGTGTTAGGTTCTAAAGGACGCATCCTTTACATGTGGGGTTATTCAATTTTTAAAGAGATAAGCTCTAAGATAGTAAAAAACTAATACTAGTTGATTGCGCCAATACGCAAAGAGAAAAAAGGGTTAAATAGCGGACTGTATGAAGGGGGGTAAGAAAGCAGCAACACTTACTTCGTTCTCGAATGCAGCTCGATGTTGGTTGCGGCATGCGTAGAACACGTGGTCTTGATGTAAGGAAGGATGGTACTGAAGTACGTGGAGAGGGTGAGGATTATGACAATGAAGTGATACAAGTAGAGAGATAGAAAGCCATTAGCCAACTTGGCTGATGACTAAGCTAATGCACACGAATTAAACTAACTGAATTAGAACTGTCTGCATGGCAGAAACTGGCACAACTCTGACCGTCCTAGAGGGTGGTTCTAGACAAAGTGAAAGAGGGGAAGGTCAAACTGATAAAGGTATTGCTTGGCGGCATGCCAACATGATAAACGAAAACATGAGAACGAAAAACGGCGCGAACAACACCGCTCACCAAAAATGAAGATTTTTCCAAAGAAAACGAAAACTATACGAAAACCCCGAACTGACTTAAGCAGGGGGCAGTAACACCAGTTTGCTAACTGGGCGAACGAATGTGCCGTGCGAAGTTTGAATTGAAACGACGCGCACAATTCCATCACGACCGGGCATGGTTTCGATGACACGGCCGACTGGCCACGCCAGAGGGTTGGTGGGAAGTCTCGCGGTAGAAGACAACGTCGCCGACTTGTAGATTCTGACAGTCGCGCCGCCACTTCCCACGTTGCATCTGCGTGTGTAGATACTCGGAGTGCCAGCGGTTCCAGAAGGCTTGATGTACCTGTCGTACATGCTGCCAGCGTGATAAGCGAGGGGTGATGTCCAGCTCAAGAGGCTCAGGAGGCGACAAAAGAGCTGTACCAATAAGAAGATGCCCGGGGGTCAAGTAGGAGCAACTTTCTTCAGGATCGGGAGAGGTCGACTATTTAGCACTGCCTCAATCCGGCAGAACAAGGTAGCATACTCCTCATGAGTGTGTGGAGTATCACCGATAAGGCGGTGAAGAAGTCCTTTAGCAGATTTCACCCCTGCTTCCCACAAGCCGCCGAAGTTAGGGGCGTAGGGAGGGGAGAAATGCCAATGGATTGAGCGAGCAGAAAGCGAATCTGCGATCTGCTGGGTCGATTGAACGAGGAACTCGGTAACTTCGCGTAACTGGCGTGCAGCACCAACAAAGTTCCGTCCATTGTCCGAATATATGTCTGACGGGAGGCCTCTTCTAGAAATCAGCCGGTCAAGACAAGCGAGGAAAGAGTCGGTAGACAGATCGGAAGCAAATTCAAGATGTATGGCCTTGGTGGCCATGCACACGAACACGCACAGATAACCCTTGGTGACTGGGGCGTTTCGTCGGGACGAAGTCTTCACGCTGAACGGGCCGGCGTAGTCGGTGCCCACATGAAGAAAGGCTCTGGAGGCTTGCACCCGAGCTGATGGCAGATCAGCCATAACGGGTTGGGGCGTGTGAGCGCGGAACTTGAAGCACGTGAGGCAGCGATGTATCCGTTGACGAAGTAAGCCGCGGAGAGACATAATCCAGAAGGTTTGCTGGATTAGGGCTTGTACGGTGCGAGGACCGGCGTGAAGAGAGCGCTTATGATACTCATCACAGATGAGTGTCGATAAGTGTGCTTCTTTAGGGAGCAGTAGAGGGTGACGAGCATTCTTCGGAAGAGAGGAATGACGGAGGCGACCGCCCACCTTGAGAAGTCCCGAGGAGTCAATGAAAGGCCGAAGCGAAGATAAACGAGAATTGACTGGTTGCTGTCGTTCAAGTTGATGAATTTCAACAGCGAAATGATGATGTTGCGTGATCTTGACGAGAAGATCGAGAGCATCTTGGAGCTCGGAGGGGAGCAGAGGTCCAGTGGGGAGGGGAGACCGAGACCGCTTGGCCAGCAGGATGCGAGTAAAGCGTACGACGTGGCCGAATACTCGTTGAGCTCGGAGAAGCGAGGAAACTGTTGCAGTTTGACGTGAAGAGGCTCGACGGGGACGCTGGTAACCAAGATGGTCGTCGTCGTCTTCATCTCAGGCATCTCCTCTGGAGGTTCGAGGGGAGACGACGATCGCGGCCACGTAACTGGCGACGAGTGCAGGAAACTAGGTCCACTCAACCATAGAGGGTGATCCAACAGCTGGGACGGTAAGATGCCACGAGAAGCGCAGTCTGCCGGGTTGTCGGTCGAAGCAACATGCCTCCAGTCGGTCGGAGCGGAGGACTCCAAGATCTCCACAACACGGTTGGCGACAAAAGTCTTGAGGCGATGTGGAGACGTGGCGAGCCAAGCCAAGACGATGGTAGAATCCGTGTAGAGCACAACGGAGTCCACGGCGAGGGCGCTGAGCGACGGAGAAATGTCCTTGAGTAGACGAGCGAGTAGCACGGCTGCTGACAACTCAAGTTTGGGAATAGTCAGAGGTTTGACGGGAGCTACTTTGCTGCGAGCGCGCAGTAAAGAGACAGAAGATGAGACGGGAGTCGAGGTATGCAGGTAGAGAACGGCAGCATAACCTCGTTCAGAAGCGTCGCAAAAACCAACTAGTCGACAGACGCCGCGACGGTCCGGCAGGACACGCGGGACGCGAAAACTAGAGAGTGCTGACACTTCGGATACTGCTGTGGACCAGCTTTGCGTCAGCTGATCGGAGAGAGGATCATCCCATTGTGTGGGAACAAGCCACAACTGCTGCAAGAAGATTTTCATCCAGCAGACGAAAGGAGTGACAAATCCAAGCGGATCAAATATCCGGGCAATGTAGGAGAGCACAGTGCGCTTTGTCACAATACCTTCGAATGGGCGAGTGTGAAATGAAAAGGTGTCAGTACGAGGATCCCATAGAAGTCCGAGAATTTTGATTCCCTGGTCTTCGTTGGCGAAAACAAGAGGCGATTCCAGATGGTCAGCAGGTAGAGTATTCAAGGCTTCTGGAAGATTGGAGGACCACTTCCGGAGTTCAAAACCTCCTCTAGCGGGAAGACCTTGAAGTTGCGCTTGAAGATCTTGAGCTTCAGGAAGGTCACGGGCACCGGTGACGACGTCGTCGATGTAGGTGTGGTCTCTCAACGCACGCGAGGCGAGAGGAAAACGCGGACCTTCGTCAAGGACAAGCTGGCGGAGAACTCGTTGAGCGAGAAACGCAGAGGGTGAGAGTCCGTAGGTAACGGTATTTAATTCATACTCGATTACCGGGGAGGTCGGAGAAGATCGCCACAAGATGTGTTGAAAACGGCGGTCTTGAGGATGAACCTCTTCTGATTCCCAGAAGAGACGGAGGGTGCGGTCCAACGGCGTCGTCGAACACGCCAACAACGAGAGGGGGGACTGGGTCGAGACTTGATCTGACTGTACAGGTCCCAATATAACCCAACCAAATATGGTATTCAGAGCAGAGGGATTTCCTCGAATGACCATGTCGCCCGACGTCTTTAAGATGTCTGGGTACAGGTCTGCGCCAATCAGAAAGTCAATCTGATCCGGTACATCGAAGCGAGAGTCGGCCAGAGAGAGGCCACGATAACGTTCGTAAACGTCGAGAGAAACTGGCGAAGATGGAAGTGGATTCGAGATGGTGGACAGGACGAGAGCCTGAACACTGAGGGGGTATCAGGATTATGACGCGAGGCGAGACTGCACTGAACAACGCCGTAAACCTGAGCAGAAGCGTTTCCAATAGACAACATTACAAAATCACTGCGCATGCGCGGCGTGCCGCACTGCATTGGCGAGCGCTAGTGTGGCCACTTTGACAGCTGGTTCTAGAAGCTGTACTGAAACACACGGCGCGCAAGAGTTCCGCCCCCTTAGATCTGTGTTTAAACTTCATTGTGTAATTATCAGAGTAATTAATAGAAAAAGAGGTCATAACAGATCGTTCAGGACCGTTCTTTGTGTCCTATTATGTAAACATAACATTATATTTACCAAGTCCAAAGGTATTTCCTTTTCCGTCTTTCACGTGATGAAAGAGAGCATTTTACATGTGGCTCAATGTTGCATATTTTTTGTTTAAATACCCACAATGATAATACAGAAAAATCAGTATACATTATCATTCCTACCATTCGAGATAAGAGATGTGCGACCCGCACTAAATAGATATATTTTCATTTGAAGCAACTAAATTTATCCGCGTGTAGTCCAAACATTTTAAAGAGAGCAATTTTAATTTAATCTTATTAAATTAAATTGTGATTGATGCCTGATAAATTTGAGAGCTGGGTTCTTCAATATCAAGTGCAATCAAAAACAGTGAATTCTAGGGAAGAAGTTGCCCATGTAGGTAGTAACTAAGCAAATGAGGGAATGCATTTAGTTGTGCTGTGATCCGAAATAGTGAATTAATGATATGTAAATTCCCGACGGCTACAATTATTCCCAATGTTCCCAATAGTTGTATGGGAATATTCCCGGGAAGTTCACGGGAAAAAACTTTATTTCTGTTTTTTCTTCTTCTAAAAGAAGGTCCAAACATATGGACCGAAACTGTTGACATTACGTTAAAATAAAAATAATACAGGATGAAATATCCCAATCAAGATGTTTTTAATACAATTTAAATTGTTTACTTGTTCTGTAGCTTCATTATGGCATCACCAAGCTGAGGAAAAATAAAACTTCGCCTACCTAATCCCATAAGAAATGAACGGTGGAGCGAGTGGGCCACAATATTAACCCAGCATGCAATGCTTACAGTTGTAGATGGCGCGCGGACTTTATAATGTTGTCTATTCCAACTAGCTGAGAATGACTGGGAGTGATTTTCAGCCCTAACTTTTGAACTAAAGAGCGAGAAGCTGCGGAAACCTGTGAACCACAGTCTATGACGGCTCGAAGAGGGTGGTACCGACCTTGACAATCGCTAATCAAGGCGGTAACGGTGCCTAGCAACACCGTCTGATGAGTAGGTTTACTTGTCTGGAAATGACAAGCAAGAGATTGCGTGAGAGAGGCGTCGCTGTTAGCAATGGTTTCATTGTTTGCCGAGGTTGAAGTGTTGACAGCTTCCTGCTGAACTTCTGGCGCGGAGCTGGCTGGACGCTGTCCTTGAGCTGTCGAAGTGTTGGCGGGAGTCGGACGATGAAGCATTGAATGATGCGAATTGCTACGACACGTTGAGCAAACACTCTTAGAAGTGCATGCAGATCGTAAATGTTTCCCCAAACAATTAAAACAGCGTTGTAAACGACGTATAGTGACGTATCTCTCAGCAATAGATTGCGCTGTAAAGAGAGGGCAACGATAAAGAGTGTGACCTTCCTTGCAAAGAGGGCACGAGGCATGGCTGGGCATGGCAGAGGCGTGCGCTGAGAGAACTGGTTTCGTCGCGAGAAATGAATTCATTTTCCTGGCGGGGGAGGGGGTAGGTTTCGCTTTAGAAATAGTCGTGGAAACATCCAAGCCGCACAATTCCATGGTTCGCGATTGTTCTTCAACAAAGGTGATTAGCGAAGCATACGTGGGAGTTGATCGCGAGGAATGTTTATTCTCGAATGCCTTGCGAGTACCAAGGTCAAGGTTATGCAAGGTGAGAGAGAACAGAAGATAATCTGCCAAATCGCCGATGTCTTGCAGTGATTTTAGAGCTTCTATGTTGTTTTTGTGAACTTGTAGAAAACTCTGAAGTCCAGAGTGCTGATTAGACTTGAGAGGCGTGAAATCAAGTATTTGCTTCACGTAGATAGATGCTAATAACCTTGGGTTATGATAGCGATTCACTAGGGCATTCAAAGCTAGCACATAGTTCTCCTTGGCTAATGAGAAACCTGCTATAACGGATAAAGCAGTGCCTGACAAAGTGGAACGCAAGTAATGGAACTTTTGAATGTCATTCAATGAATTATTCTCGTGAATGAGCGAGGTAAATAATGAATAATATTCTGTCCACTTGTTCATGTTGGTTCCGTCAAACTTTGGAATGTCAATGACAGGCAAGGTATTGGTGGTCAAGGTCATTGACGGCGTAGTCGCTGACTGAGTTTCCTTGCGGCTATCTTGATATTCATTACGTACTGCGATATATTTCGCCTGTGCGCCGTAGAGTACGGTTTCAAAGCTATCTTGAACTTTCTCCACTTCAATGGCTTTGTTGGGTGAAATGAGATCCGAATTCAACTCGAGGATTTTCGCTTGAATAGCGTCAAACTCAGACTGCTGATGCATCAGTCTGTCATACCTAGGTTGAGCGGTCAAAACTTGATCGCGTTGCAAGGCTTTAAACGAATCGAACGTTCGCTGAACAGAACTGAAAACTTGTTGTCTTTGTTTAACAAACAAATCTTGCATCTTGCGTTGGGCTTCCATAACGAATACAAAAAATGAAACAACAGGGGGTCAAACGAAACAGCGAAGAGATACACGTACGGAATGTACGAAATATCACGAGAGAGTGACCTTGAACTAAAATTCATGCGTCACGAGAACCAAACGAAAAACGAACACGAGATGAGAAAAGCTAGGCTCAAGACTCCGTAGCTCTGTGGGACCAAAGATCATTGCGCCAATACGCAAAGAGAAAAAAGGGTTAAATAGCGGACTGTATGAAGGGGGGTAAGAAAGCAGCAACACTTACTTCGTTCTCGAATGCAGCTCGATGTTGGTTGCGGCATGCGTAGAACACGTGGTCTTGATGTAAGGAAGGATGGTACTGCAGTACGTGGAGAGGGTGAGGATTATGACAATGAAGTGATACAAGTAGAGAGATAGAAAGCCATTAGCCAACTTGGCTGATGACTAAGCTAATGCACACGAATTAAACTAACTGAATTAGAACTGTCTGCATGGCAGAAACTGGCACAACTCTGACCGTCCTAGAGGGTGGTTCTAGACAAAGTGAAAGAGGGGAAGGTCAAACTGATAAAGGTATTGCTTGGCGGCATGCCAACATGATAAACGAAAACATGAGAACGAAAAACGGCGCGAACACTAGTTATATCAACCGAAGAATAGATAGGTATAAAGACTTAACATAAAAAAGGATTCAGGCGGGTAGGGGGTGGAAAGCACACCATTACGTAAGCTAACCCAACTGAAGTCTGTTATGTATAGGGGACTAACAATACTAATATAAAACACAGTTATATTTTAACACGTTTATTTATTAAAGATACAGAAATACAATGAGCTCGCATCGGGGCAACCGCCCGCGATGCTCTCTAAAATCGGACTGGCTCAAGAATCTCCACTGTCTCTCCACAATCTCTTGCACAATCTCTCCACAATCTCTTGCATCCGGTCTATCTTGACCGCACCTACACATTCCTGACAATTACCTTAGGTTGACAGGAGCGCATCCTCGCCGCTAGTTTTTAGCAATAACATCAGCGCAATCTCTTTAGTGCAATCGAAGCCCTTGAATAAGAGACCCTTGAATAAATTGGTTTCGCTCCCCGTTGAGTGTTAGGTGGGCTCTTCTCAGTTTCTGTTTTGTTTTCTCTTTTTTTTTTTGGGTTCTTTTCGAGTCGAAAAAGTTCCTTTTTGGTGGGCGGTATGTTTGGGCCAATTCATATTTTCCCGCTTGTTGATGGCGGAAGCAGTGTTCCGTGTATCAAGGTATGTCATCCCCTTGCTAGGGTTGATTTTCCCTTCACCGACCGCATGGTTATCAGTTAGCAAAGTGACCTTATCGAAGCAGTTGCTTTCGTTCTCGTCTCGCCAGCCTGCATCGAGGCAGCGCGTGTTCAGTTTTTCTCGTACGTTATAGTTATACTTGTCAGGCATCGAAGCCAAGTCTACAAGATTACCGAGTTTATTATTTCTGTTTCTACAAGTAATTCCTACATCATTCCCAAGTTACCATTCCCGACTACCTCACTGCAGTGTCCGCACCCTGGCTTTACATCCCAGAGTTATCACGACATCGACCAAGACTTCTACCGCCGTTGAAGGACGCCGACGTCGCGACGCCAGTAAGGTAAACCTCTTCAATATTACAGTCCACTACCAGCTATCATTTTTTCCCTCAGTCGCTCTGGTGCCCTGCTAACCCCACGGCCGCGACAAACATGTAATTACTCTATTATCATCAAGTGAGTGAATCTATCATACTTATCATATAATTTCAATGCGATGACAATCAAATAGTTACACTATAATAAGTCTGTACGTTGCTCATCTGAATTGCATGTGGGAGATGATCGTGTTGAGACATGTCTTGAGCACGTCGTGAACGTGCATTGTTTCTTTCCCCCTCCCCATCAACATAAGTGAACCCAACTATTAGCACTGCCAAACACCGTGACTACATCATGGCAAACCGGTAAGTTTTTTCAAATCAACCCTGGTGACATACCTCACACCGCCGGAGGACGTAACACAGAGGACGCATCACCGCAACGCCATGACGCCGCCGAGACGCAGCACCGGACGCAACGCCGGAACGTAACTCCGAAACGCCGCGAGGCCGAGTCAAGTCGCAGTGAAGGTAAGTCGCCGTATCATCGAGTGCCACTCCGTAATTATTCTCAATATGTTTAAGCAATCTTTTTTAGCTATGTATTCACTACTTGAGGACTATTAAGGATCGATGGGAATGGCTCATCGAATGACAGTGCACAGGATATAGTATAGTCATGTTTTATTAACATGAATGCATGTTACAGTATATACACTATAGCACTGTAGTTATAGTTATAATATTTACAGTGAGTTGACTCAGTGAGGTATCAGTGAACCGTTTCGTAGTCGACACCAATTAAATTGGTCAACCCATCTGAAATAATCATATAAGTTATTAAGTATTCTTTAAAACTATTCTATTGTAATTAGTATGAATGAAGTGCTTACGGATGTGTTTGTACTCGAGCAAACTCGGTCGTCGAATGGTAGGAACCCTGAAGCAGAAATATGAATTGTAAACTAAATATAGAATTTAAATATAATTTGGTTTTATAAAATATAAATATATATTTACCTGTTAACATCTCGAATAATGTTACCCCGAGGGCCCAACAACTTGGTTGTCAGAAATTCCAAATTCTCCACCTTCTCGCCCTCCACAACTTCGGCCAACCCCTTTAACAATCAAACCAACACAACCTACCCAAAATCCTTCTTCAAAAAAATCACCTAAATCCCTTAAAATCAGTTGTCCTCCCCCAGTGGAAGAGATTTTCTTTCCTTATTCCCCCCTATACCTCCCGCCTACCGGCAGGTTAAAAGACTTTGATGAAATTCCTGAAGATTTCTACCCTGCTTCGGACAAAGAAGCAGACATAATGCAGACATTATGCAAATTAGGTCTGAGAGCCAATCCGATAGCCGGATTCAAGAAAATTTACCGCACAACGCCACAAGTTAGGAAATCGACAGGATTCTAGTCGGGGAGAGGCAGAGTTCGCTCTGAAGAAAACCAAGAAAGTGGTCATTTTGCCGGGGAGCCAACGACAAAAGCCAGGTGAGACAGAACAGAGCGTCAGTTAGAGATGGGCGATTCAGCCTAAGAAATCGATTCGTCGATTCGATTCGATTCAAGTATTTAATCGACCTGAAAAAATCGATTTTCCGATTAATCGAATCGATTTTCAAAGACAGGTGTTGGCGCGTGAAAGGACAGTGATTTGGATTGACCTTGAGTGGAAAGGGAAGCGCGCAAGCAGCGGCGCTAGCCGTGCATGAGGCGGCCGAGCGGCTTCGAGGCGGATGAGGTGATCCATGACGGCGTTGGAGGACGGCGGCAAGAGGGTGGCGGTCGACCCGGGAAGCTACACAAGTCCGGCGAATGAACACCGTTTCGACGATTGCGATGAAAATTGACGGCGGCGTAACCGGACAATGATACGGATTAACGATGATGGATGAGTACTGTACTGATGTATTAATTTTGATTGTAATGTTAGT
Source organism: Leuctra nigra (assembly GCA_934045905.1). Classification (NCBI taxonomy): domain Eukaryota; kingdom Metazoa; phylum Arthropoda; class Insecta; order Plecoptera; family Leuctridae; genus Leuctra; species Leuctra nigra. The sequence goes on from OW203765.1 coordinate 38,030,820, forward strand.
TAATAAGGTTTCATGCTAAGATAATGTGTGCATGACATGAGGAGATAATTGGGATAAAACCAGCTGGTAAAGAATAGGAGGGACATACTTGTACCATGTTTTATTCGTACAATATAAATGTAAACAGGTTTATGATTGTTGTTCCATGGAGACGAAGTACCTGACACAATAGGCTTTCCCACTGAGCTAGGAAAACTATTATTTTCTTTTATGATTGCTAGTTGAGCTTATCTCGTGGTTTTTATTTATCTGTATGGTTCTTGGCTTAGGGCAACTGAGAAGCACGACAAGCTCATGGATCTGGTAAGTTTAAGTTATTAGTTAATTCATTTATTTATTTTATTCATTACATTTTAGAGTCAAGTGAAATTGTGATGATTGTGTTTTGAATGTTTTTCTATTATTTATTAATATCAATTTATTGATATTTAGTTATTTATATTTATTTATTTATTTGATTGATTTATTTAGGAAGACGATGACTGCATATTTATCAAGGAGGTGATACATCAGCACCGTCAGAATCAACGGCAAGAAACAAATTTTAGAGAAATAGTATACATAGATTTAACCATGGATGAAGACGAAAGTGGAGAAGAGTCGGAAGAAGAAGAAGAAGAAGCAGAAGAACAAACAAATAAGAGTGAGTCAGATGACGATGATGTGGACAGTTTATGTAAGATGCCGACACATTTTAATGAGACCTATCCTTGTGATTCAGAGGATTTCGAGAGTAATTATGATCCGGACGAGGACCTTAAAATATTTTTAGGGAGTATTTTAATTGTGACTACAAAGCATTAATGTGACTCTTTTATTTTTTTTTAAATTATATACACCATGATGGTTTTTAAATGAATTCCGTGTGGTTACTTGTTTCCCTATCATCTGGCGGCTTCCGGTGGCGGCTTCCGGTGGTGGCGGCTTCCGGTGGCGGCGTTCAAAACAAAACCAATAATAAAGAAAAAAGTGATAAAAAAAATGATAAAAAAAATTAAATTAAAAATAAAGGAAACGATAAAAAAATGATAAAACAACCGATAAAAAAATTGATAAAAAAAACCGATAAAAAATTGATAAAAAAATGATAAAAAATGATGACGTCATAATCTATATATAGTGTACCATACCGCCCTGCTTACTACTCACGGAAGAAGAAGACTTAAGCGGGTCAGGAACCAATTAATTTTAGAAGATGAGGACATGAACAGTGTTATGCGAGGTTGTTGATGACATTCGTCTGTCATCAACAACAGAAACGCAGTGAGTAAGATTTGGAAATATTCGTATTGAAAAAAATAAATAAATTCTACTTGTTCAACATGAAAAAGAAATTCCAAAAATGTAACAAGTGTAAAAAGCTACGACATACAGGCACACCCTGCAAACTCAGTGAAAAAAAATCACAGTACCAATTTCCGTAGAAATACCTACATCCTCCAACCTCACACCACCACAAGAAACATTAATTCCCGTTCAACCACAAACACCACCCACACACACGGTTGTTTATGTACACTCTTTCCCTCAGACACTACAATTCTTTCCGTACTCCCCACTTCACGCCCCTACCTCTCCAATCTATAAAAATTTTGACCAAATCCCGAAAAATTACTACCCTGCAGACGAGGAGGATGCAGACATAATGACCCTCCCGCCCTATTATATCATCACCCCTCCCACCCCAACTTCAACACGACTCGCCACAAGAACAATCATCTAAAGGGAGTTACGGAACACGGCAAACATCATCAACGAACACCACACGAAAATGAGGGAAGGCATACCAGTATCACAGGCCAACATCGCCGCCCACAAAGAAAGGATGGACAAGTACAAGAGGCGGGTTCGGCGATTCAATAGTATCTTTAAAACAACATTTAACAATCTTCTTTAAAATAACTTAAATTAAAATCAAATTTCAACATTCGGTTCACATTTCCATAAATAACATCATGTTCCAAAATCAATCATTACTATTCCATGGACAAAATATTCTTATATCACAAAATAGAACTTATGACGAGAAAATAATTCTCTTCGGGAAAGGAATACATTAATCAAATTAGAATTATTTAGAATGATAAGAAATCATTCATGTTAAACTCATAAGTAACATCACACGATCACATTTTTAATAATACTGTTCTCTTTCCAACAATTTACTTCATTACAATCCTTTCCATCTTTTACAAATCTCGCCCTCACTTTAAAGACAACATCACTCGCATTCATTTCCATTTTACAGCGTTCCTGCACACGAGACCTGGACGCTGCTGTCAGCTTGACGTTCGCGCTGCACGAGAACCAAGGGGCGGCGCCGATGACACGTGCTTCACAGCTGATGTTCCAACCATCAACACAGCTGAGACCTGGACGCAACTTCACACTAGTCGTTGCCCAACAGTCAACCAAACTTCCATCAATAATTCAACAATACCCTACCAAGAAGCATCTGCCATCGCGCCGTCGTCAATCTCGTGTGGTTGTGACTCAAGACTGGACTCAGTGAACAGTAACAATCATCCTGTACAAATGTAATCATCCATTATTCTCATGGTTCTTTTTTCGGCTTCTCCGTTAGGAGAAGCGCGAAAAACCCCCTGCGAGGCGAGAATGTAAAGGATTTTATCCTTTGTATTTAGTGTATAATTAAATATCCATGCATTGAGGCTTCGCCCATATCACACAGTATTATTTCTAAAACGATCCTCATTAATCTTCTGTCACTTCATATGAAACGTCAACAAGGACGCCATTTTTAAAAGACTACTTGAGTCAAACATCAACTAGATCAGGTGACACCTACACGTCACTCTGACAGCCATTGAACAACTACATTCATAAGAACTTATCATCAATTATCTAGAAATAAGCTAAGGAACAGAGGCAGATAAAATTATATAACTTCACTTAAATACTTAGACATCTTTATTGTTAACTTAAATCAACCAACATCAATATCAAATCAACTTCGACACCAACTTCACACCACTCAAACTCTGCCACACTATTTATGAATCTCTCTTACTGTAAATCTACAGTTACCTTAGTATAAAACAAGAGGTTTCCAACAGACAACCAAGTAGTCTTCTAGCTTGCTTCAGCACCTTGGGACAATAAGATTCAGCTTGGTAGTCAACAACTTGAGACCCTGAATATTATTTACCTTGAATTGACAAGTTGGATGTTCAGTCTAAAACTCTGAACATTCACCTTGTTAGTCTGCACAACCTGAGAGCATAACATTCAGTCTAAACTCTGATTGCTATTTTCTCTTGAAAGTACTTAGTTCGAAAGATCTGCCTGGTAGTCAACAACTTGAGACTCTGATCATTCGCCTAGGGAAATCTGTACCACCCAGCAAGACTTAACTTCACATTTCATCAAAACCCACTATTCATGTGGTTCTTATAAAAGTACACTCCACTTTAACTTCTGTGTTCAATTCATTTATCCTAAACTAACTTCAGTTCTTAAAAGTATCAACTCAGTTCGTAACTTCAACTTCTATATCGACACTTGTAAGCCCAGACACGGGCCGTGTCATCCATCCATACCAACTTATCGTGTAAGTAAATATTCTAACTTTATGGTAATAAAACCACAATTACTTGGAAATAATAGTACCACTGCTTGTCTACGCTACCCTACCACAATCCTACTTGACCAAGGCGACAATTTGATCGCCTCCCTCGCCTCTCAACTAAGACTTTTATTATCACATTAACTATTTACAAAACCCTGGTCGTCTTAAATGGCCAGGTTGGTGGCACGCTCTACCTGTCATCTCAGCTACTTTGTGCCGCTATAGTAGCATCTCACATGTAATAACAAAAAAAATAAAAAAATAAAAAAGATCATTCTATAATTCCAAATGAAACCACTCTGATTATCTATATCAATTAGATGTCTATAAATGTTTATTTATTGTTGTTTGTACTGAATTTCAGTGAGCAGGGGAGATTAACTAACAGACAGGGCAAGTTTTTTACTGCATGCCTGGCAGAGGCCCTGGGGTATTTACATTGTCAAGGTCTTGTACACCGCGATCTTAAGCCTGAAAATGTCATGCTTAATGCACAAGGGTATGCAAAGCTGACAGATTTTGGCTTGAGCGAGTACCTGGGGGAGTCGGGGGAGTCAGCGTCTATAGCTGGAACTTTACCCTACATGGCTCCTGAGATGCTGGCGACTCCCCTCTCCTCCGGCAAAGGCGTAGATTATTGGGCCCTCGGGGTAACATTATTCGAGATGTTAACCGGTAAATATATATTTATATTTTATAAAACCAAATTATATTTAAATTCTATATTTAGTTTACAATTCATATTTCTGCTTCAGCGTTCCTACCATACGACGACCCTTACGATGCTCGGCTCAAGAACATCATTCCTAAGGGGTGGGGTGGGGTAGTTTGCCCTGAATACATTCATCAAGACTCGCGTCATCTAATGCGAGAGCCATGCAGGTATGTTTATACTTTACAGTTGGATGATCTCGCTTCGTTTAATCAAGTTATATTAGGTATATCACACACGCGTGCTTCTCGAACTTTTGAAATGCACATGTACATACAAGTCTAAAAAACTAAATTTTTTATTATTATTTAGTATTCAATACTCGCATATATATATATTTATATATGACTAATATGGTTTTTTCTGATGACGTCAGATAGGGTGATGATAATTAATACCAACTGCAAATTGAAAATATTTGCCTACTGTGGGGATCGAACGGTTCGATCCCCACAGTAGGCAAATATTTTCAATTTGCAGTTGGTATTAATTATATATATATATGTATATGTAAAAACAAAAGCTTATTGACTTAGGCTCTTAGTAACTGAGTGGTAAACTTAGCAGCTAAGTTGACTAGTAACATTATTTTACTGTTTATGCAGTGAGTATTCTTAAGTAGCTGTAAATCTCTTGATACTGCTAGTTATGTGAGTTGATAATTACGCTGACGTTTGTATAGTGCAGGTTATAGAATATGCTTATATCTCGCATGTTAATAAATATAAATTTTTATTTTAGGCGTGATCCATCAGAAAGAATGGGGTTTGCTGAGTACAAACACATCCGTAAGCACTTCATTCATACTAATTACAATAGAATAGTTTAAAAGAATACTTAATAACTTATATGATTATTTCAGATGGTTTGACCAATTTAATTGGTGTCGACTACGAAACGGTTCACTGAGACCTCACTGAGTCAACTCACTGTAAATATTATAACTATAGTTAAGATGATTAATTTGCGTATAATTATTTTTATTTTTTTATTTTATTATTATGGTTTATGGCGCTCAACAGCGAGGTTATCAGCGCCAGCCAAGTCATACAACAATATGTTGTAATAAAATGTATTTATCGCTTAGCGAAGTCGTGGTGTATAACACTGTCCTCTTGGTTAAAATCGACTAGGTTCTACGCTAGTGCGAGTCAATTATGTAAAATCTAGTAGTCAGTCTGGATAAAATATAAAATATGAGCTAGTATTACAGTGCAAACTGAGGTCATATTGAGCCAGGTGCCGTTTTTATAAATACTGGCCCTGGCTCGTCTAAAACTATAGCTAACTACTTGTCTTTGATAAAACTTCTTACAGCGTGATGCTGTATGTCACTAAATAAAATCTAAGGTGTCAGTGTCCTTCAGGAAATTGATCAGCTTGTCAATCGACTTCTCATCGTCTCCGAGCACCTCACTGAGATCACTTGAGAGACGATGACGACGGCGTGCTTGGTGATATTCTTCACAGTCCATCAACATGTGATGGACTGTTAGAGGAACGTCACAGGTGTCACACTGTGGCTGTTCCTCTCTATTCATTAAAAACCCGTGGGTCAATCGTGTGTGGCCAATCCGTAGTCGAGCAACGGCGACCTCCTCCCTCCGAGATCGACGTGCTGACGATTGCCATGTTCCAACGCGGGGTTTAATCGCCTTTAGTTTGTTCTCAAGAAAGCCGTCCCATGAAGACTGCCACATCTTCATGGACTCCATCTTGAATAATAGTTTTAAGTCGGAAGCTGGGACTCTTGCTGGGTCGGATGCTGGGACTCTCAACTTATAAACATAATGCTAAACATATGCTAATCAATAAACTATAATTAAAACCAATATTTCATGGGTATCATTCCATGATCCATTCCCATCGATCCTTAATAGTCCTCAAGTAGTGAATACATAGCTAAAAAAGATTGCTTAAACATATTGAGAATAATTACGGAGTGGCACTCGATGATACGGCGACTTACCTTCACTGCGACTTGACTCGACCTCGCGGCGTTTCGGAGTTACGTTCCGGCGTTGCGTCCGGTGCTGCGTCTCGGCGGCGTCATGGCGTTGCGGTGATGCGTCCTCTGTGTTACGTCCTCCGGCGGTGTGAGGTATGTCACCAGGGTTGATTTGAAAAAACTTACCGGTTTGCCATGATGTAGTCACGGTGTTTGGCAGTGCTAATAGTTGGGTTCACTTATGTTGATGGGGAGGGGGAAAGAAACAATGCACGTTCACGACGTGCTCAAGACATGTCTCAACACGATCATCTCCCACATGCAATTCAGATGAGCAACGTACAGACTTATTATAGTGTAACTATTTGATTGTCATCGCATTGAAATTATATGATAAGTATGATAGATTCACTCACTTGATGATAATAGAGTAATTACATGTTTCTTTTGGATTTGTAATGGTGAGAAACCAGAGTAATTGCTTATTTTAATAAGCTAATTCAACATAAATTCACTTTTTAATAGACTTATTCGATTAAAGGACGTTTTTTGATGGGTTAATTCGATTGAAATGCACTATTTAATAGGGTAATTAAATTAAAACGTACTTTTTTGACATGCTAATTCGATTAAATATGGGTTTTGATAGGCTAATTCCATTCAATACGGGTTTTGATATGCAAATTCGATTAAAACACACTTTTTGATAGGCAAATTCAATTAAAATGCACTTTTTGATATGCAAATACGATTAAATGCACTTTTTTGATATGCAAATTCGATTAAAAATTCGATTAAAATGCGCCTAGCACTCTAGTGTTAATTGCCCCTCGCCCCTTGATATGACGCGCCAGAATCGGCCTAAATACCCTACTACCACCGACAACGATTATGAGAACAGAAACACCCAGGATCATGGACACGTCCGTAGGTCTCGTTAGTTGAGGAGGTGTCATGTCGATGAGTTACCATTAAATTGAAGATTGAAGTCAGAACATTGGATTACATGAGTCCATTTCCTTTCCTTGTCGTGTGATATTCATGATTTGAAGCCGAGGAAAAGTCCGGGTAAACACAAACCCGTTGTTTCTTTCTTGGAGGGGAGGGAGTTGGAATTGCAGCCTCACCAAAGCTTATCGAGTTGAGTCCAATTTTTAAGAATTCAGCCAATCATTCTCCAATGAATAACAAACTAAAAGTACACAAACGGCAAAAATGCATAAATTGCGTCATCCAAACACGAAGCCCTGCATTTCAACCCGAAAACCATCATCACCAAGCCTCAAAGACAGCAGGAAATATTACAAAATTCCTCCCGTGTTGATTCGAATTCCAGACTCCCCACCCTCCAACCCTGCCCAACTTCAAAAATCATCATGAGCTATAAAACCAACACAACCTACCCAAACTCCTTCTTCGACTAACACGACACCTAAACCCCGTAAAATCAATTGTCCTCCCCCAGAAATAGAGGTTTACTTTCCATATTCCCCTATTTACTTCTCGCCTACCGGCATGTACAAAAACTTCGACAAAATTCCTGAAGATTACTACTCTGCTTCAGACGAGGAAGCAGATATCATGACCCTCCCTCCCTACTACGTCATACCTCCCAAAATCCCACAATCGGACATAATGACAACAAGAGAAGGGATCGAAGTTGATCTCAATAACATTGCGTAACTAATTACTGATCAAAATTTAAAAATGAAAAATGGAAATAAAATTTCGGCCGTCAATAAATAACCACTATATTCGCAAAGCAAAATTTAAACGTCGGATAAACATCAAATCTGTAAAATTAGCCTACCAACAATATCAATCATCATCATCGACACTTTAATTTTATATCTGGGAAAATTAGTTCATTAGTTGTATTAGCTCATAAGAAGTATTGAATTAGTTTTTGTGTCTGTTGTATTAGTTCATAAGAAGTATTTAATTAGTTTGTGTGTCTGTTGTATTAGTTCATTAGAAGTATTTAATTAGTTGATTGATTCTGTTGTATTAGAAGTTATTAATAAGTTGATTGTGAAGTTGAATTAGTTCGTCCCTAGTAACTTTTTATTTACTGTTATGATTTTTACTATATAAAGAGCTGTCTTCAATTTAGCTTGACTCTATACCGAGGGAGGATAATATAGTCTGGTGGCAACAAACTTGGAACTCTAGATATCTAGTCAGGCCCTACCGGTCAATGCTCAAACACAAATTCAAAGTAATTTATTTAACATCAGTGTCAATTCAATTTCAATGAGCATCAAATATGTGCCTGTGGTTCTATACAACGTGTTTATCATCGACGACTGTAAGGACGATTACCCGTCTACGTCAGAGTTTATCATCACCAACTGTAAGTCTTCATAAATTGCAAGTCACAGTAAATTAGGTAGCAAAGGTAGCCTCCGACACCTCCAACAATTCAGCCCTCTTTATATTATCAAAGTATAGTCTTCCACGATATGGTTGGTGGCAAATTCGTATCTATTGTCTTTGACAGGAGCATCTGGAACCATTTTGATAATCATGGTGCTAGAACCAATAACCATGTGGAAGGGTGGCACAGTGGCCTAGCCACAATGATCAGGGCCGAGGGCCACAGCAGAACATCTTCCAGTATGTGGGTGTTCTAAGGGAACTTCAACAGAATGCCCACATGCGAATGGCGGATTTGGAACGAGGGAGTGCGCCTCGGCACCTCGGTAATTGAACGTCGAGCAGCGGCTGAGGCAGTTAAAAGAAGAATTTATGACAGATATTATTGATTTAACAGTTTTGTAATAAATATTACAAATATCATCGCCGTGATATTTGCAACGACGTATGTTTGTGCCGTGGGTACAGAAACACGAAACGCATGAATGCAAGTCCCAATGGTCAACCCACAACATCAAAATAGTAATTTATATATTTCGTTCAAAACCAATTTTATTTCAAATATCCGGTCAGTTGCTGACCGCTGGTTGGTATTTCTTTATGTTATGTTATCTGTGGATATGAGTATTTTGTTTTGTAACACTATTTGGTTATAATGAGGGCGGCATCTATTCCTTGAGTACGAATGCGAAGACGAGTGGCTTGGCGAGATGTCTACCTTCTGGAATCTCTGTACACAGGCGTGAGATGGGGAGTATGTGGACGGTCTCCGGAAGGAGGGGAACCTCAAATATCCACCCCTCTATCCATAGCCTTACTGGTTACTGGTGGATACGGGGGGTAAGGAGCACGGAAGAAGAAGACTTAATTGCAGAACACACGGGAATGCGTATGATTTTAAACGACAATCACACCCCTAAGCGGGTCAGGAACCAATTCATTTTAGAAGATGAGGACATGAAGTGTTATGCGAGGCGTGCGATGTAAGGTTCGCACATTCAGATTTTAGACGTTCTCTTCATTTACAGCTACTTTCCAAACGTTTATCAGTGCTTTTGTTGAATTTTTGTTTCGTTGTTATTGTCTTAAACATTTTATTATTATATATTATTTTGGGGTATTATCGTTACATAATGACTGCCGACTTCATGGACGTCGAAGAAGTCGAAGTCGAAAAAGAAGAAGAAGTCGACGCCTTTGAGTCGAGAGCGGCGATATTTACCGAAGATGTGCATTTCATTATTCTATATTGAGAAGATATGGGGCAGATCGACGCCGACTCTAACATCGACCTCTACTCGTATGAGGCGACGCATGTGAGATCCGTGTTCGGCACTGAGGTACCATTCCTCATCCTATATAGAGAGGATATGGGGCAGATCGACGCCGACACATACATTGACCTCTACTCATACGAGGCGACGCACGTAAGAACAGTGCTCGGTAAGAGCAGCCACGGCTACTGGTGCATGAGCTGCTACGCCGAAAATGTCGTCTGGGAGTCAGGACGCGAGGAAGGTACAAGCCTTGAGGAGATCAGAGGAGAAGATCTACTGGATCTTCTCAACGACCACAATAGTTGGTGTTGTAATTGTGACATTAGCTTATTATCTATTACTAATTGGGAAAATTGCCCTGAACATTATTAATAGTTGTGTATTTTATAAATTTAATGATATTTTTTTTAAAACAACTTTTAGTGAGTTATCGTAATTATCATCTTTTTCTACTTTGAAAAAGTAGACGGCGACTCGGAAATAAGAAGAGTAGCCACACGCTACGGAATGAGCTGGGGAGTTTTAAATTTGTTTTATTTTGTAAAAAAAAAAACTTTTCAATTTGTAAGAAGACTTTTCAATGTATTATTTTATAGGGAATAGGTTGTATTTGCAAGTTTTGAAAATGGAAGTGCTCTTGGATGATGGAGCCGAGAAGTCGATTACTTTGGGTTATTGCCACGCCTGAGCCTGAGGAACGGCGAAGCGAGCGTGAGTGAGATGACGTCACGCTGATAATTACGTCACCGCGTCGGCGGCGAGGTTCACAGACTCAGGGCAATGATCGGAAACACGCACGTAATGTTTTGTCAATTACTGGAAGGTTTAGGATGTTACGTAAGATTTATCTCATTTATGTTTATAAATGTAAATAAATATGTGATAATAAAAAAATCCTTTCTTGGTTAGCTGCAATTATGGGTTATGTTTTTGCTTCCTACTAATCTTGTTTTTAGAGGGAGAACTATATTGCAAATATTTGTCAAAGTCGTCGAGGATTGTTTAATTTTTGTTTAATATTTATATCTGGCGTTTGTTATTATTGTTACTTTCATAATTTTGTATTGGATGGACAGAAGTTGTGCATTTATCATCATTGTCAATGACCTGTGTTGGATTTTTTCCGATATTCTGTAAATTCAGTTCGATGTGAACGGTTTTTATTCCTTTATTGTTCCTGATTGAGTTTATTTAGACGCCTTGGTGAAGTTCGCGAACACTTTCGGTAATTTGTATCTTCCTCTAAGAAATGTTTCTCCTCCACTCGCCAGATCAGCCAATTATTCCCTACGTGTTCATTAAACGAGGAGTAGCTAAACGCCAGAAGTGCAGCCGCTGCAGATAATCTCGATATTCCGGTACTCCCTGTTTAGACAAAAGAATCGACAATCGCCATCGATGGAAGAAGTCAGAAGATACTACACGGTGCCTCTCGTGTGGTCACAGATCCCACCCCCACTCTCACCATTACCTCTTCCACCCGTACCACAACCAAATGCATAAATTGCAAACAGCCTCGTCGTCCAAACACGACGCCTTGCATTTCAACCAGAAAACCACCATCACCAAATATTACGAAATTCCTCCCTTGATGTCACAAATCCTAGACCCACTCCCACCGTCACCATTTCCTCTTCGACTGATAAGTCACCTGACCCACCTAAAATCAATTGACCTCCCCCAGTAATAGAGGCTTACTTCCATATTCCCCTATTTACTTCCCTACTACCGACCTCTACAAAGACTTTGACGCAATTCCACACGACGAATACTTCACATGATGAACCAGACATCATGACCCCCCCCCTCTCCCTTCTACGTCATCCCTCCTAAAATCCCACATTCAAATATAATGACAACAAGGGAAAGGATCGAAGAAGACTTAAACAACAACTCATTAGAGACCAAAATTTACAGATAAAAACTGGACAGAAAATTTCTGCTATCAACCTCCTTAATCATCATATTCGAAAAACAACATTTAAACGTCGTGTAAGACGTTACAATCAAATATTTCGGACAACCTTTAACATCAAAATTTATATTTAAAAATCATTGATCAGTCAATGCCATCAACATCAACACCTTATTTTTATATCAGGGAAAAGATCATAAAATAATAACAACTTCTTTATTATATGACATTACACCACAACTTATTGTGAAAATGACATTTCAACATTTATCATTATGCCATTTAAACTCAACCACAACCAACATTCAATTCTACCATTTGTTAATTAATACTTTTCTCTTGCTAAACTTAAATTCAGGCACTTCCTTTTTACTTTACAATCTCGCCAATCATCAATCCACTCTCTACGACGACAGCAGAACTAAACCCGAGTAAGTGCAATCCATAAATACATTTCCCTACGACCCCAAAGTAAATTCGTAATTCCTTAAAATACATTTCAATCCATCATTTCAACATTTCAATTATTTTTAACCAGCAAACAACTATGAGGTTGGAATCATGACCCTACCCTTATTACCACATTCCTCCCCTAACATCCATCCCCGAAATCCGCATTTAGTGAATAACGATGAGAATTGAACAAAGTGACACAGCATTTGATTACGATGCACGAATCAAGAGTATTAGGTGAGTATTTATGGACCCTGATGATGAAGAAAAGCGCAGAGTGAAGATGATGAACATAATTGCTGACATCAATCGACCGAGCGCGAAGTACGATCTGCAGTACACACGGCCTTGATCGACCAGAGCGCCATCTCATAGCGATTCTGTGCGTGAAAATACAGAAGATTTTACTTGCAACTCTTACTTATTTTTACTTAGGTTAAAATATATATTATTAATATTGAACGTTCATTTTAAAAATCCCAAATACAAAAGAAAGATTTCTTTAAATTAATGAATAATGCAGTTTTTGGTAAAACAATGGAAAATGTACGAAAATGGATTGACGTTAAACTTGTAAATACAGAGCGAAATATGAAAAAGAAATGTCATCCTGCATTCGAATCCTTCACTATTTTCAAATAGATTTGTAAGTATAGATTTAAAACGTGATGGTCTTTCACTGAATCATCAGATATGCAGGGGTTTCAGATCTAAATCAGAGTAAAGTAATTATGTACGATTTTCATTATAATTACGCGAAACGAAAATAATTTCTTGTAAAATATCCCAAGTTCTTCTTATCAAATCGTCATCTTTCATGTTAGTACCTACATATCCAATCAATACATCCAATGAAAACACCATACTACGGATTTGTTTTAGTTCTATCATATAATACCAGTTGGGGATTGAATCGGCACAAGATAAGTCATTCAACTGAGAGGAAATACAAGTGCGACATTTGCAATATGAGATTTAAGGCTCCTGCCATCTGTCAAAACATAATTGTTAATCCATTCGTCTACAAGGACCTTATTATTTTCATTTATTGAATCATGAATTTTAAATTATAAGAAACAGTTATGATCCTTGCATCTACAACTAACTTCAGTTTACTGGACATTTGGAGAAACTGTAAACAGTAGAAAACGTCGGACGAACAAAACTGAGCATAAGTATTTAGTAAGTGTATAAATGTTTTATTATGTGATGTTTGACCAATTCAACTGCACCTTCTCTTGTAGTGATTGGTGACTCACAAGTGAAGAACTTGTCTCAGTTGACAGGCGGCTGTCCGCTGCAAACGAGTACTTGACGTCGCGAAGAAAGCAGTTACAATTGTTCCTCGATTCAGCACCGTCATCGTCCATGTCGGTACAAACAATATTTCTGATACCTCTTAATCTGTTTCTTCCACTGTCACTCTGGTTTCAGATACCAAAAGAGCAAATCCACTGATTCACATTGTGATTCCAGCAATACTCCCTCGCCATACAAATTACCGACCAACAACAACACCGAGTGTGCAATGAAAAGGCGGATCATCTCAACGCCGAGCTGCGCGTGAGGTGCGCAGAATGCGGCGTAGAACTCTGCAATATGTGGCAACCATTTCTTCAGCTCCGAGGGGGTTGGAAAACATGGGACAGAGAATCTACAATATGTGGCAGCCATTTCTTCAGCTCCGTGGGGGTTGGAAAACATGGGACAGAGAATCTGCAGTATGTGGCAGCCATTTCTACAGCTCCGAGGGGGTTGGAAAACATGGGACAGAGAATCTGCAATATGTGGCAGCCATTTCTTCAGCTCCGAGGGGGTTGGAAAACATGGGACAGAGAATCTGCAATCTGTGGCAGCCATTTCTTCAGCTCCGAGGGGGTTGGAAAACATGGGACAGAGAATCTACAATATGTGGCAGCCATTTCTTCAGCTCCGAGGGGGTTGGAAAACATGGGACAGAGAATCTCTCATGGCAAAGATGGGTTTCGTATAGGCAACGATAACCTTCAAAAGATATATAGAAGGTATAGTTGTAATGTCTAGTCATTTGTTTCCCCCAATAAAATAGAGTCATTTCACTTTCAGCCTACTTCTATTGATTTCTCCACTCCAACTCATGTACTTCTCCATCTATTCAGATATATTTCAATGTTAAAATGGCAGAAAACTGCAAATATTCATTTTTACTTTAATAATTCTGTCGACTAAAACAAACACAGAAATTTTTCCATCTAATCATGTATATTTCATTGTTAAAATGTCAAAACATTGCAAATATCGATTTAAAGTTTAAAATTCTGTGGAATAAATCCCACACAGAAATGCATTTTACAATCTATTCAGATATATTTCAATGTTAAAATTGATCTAGGCGGTGGGACATTGGACGTGTCTATTGTCAATGCGAAAGACGTGAACAGCTTCAATGTATTGGCTACGACTGGAGACACTATTTGTTGGTGGTGATATTGACCACTTCATATTGATGCAGAATCCGAAGATCAGAACGGAAGGATGTTTCCAACAATGCGAGAACAATTGAATGTCGAACATTAAACATTAAAAGTCTGTGGCATAAATCCCACACATAAATGCATTTTTCCATATATTCAGGTATATTTCAATGTTAAAATGGCAGTAACATTGCAAATATCCATCTAGACTTAATAATTTTGTGGACTAAATCCAACACAGAAGTTTTGTTCCATCTATACATTTATATATCAATGATAAAATGTCATAACATTGCAAAGATCGATTCAAACTTTTAAATTCTGTGGACTAAATCTCACACAGAAATGCATTTTCCATCTATTCATGCATATTTCAATGTTAAAATGTCAGTAACATTGCAACTATCCTATAGACTTGAATTCTGTGGACTAAATCCAACACAGAAATGCATTTTCCATCTATTCATGCATATTTCAATGTTAAAATGTCAGTAACATTGCAAATATCCATAGCTTTTAACAATTCTGTGGACTAAATCCAACACAGAAGTATGTTCCAACTATTTCATGCATATTTCAATGTTAAAATGTCAGTAACATTGCAAATATCCTTTAGACTTGAATTCTGTGGACTAAATCCAACACAGAAGTATTTGCCATCTATTCATGAAAATTTCAATGTTAAAATGTCAGTAACATTGCAAATATATCCATAGGTTTTAACAATTCTGTGGACTAAATCCAACACAGAAGTATGTTCCAACTATTTCATGCATATTTCAATGTTAAAATGCCAGTAACATTGCAAATATCCATAGCTTTTAACAATTCTGTGGACTAAATCCAACACAAAAGTATTTTCCATCTATTCATGTATATTTCAATGATAAAATGTCATAACATTGCAAATATCGATTTAAACTTTAATAATTCTGTGGACTAAATCCCACACAGAATAATTCGACTCTCTATAAGCGGACTAAATCCAACGCTCTGTGAAAAGCAGTACATTTTATTATCCAATAAAACGTATAAAATACACCGGAATAAATCACGTATGTTTTTGCATCGACAATTGAACAAATTGTAGTTAATTGCGTGGAATTGAAGCGACTGAGGAATGAATCACTCAGTCAATGTGTACTGGCCAGGTAGTACAGGAGTGACGTCATAACTGATACGTCACGATCTTGTATGGAGATTCGTCTCATGGGGAAACTCAGGTTGCAGGAGAATTCAGGAGCTCTTGATGTTGGATTTGTTGCTAGGAATCTTGAAGCAGGAATAGGAAGGGAATATTATGTGGACTGAACTTGTTTGAGAAGTTCACTTGGCTTTGAGAAGGGAAACTCTTCGGCTGCCGACTTTCTTGATGATAGAAAACGAAGATTGTTTGACTCGAAGTTCTCGGAAACTCTTGACTTATTTGAAGACCAAATGTTGATTTGCTCGGAAAGTTCTTCTTTCTTGAAAATTGTTCAAAATCTTCACGCCGCACGGAAGGATGTCGTCACGTTGGAAAATGAAGCGTAAATTCTTCGTAATATTTGGAAATTGTTGAAGAACTTTGCGCAGAACAGAGACGAAGTTACGGTGGAAAATCTTGAAATCTTCATGAAGCGCGGCGAAGTGAAAATCACGATTAATTTTCTCGAAATGTTTTAAAATGTCGAAGAGCTTCTTGCAGTTGATTGATAACTTGGCGTTGTAACGAGTTAATACACTTGTAACTTGTTGACTGTGGTTAATACACTTGTAACTTGTTGCTGTCTTCTGTCTTCTATGAAGTGTCCACGAGACGGACTGAACTGTTTGACCGACGTCTTCACTCCACAACTCTCTGAATGCAACTGAGCTCCTGAGTTCCTGCCGGTCAGCCGCTAGCCAGCTGGGAGCGAGTTTACATGCGCGAGAGAGAGAGGGACAGAGCGGGACTGGCACGGGAGTGAGAGAGACAGACACAGTGCTGGTCGACGAGCCTGACCGGGGATAAAGTGAAGGGGTGATACGTCACAGTCCAAAATCTCAACTTGCATTTTTCAAAACTCTTTCATGTGATATCCTAAGATTTACAAAAATATCACGATATTTAGTTATGAAAAATAGCGGAGGTTGGGAAAAAGGGAGTCTTGTTTATGAATAAGCGATTGTTGAAAAGTTATAATGTAATTTCATGTCACATTTTCACCTTTGATCCGGGTATATTCAAAATTATTGTTTTAATGAGTTCGTGAATTCTATGATCAACTCAAGCAATTAATTCAAGCAACCAAACTATGGTCGGTGACAGGCAAAGATGAACCCTGTTTAGCATTGCCAGGTATAGGCCGGCCCATGGTAGCGCAGGTTCATCTTTGCCTGTCACCGACCATATTTATATTTTTTAATGGCCCGAAAAGAAAATTTAACAATGATAAGGAATAGCTATACGGATTCACAGTGGGAAGGATGTGAACGTGACCTATTAGTAGGGAACCTTCCCAGTATTATTCTCCTGACTGAGGGAAACCATGAGAATATCTCAGTCAGCTAGGACGGCCGCGTGAATCGAACCTGGGCCTGCGTATTGCAAATCCAAAGTGTCTTTGCCTGAGCCAGCTTGCTCACTGTACTATTTAGTATTTACAAGCATATTCTAAACTCTCGACATCTTTTAAAAGTGCATTTGCAGTGAATATATTTGATCTCCCTTCGATTTCAACACATTCAGGAGTTCGAAGCATAGTAGGGTATATTGATTATGGATTCACAAGATTTATAAAGTCAATACCACGTCACGTGAAAGAATATTTACTCATTCACATGGTAATGTTCCTGAATTATATATAGCAGATACATTTAATCTTCAGCATTATGTACTTTAGAGGTAGAAGGTCGGAAGTCCATTTTCTCGATTTTGAGCTGCACACTTCTGAAATTCTGTAAGCACTATCAATCATTCGACTAAATTCAACAAATGTATTCTCTTGCGCAATGACTCATGTCACTATTACAAATATGCTTGGATAAACTCAGAATACTGCTTTGTATACTCACCTCAAGAATCATTGAGATTGACTTCGGGCCTTTTGCCTCTGAAATACAGATCATTTCCATCATTTCTCTGTCTCTTTCCAACACAGAGAAGTCAATGTTCTCTCTGTTATCCAGTGCGTCGTGTAAATTATAATTATTTTAACATGGATCAGTTTAATATTATAAATACCGTACGGTATTCCCTAAATACATTACAGTCAAGCTTGTGCCGTTACAGCTATAAATGCAGCTCACAATTCAATTCATTTCAGTAGTGTTTCACGTCGCACGGTTCTGCAGCTAGGCTAATGGCGACGGGTGAATGATTATGATGATGATGAAGAAGAGGCGAGGTGGACGGTGGGTCGGAGGCGGTTGTGGATTAGCAAGGAACCTTCCCAGCATGTGCCTCAAGACTTGACTGAAGAATATATCATGGAAAACTTCAGTCATGAAAACAGGCCGTGGGAATCGAACCGAGGACCTATGGAGATTTCATTATGTGTTGCAAGTTTTCTAATAGATCTTGAAAAAGCTAGAGGTACAACTGTGCGTCACAGTTGTAGTGATATTTTATTATTGAATTTCTTTTGAATAAATTTTACAAATATTTCAAAACAAGCATAAAATTACTGTAAAACGGCAACAACTCTTGAAGTTCTGCGTTTTGTCTGGAAATTGTCAAAAACTCCTAAAACGTTGGTCCCATTGACACGCAGATTTGGATTTTGATCTGTCAAAACAATTCCAGTTTTAATTTGCGGGATCTTGTCAAAAACTACCGTGAGCGTTCGTATGACATTAGTGTGTGTGCAGAATTCCATATCGATTGGTTGAACGGTGTGACCTGGGCGGTGCAAGTAACACAGCAAGTTGGCTCGGGCGGTAACGCACTGGACGCTCATCCCGAAGCCCAGGGTTCGATTCTCGCCGCCAAAATTCCTGACTATGTTTGTTTGTGCTTTTGCCTGCACTGTCCAGGTCAAACGTATCTAGCGATTCATCTGAAATTTTGCACACACTCATGTCATAAGTGCTGTCACGAGACGAACATTTTAGGTGTTTTTGTCAATTTTCAGCCATAATTGATCAATATTTACTGACATTTTACCGACGCGTTTTATGGCAATATTTGTCAAAATTTTTCAAATAAATTTCAGATATTTTTTCACTGCTCCTTTGATGAATTTTGTTAGATTATCTGCCAAAATTTTGGTAGTTTACCACCAAAATAATGCGTGAAATTTGAATATGATTGCAATGAAAGCCAATTTAAATAATATCTTCGTTCTTTGTGTTCAATTTTGTGCTGTTGCAAATCTACTGGAAATATTCGCAAAACTTGTATATTGAAGCTGTTTTGATTGTTGAGGAGTCATTTCAAAGAGTTTCTAGTAGGCTTCGTAGAGACGCTTTGGTTATTGTGTCAAACCCCATGACCGGATATCCCGGACCGGACGGGAAACAAACGGGAAAACCCAACGGCTCATCTCTCATTTCCCTTCATAGCAACTCATGAAGCACTTAGCTACCTTCATTCAAGGCAAACGGAAGCGAACGAGAATCGCAGGGTTCGTCAGAGCGGTTTTTGAAATTTTGTCTTCCCATTAAATAATTTTAAAAAATGAGATGACTAAATAATGCCACACACTGGAGTACTATATGACCTCTGGTGCGACCTCAAAGTGTTAAATACGATTATTTTCTTAAAAATATTGTATTTAATTCTTTGAGGTAGTACCAGAGGTCATAATGAACGCCAGTGTCATTATGTGTCATTATTACATAGTAAGTAGTTACAGTAGTAGTTAAAAGTAGTAGTAGTTAAATAGTTGTTAAGTAGAAGTTAAAACCATGTTAGCAAAACTGTCCTAAAACATATTTGATAGATTGACAAGTGTTTATAAAATTATTTGCGAGAATGACAAAAAATAGAAAATTGATATATTTTTATACGTAAGGAATCGGTGGGAAAGAGGAGGTCGTGAGCTATAGCAGGGAACCTTCCCATCATTTGCTTCTCGAATGGGAGAACAAATAACCTGTCAGCAAGAGCAGCCGCAGGAAACGAACCCAGGACACTGAAGTTCAGAGTTCGATTCAGTTGACAGGATAATGATGGCCAATGAGTATAAAACTACACTTATTTTTACTTTGTCTTGGAAGACGCTCCCTGGATCACTTATTTCAAATATGTATTTATTTGTACTATATCAAATATTATGTATTTGTACTTTAATTTGTTACTGTTTGTTTTTATTATTAAAACTTAATTTTATTGTTGGTCATCCCTTCGTGCCAACCTAAAATGCATTCACAAATACCATTGATTGTCAACAGCAACTAAAAACCTCGTCGCTCGAGGCATGGTCTCAGATCTTCATATATTTTTGTGTACTTATTGATATTCATGCCATACACATTCCCGGAAAAAAATTAAACACTTCTCGTGTCTAGTTTCTGATATAATTTGAGTGTTCTCCCCCATGTTATCTTATGGCAGTCAAGTAAATCGTACATTTTTAAGCCAAAATTAAGTTTTAATTATTTTGTACAGTTAGATTTTAACAAAAATCTTTTTTCTGGTAGACCTACGGCCATACTATTAGGACAAAATTTAAAACAATACCAACGTGAGCTATTTTAAAAGTATAGGTACACCAAATTCGAAATAATTTTCCTGTACCTCCTGTTTTGTTAATTCTCAAAAGACATAAAATAGAAAACTCATTTTAGGGCGGTTATATAGGTTATTTCAAAAATAAATAAAAATGTGCTATCGAGTAATCGCGCCACGTTAATGTCTGTGTTCCAAATCCGCGCATTGGTTAACATAGATTCGTATTCATGACGTCACAAGGCACGAAGACGAGGCACAAAGAATGACGTCACATGTCAAACGATCTGTCGAAATTAAACCTGCTGTTTACGAACGCGTGTGGACAAAGCAGACGTTGCGATGTCAAAAGAAGAGACGACGAGGAATTTCTCTCTTTGTGTCGACAGTCGGACGATCCTGTTTCTACAGCATTTCAATTACCAAGGGCAAAAGAATGATTGAGCGAGTTTTTTTAAAATGATACAAGTCGAAATGGGAACTTATAGAAATCAGCCATTTGGATGTGACATCCTGGGCCCTATTCTATTCGAACAAATAAGCGATACGTGATGGAGCCACTTATGGCAGGATACTTTTTAGATGCACTTTTTTTTAATTTGATGTTCGTGTTTCCATAGGGCAGTGAAAAAGGAGAAACAAATGAAATTTTGATTTAGTAACAAGTTTACTTTTTCAGCCATAACAAACAATTAAAGCAAAATTTATATCATTTATTTACATAAATAAACCCTTTATGTCCTCCATTATGGATAGTACCAAAGAATCCACCAGAGGTCAGTCGTGTTCCTTATTTTCTCGAATATCTCGTTTTGATTTCGTCGCGGCGTTACTTTACGTTACTTTACTTACCTTTAAAATGTAGCAGTGTTAGAGTTACTAGTAAAAATTCTAACAGTGTTACAGCTACAGTTACTGGGGTTTCAAAAGTAATACCGATGCAGTTTCAGTTACTTTTCGAACGACACGTATCAGAGTTAAGCTACAGTTACTTTTATGTTGACAGCAGTTACTTTGACAGTTACTTTAGATTTAAAAAACATTTTTACATATTTTTTTATATTTGAAAGGATTGAAAACTGAAGATACAGGGCCGGCAGGTCAAGAAAAAAGTCTATGCCAGAGGCATTTTAGAAATTTGTTGTGTTTGTATGCCTTCTAGAGCTAAGTTTTACCTTTTTTCTTACTGAATCATCAGACATTTTACATTATTCAGAGATAAATTAAATGTATCATGTTACATTTCAGTAAAGTTACTCAAAATTTCAACAGGATATAATTAACAGTTACTATTTTCAATAAAAAAGTAACAGAATACAATTACAATTATTTCATTTTTAAAGTAACATGTTACGATTCAGTCCAAGATGGCGGGCGATGCAAGTCAAGGGAAGTTATTGGTGCTGCAAAAAATCGAAGATTTTAAAGTAAGGGACCTTCACCGAGTGCTTGAACAGTGTGGGTTAAGTAAGGAAGGGAAGAAGGAAGATTTGGTGGATAGATTGACATGTGCAGCTACTGCATTAATGGAACTCTGCGAGAGTTTAGGTCTGTCAATCTGCATGCAACAATTGGACGTGGCTACCGACAAGGTGGGTGAAACTAATATTGCTAATGATCTTCTGAAAGCTATAATTTGTGAGAAGGATAAACGGCTGGATTCCCTAGACGAAATCAACAACTTACTCAAAGATAAGATTACGTACCTGACTGAGATGAAAGTCGCGGAAAGTGAAAAGGAGGCGTTGCCTCATGTTTACAATAATAGTGCACAAAAGAGCCGTGAGAGGGCGCTCGCGCTAGCAGCAGCGGGAGCGAAATCCGTACCGGCGGCTATTTCAAACGAACGGACTCAGTCTAGCTGCGATACTTTCCCCCTACCACTGCCCCTACTACCCCTCTCACCGTTGGTGGCCGAGCGGGGCTATGAGGCCAGGAGGAGGAGGGAAATACCTGATAGTAGCCCAGCTGTTTCGGCGAAAACAACAACAATAACAGGAAAAGTCACTCTTGATGATGATTTGACACAGGATCAAGAAGAATTCAAAGTGGTGAACACCAGAAAAAGGCACCGACAAAAGTGCACACTTGGTACTGCTGCTGTTCCTGAGGGATCGACGAGACTGGCGGTTGCGGCTAGAAAGAGTTTCCTTCATGTCTGGCGGCTAAACAAGGACGTCACGTGTGAAGATGTTTTGGCGTACATCAAGGACAATTTGGAAGGCTCTTCTGACTCGATCACCTGCGAAAAATTAAATGCTAGGGGCGATTACAGTTCGTTTAAAGTCGGCTTGTGTGAAACTCTTTATGAAAATATGAGTAGTCCGGCCTTCTGGCCTGCGGGTGCGGCAATAAAGCGGTTTTTTCAGCCACGAGCAAATTCCTCCCGAACCTCGTAAAACAAGCAGGTAACGTTCAATTTGGAATTGGCAGCGAGGAAATTCTACTAAGTGAACATCTTAACAGCAGAAGCTCTGCACACAAGATTAAGGAATTGGAGATCTTACAGGAACTTTTTTCATTTTTTCACTTTTTTCATATTAACATACGGAGCCTCGAGCATAAAATTGAAGAGCTGGAACTATTTTTGGACTCCTTGTCGATAAAAGTGGACATTCTTTGTCTGACAGAGACGTGGCTTGGCCGTGGACAAGAAGAGGCTTTAGTTATTAATGACTATAAATTGGCGTCCCATTACTCTAGAGCAGATAAGCGAGGAGGAGGTGTTGGAATATATGTCCGGAACGAAGCTCAGTTGTCATTAGAGGATTGTGATGTCGTCTGCTCTGATGGCATATTTGAGGCCTGCGCCATCAAGATCTCAGCTGCAACATCGACTCTGATCTTGACTATTTACCGACCACCGGACCCCGGGGACGTTAACAGCTTCCTCGATCTTCTTGATATGGCATTAGATAAAGCTGGTGATGCAGGTATGCGTCTTATTTTATGTGGAGACTGGAATCTCAATCTGCAACTGCCAAATTTAAGGCACATGATAGAAAATGTTCTCGAGGCCTACGACTGTAGAATATTAGATTTTGGTCCAACTAGGATATATGGTACTTCTCAATCTACCTTAGACGTTGTTGTCTCTAACTGTGACTCAGTCACCTTCCTTAAAAACATCGATCCTGGCCTATCTGACCACATGGGTCAACTAGCATCCTTCGCCAATGTCAAGGGTATTAATTATCCCTCCAACAAGCCCACCTGGGTAAGGAAATTTCCATCGTATTCCATACAATCGTTTGTTTCGGACCTTAAGTTTGTAGACTGGTCAGCGGTCTATGGCAGCGACACTGTAGACTGCAAATATGACTCCTTCCTCAATACTTTCCTATTGTTATTCCGAGAACATTTTCCCAAGAAGAAGGTTATTTCTTCAGCTGCTCGACCCTCAAAGGGTTGGCTTACCTCATCTATCAAGCAAATGTGCCTCAGAAAGAGGGATCTTCATTACCTAGTGAAGATGGGAGCAGCTCCTGCTCTTCTCGAAACCCTCAACATGCTGAAGAGGGAAATAAGATGGGAGATTAAACGTGCAAAAAGGGACTACTATGATAAGGCTATCTCCGAGTCCAGCAACAAGATGAAAGCTACCTGGAGGCTAGTGAATTCTTTGACTGGCAAGAGTCATCGAGAAGGTTCCCTGATAAACTTGTTAGAAGAAGACGGCTCAAAAGTCACTGATCAAGTGGAGGTTGCTACACTTTTCAACGATTACTTCCTCTCGGCTGGAGCTGGCCCAACGACTGTTACGCATGACACTAATGATGAGTGCATGAGATTACTGAAGGTAGCCTTCCCAAGCATGGCGCCTTCCATAACTATTCCTGACGTCTCGGCAGCTACTGTTGTGGAGATCTTGAGGGAGTTCGAACCTAAGGCATCTGTGGGTTGGGACGAAGTTCCAATGATGCTGCTGAAAAAGTGTAGCCCTTGGATTGCGGAGCCTTTAGCACACATATTCACCCACTCACTGAACGCCGGGGTCTTCCCAGCCGGCATGAAGCGTGCAATTGTCGTGCCTATACATAAGAAAGGGAGCAAGACTAAAACTTCAAACTACAGACCAATTTCATTATTGTCCTCGTTCTCAAAGCTGATTGAAAAATTAATGCATAGGGAGCTAACCCGCCATTTCGATGAGAATACATTGATGTCGCCGAATCAGCATGGCTTTCGTAAAGCGCACTCCACCACCACTGCGGCCATGAAGCTGATCTCTGGTATTGAAGAAGTTCTGGAAAGAAAAAGCAAGGCAGGTGCGATCTTCTGCGACTTATCTAAGGCATTCGACTCGATGTGCCATGATCTGTTAGTCAACAAACTTGCTTGGTATGGGATCAGTGGGAGCGCCGGGGCTTGGGTTAAGTCCTATCTGTCCGGTAGACTGCAACGTGTTCAACTCGACAGCCAGAACTGGTCTTCCTGGGAGAGTGTGGCCCGTGGTGTGCCGCAGGGATCAATTTTGGGCCCGCTCCTATTTTCTATCCTTGTGAATGACCTGGCCCCGAATGTTATTTTGTGTGGAGAGGGCAGGAAGATCATTCAGTATGCGGATGATTCGAGTGCCTTGGTGGAAGCTAAGACTAACGAGGAACTTATTGTTGAGCTTGACACAACGCTTATGGACTTTGGGGCCTGGTTCAACCCTAATAAGCTTCTGCTGAACCAAGACAAGACTGAGTTTGTTGCCTTCGCACCTCATAGCGGACATCCTTTGACCCTGTCTAATACCACCACAAATGCCAGTGTTAAATTCCTAGGTCTAAGAATTGACCACACCCTTTCCTGGAGACCGCATATTGATAGCCTTGTGAAGCAGTTGGCCAAAGTCCGCTATGTCATGAGAACCCTCGCTCGTCAGTGCCTCATCTCCACCTTGCGCACTGCATACTTCGCTTATGCCCAGTCCATCCTACAGTACGGTGTCATTTTCTGGGGTTCCACTGCATACAGCCAAACAGCCTTCAGGTCTCAGAAGAAAGTTATCCGTTGTATGCTTAACCTTCCATACAATGCATCATGCAGGGACAAATTTAGGGAACTCTCGATCTTACCTCTACCTTGTCTTTACATTTTGACAGTATGCCTCTATACCAGAGACAATATTATTTTATTTAGGGACAATAGTCATCATGAGCATAATACTCGGGGAGCAGAGAACTTGAGGCATGAGTACTGCCGGCTCAAATTAACATCCAGCGGTGTCCTGCAGTCGGGTCGAAGACTCTACAACAAGCTGCCTCAAGAGATGCGCAGCATCGCTTCCAGAAGCATATTCAAGAATGCTTTGAATGACTTTCTTTTATCAAACTCATTTTATACTGTTGATGACTTCATGAACTTTTAGTGACTTTTAATGTATTTTTAATGAATGTTCTAAGTATCCTGGTTAAAGATTGTTAATTTACTGAAGCTGTAGCATTCATATAATATTACCTATAAGACTGACTTTGTAATACAATGCTTAAATTGTTCACTACAAATAAATAAATACAAATACAAATACAAATACAAATACAGTACTTTTACTTGAAAAAAGTTACATATTACCAGTAACATGTTACTTTGTATTAGGGATGGAGAAAATATCGATATATCGATATATATCGATATCAAAAAAATATCGAAATATCGATACCTGAATATATTGAATATCGATATATTGAAATATCGAAATATCGATATATCGATATATTGAAATATCGAAATATTGAAATATCGATATATTGAAATATCGATATATTGAAGCCTTACCGCATGATACAATTATGTTCTTGATTGAAGTTTATACCTAATATGGCAAAAATTATTCATATTTGCAGTGCAGCGTTTACAAGATTTATGGACAATTTCTCAGATTATTCACATTTTCTTTCTTATCTGGCCGGTGACCCTATATTTTGGAACGGCTGTGTTATTTCTTTTTACATTTTCTTTTGAAATTCCTAGCAGTTTTAGGAGCAATTTAATACATTCATACGATATATCAATATTTCCATACCTATTCATCTAAATATTATTTCCATATCAATGTTTCGATATTTCGATATTTCAATATATCGATATTTCGATATTTCAATATATCGATTATCGAAGTATCGATATATCGAAATATATCGATATATAAATGATATCGATAGTCGATATCAAAATCCATGTTCGCTCCATCCCTACTTTGTATCATGTTACTTCACAACATTGCATCCTAGATGCAGTGCACAATTGGAAGGTTATTTGCCTAAGTTTGTTCATTTTAGAGTCCCAGAATCACGTTTAAATTGTTGACATTCTTTTAAAAAAAAACGCCCAGCTGGGCAACAACCGGAGGGCTTCGTCAAAATATATATTTTTTTAAACTAGTAATTCAATGTATTATTTTCAGTGTATTATATTTGATTGACTCTACTGCGACTCCCATTTTTATTTTATTTATTAATTTCGGGGAAATTGTATCCTTCACCAAAAAAGGTTGCCGGCCCCTGTAAACAAATCTGAGAGCGGCAATCATACAATTGTATTGTATTGTATTGTATTGTATTGTATTGTTTATTCAGCCATAAAATGTACAGAACATTTGGGCATTGTCAATAATTTCATAAAAACATCCTCATCATCGTCATCATCATTTGATGAAAATCATTAGTCATTATTAAAATACATTAATGGTCATCGACAATCATCAAATCTCATATTTAGAATGATTACTTTAGCCTAGTTTACACAGTTCACTGCACATTGAACTGTGTACTAGTCTTTGTCGACAGAAATTTAAAATATACAGATATTAATAAAACACAATATTTATCCATACACCTCTGAAGTAACCTATTATATAGCCTTGACACGTCCAGACATCAATTTTGTATGACGTCACATGCCAGAAGCCTATGTTCTGTACCTCAAAGGTAGAAGGGTGGAAGTCCATTGTTTCGATTTTGCGTTGCACACTTTTGGAATGCTGCAATCAAGCTTGATTTGACTGATGACAGCAATACAATATGATGAGATGAAAGCAGAATTACCTACTGGTTTTGAACTCATCACAGGAATCATTGAAATGGACTTCCACCCTTCTACCTCTAAAGTACAGCATTTGTTTCTGACAACTATTTTTTTTTCATTTCGAATTTGGTCCTTAAGAGGCAAACGGAAGCGAACGGAAATCGCACGGTTCGTCAGAGCGTTTTTTTGAAATTTTGTCTTCCCACTAAATAATTTTAAAAAATCAGATAGTAACGACCCATAACAGCCCAATGGACTAAATAATGCCGCACACTGGAGTTCATTATGACCTCTGGTGCGACCTCAAAGTGTTAAATACGATTATTTTACTAAAAATATCGTATTTAACACTTTGAGGTCGTACCATGTGTCAAAAAGTACTGCAGTTTGAGGCATTATTTAGTCCATTGGGCTGTTATGGGTCGTTACTATCTGATTTTTTTAAATTATTTAGTGGGAAGACAAAATTTCAAAAAAACGCTCTGACGAACCGTGCGATTCCCGTTCGCTTCCGTTTGCCTCTTAACTCTTAGGGGCGAAACATATGCTTCGCCCATAACATTTCATAACATTTGCTCCCATATGACTCCATGCTACCTAATCTGCTCGGCGACTCACCGGCGTAAAATCGCCGCGACTGAGCGACTAAAAGTCGACCCGTGTGTTTGGCTGTTTGCAGCCTTAAAATAGCATACTTTGGTATAGTTTCATTTCTTTCCTGATAATATGTCCACATGTCTACTCGAGAAAAAAAGTGTTTTGTTCAAATCTAATCGAACAAAAAATAGACCTACGTTATGGCGTAAAAATGACACGATTTTGCATAACAACATGATACATAGGGGAGGCAACTCAAGCTATCTCAGAAACTAGACACGAGAAGTGTTTAATATTTTAGGGATTGTGTATTGCAGGGGTCGGAAACCATTTTTGGTGATGGAGCCAATTTCCCAAAAATTTATTAATTTAATAATAATGGGAGCCGCAGTAGAGGCAATTAAATAAAATACACCGAAATTAATACATTGAGTTAGGTACTAGTTTATTCTGATATTATGACCAAGCTCCCCAGTTTTTGCCCCGCAAGGCGTTTCTTAAAGTACTAGAGGGACCCGTCATGTAAAACATGACCAATGTGCACCAGTGAGTTATGCGTAAATATAAAACGACAGCAATATTTGTCAGCAGAGTGTGCGTCGTTAATACATTTGACGTCGTTGATGACCCAATCTTAACAGAAAACGTTAAAAAATGAGGAACGAAGAAAAGCAATTTGATCATACCTATTATGGTAAAACAATTTCATATAAGTTTTCAAATTTACACCAGAGTATTCGTACTAAGTAAAAATAAGAAGAAAAACAATGTATGCGCCGTAAAAAAAAATATATATATATTCATTACGTTGATACCGTGACCTGATGCCCACGGTCTTTTCTTCATTTGTTATGCTATTACATGTTATCTACGGCTTCATTATATTATACGTTCCTCAGATGTAGGGCGGAAGTAAATTTGTTTGATTTGCGGTGCACAATTTTGGATTGTAATCAAGCTCTATCAAGTACCGTTTCACTGATGTTAACAAATAACGTTATATTGAAGTATTCTCTTACAATAACTCATGTCACCATTACAAATGATTGGTTGATGTCAGAAATACTGTTCATATTGAAATGGACTTCAGCCGTTCTACCACTAATTAAAGTATAGATATTCAGTTAACAATGTAAAACTTAAACATTGGTGCTTCAAACTTTATCAACAGCAACATGAATTCGTTGTCAATACATGACTCAATACAGACCACTCTACGAAATAAGAAACGACTGAAAATGATTAATCTAACAACATTATTTAAAAACTTCGTCGGTTAGTTGGTTTGAGGGTTACAGAACCGTGTTGATTAAATGTAGGAAGAAAATAATACGTTTGATCGTTTGCAAATTGCATCTTGAGGCCAATGTTAAAAATCTATCGGCTTTGTTTGGTTTTCATGGCCCTCTAAAATACAGATCAAATGAAATTTTTTAAAAATTACACTTTGACGTTTCTTGGAGTAAAGAAGTTTTCTATGTAATGTCTCTTTTGAACGGTTATTATGTGTTATAGTAGATTTTTTACACACTCAAAGGGATAAGGATTACGTTTTAGGTAAGTTATGGTTATTTCTTTACTTTGCGAAGGCAAAAGACGTATTTTTAGACACGATTGGCAATGAAAGGCCACCATTTTAAATACAAAATAGTGCCGTTTTCAATATAATGTAAAGATTTGGACAGTTATTCTGTGTTAAAATACATTTCTTGTAAACACAAAGGGATAAGGATTGCCATTTAGGTAAGTTTCAGTTATTTATTTATGCACAAAGAGCAGAAGATGTATTTTGGACATGATTTGGGCAATGTAACGTCGACCATTTTAATTTTAAATACAACATAGAGAGTGTGCGCGCGAAATTGAGAGGATGCGCGCGCAGGCGTTCCTGACACACAGACAGAACTGCGTAACTATAAGTAAGATTCATCAATTTTAAAGTGATTCTGGGACTCTAAAATGAACAAACTTAATCAAATTATATTCCAACTATTGCCCCGCAGGGCGTTTATTTTTATTTTTAAAGTCTTTCGATTCCAGATTTTTATTTAAATTATAAAGAGCCATTCAAGAATCGCCAAGGAGCCGCATGTTGCCGACCCCTACAGAAAACTTACGAGACCTGAGACCTGCCTCGAGTGATCTTCTTATTGGCCGTCCTTCTACACTATCACGTCCTCTGAGAATAAAAAACAAAGTCAACAACATAGCTGTGCACATTTCACAATTTAATTTCATTCTCTTTGAGGTCCAACAACAAAAAAATTACTCCCGATTCGCAGCAAAACTTCACCCCCGTATTTATTATCATTTTATTACTCTTTCTTTCTGTTCTTTTTGTTGGATCAAAACGCGATTCCCTGGTATTACTCGTGTCAGCCTCGGTTTTTTCTCAGACGCCTGGAAGCGAGGATTTTACCAACATAATAAATAGTTTCGCATTTCGAATGAACGTTGTCAGATTGCTATCTTGTTGGCGATTACAAAAGTACCTAATAAATGTTACCTTTGTTCTGGTAAATGGCAACATTGCCATTGCATTGCATTTCATTGAATGCATATTCTCTTTGATCTTTTATGAGGCCTGGAAGAAACTGTAGAAACGGACGGAGCTGCCTCAAATTTTCACAAAAAGCAGACATAGGCTCATTATTTATTCCACTGTTATGCAACTTTGGGAGGTAGTTTTGATATCCGCGCATCTATTGCAAAAATTTAAGATACCAATATTGAAAAAAAAAATTAAGGTTTTTAAAAGGTTTAAAAAGTTTCAAAAAATGCATAAAATGCATATATTTTTCATAACTAGGAAAACGCTCGGTGTAACGCGTTGATGAGCGAGCACCGACACGCACGACATCGCCAATCAAGCACGATCCATTCAATCAAAGATAACTAACTATTCATTA
Source organism: Leuctra nigra (assembly GCA_934045905.1). Lineage (NCBI taxonomy): Eukaryota > Metazoa > Arthropoda > Insecta > Plecoptera > Leuctridae > Leuctra > Leuctra nigra. The sequence continues at coordinate 38,061,695 of OW203765.1, forward strand.
TTTATTACCAATTTTCCTTGCAACTTTTCATAAACACTCTGGATCAATTAAATAACAGATTATTGTATTGATATTTTTCCATCAATCTCTTTAGACAGATATTCAAACACTTAAAACAGCAATAAGTCTGTAATTCTTGACCGATTGGGCTGGAAGTGTGTAAAATATAATGCTATCTAGTCAAAACGTTGTTTTCATAACTGTGAAACACAATCCATATCGTAAAATAAATTATTTTAGATAAGGTATACCTATACCTATGTATATGAAATACCTACATTACATTTTGACTACATTATGTATTGCAATATGATCAACTAATAAAAGAATATGTCTTACATTGATATTGAGAATAGCCATCTATAAACTTTGCTTTGCTACATAGAGCAACCCAGAATGCAGTGGAATTTCTGTTTTGAAATGTCATTTCTGACAGTTATTAAAACTGTCAATAAGTGCATCTATGTTCTTGACTGGTAGGGCTGAAAATTTGTAAAATAAGAGACAATGTTGGTCTGAACGACCATGCAAAATATGAGTTTGATTGATCTGATTAATCGAAGACCATTTGATAGGTCAAATGGGGGTGTGGCTACAGGCCATTATAAATTAAGCTTACAAGTGTCAGTAAAATGTCTTTTTCTTTTAAAATTCATTACAGATTACAGATTTGTAAAATAACACTTATAATGCTGATACCAATGGCCATGCAAAATATGGTGATGATCGGTTAACCGATTCCAGCTTTATTGCACACAGAGTTGAGTTTCTTTCACATTGCCAAGCTTAGTATAGGTACAACTTTAATCAAGATTCTGATAAAAGTAATAGATGGATCTTGCTGGAAATTAATAGCCTTCTGCAGTGGATAGTAATGAATATTTTGTGAAAAAAATTGGCCAGATCCGTTACTTCGTTTAAAATGTAACGCGAAAAGCACAAACAAAAAAACAAAAAAAAAACAGAGATTTGTGCCATAAGTTTCAAGTGGAGACGCTCGCTCCGCTCGCTTAATGAATGATGTATGAATACTGTAACAGTTGAAGGAATGAGGTGGTCGTGGAGCCTCTCGACTGAGGGAACCACGAATGCACCTCAGTCAGGAAGCCAAGGGAATCGAACCCGGGACATCCTGAATCAGATTCTATTACACAATAATCGATTCTTTAAACTTGACTGCAAACTGAATGACATTTTAAGGCAGTGAGTCTCAAATTTTTCGGTTCTTGGCGCCCTCGGCACAGAATAAAAATGTTTCCACGGGCTCCAAGTCAGAAAAGCTCAGAAAAGCTTCTTCTTTGCACACACAGCAATGTACTAGTTACGTTCAAATACCGCCAGCCAAAATGCGACAAAAACATTTTTTTCTTGTTTCCTTTTTCATTGCATATTGCATTGATGACGTCATTCGCTCCAGATCTGTTATTTATCATCGGAGCCAGCGAGACAGCAAGGCGTCTGTCATTACACCACGTGAATCAATATCAATCACAGCATCAATGGTCTCATTGAAACACATCGCAAGACCATCAATAACATCATTGACAGTGGTGATTGAATGATTTGTTGGCTGTTGTGTGTGTGGGTGAGATTGTTAATGTTTCTCTTTTACTCATATGAAGCGTACAGGGAAATAACGCTATGAGTCACATTCAGATGAAACTGAGATCAACGAAGTTTTATGTTGAAACTTGTTCATCTTCCATACAAATCGATATTTCAATTGCGTTTTTCAAGACTTTGTGGCAATATTTTCTAAAAACCGAGGATATATTCTGAAAGATCATAAAAATCACTGCAAGATTTCAAAAATGGACTCATAGCGTTCTTTCCCTGTACCCTTGAAATGTTATTTTAATTTATGTTGTATAAAAAATTAAAAATACTATGATAACGCTCTGTGTAACGAGTTGATGAGCGAGCGATCGTATTGCATGCGATGATTCACGTTTTCAAGTTTCTGCTCTACGGGCCTTGGAAAGAGCCGAAACGAAATAGTCAAATAAGTAGTGATCTGACATTTCATTCAAGAAAGTTTACAAAATATTTCCAAACAAAATAGTCTGAAAATTGACAAATATTGGTCCCGATTACCATGAAATCTTTGTAGTTGATCGCTCAAACTCGTCCAGTTTTAAGTTTCCAAAAATTACAGGATCCTCTCAAAAACTATACAGGAGAACTATTTATTACATTATTAGATACAAAATTTCAGATCGATTGGATGAAGGGCACTGCAGGAAAAACAATCAAAAACACAAAAACAAATCTCACAGAGAGAAAAAGAGAGCCATAAAAGTTATTTGGTGACGCTCGCTACGATCGCTCAGTAATTTTTGTTTGAAAATTAGATTTTTGCCAATCCATGAAATTGTTAAATTGTTATTACAATAACCATATTTTGAAAACATCATTCTTCTATCTGAATCCTGTCCCAGTAACCAAGTCCCAGGACCCCAAGTCTTGAAATCAGCGTTTTGAAACCGTTCGCGATTTAATTGTTTAAAACTTGGAAAAGTTGACGACTTAGCCTTAGACTTCAATTTTACCAGTGAAAACGCAAACGGTTTAAAAACGATGATTTCAAGACACGGATTCCAGTAAAGAGTGAGACAAAACAGAGTGTTTAGGATTGTTTAATGTTTTGATAATCGTTTTCTCGACTGTCCCGTGGCCTTGGGACAATCGCAGGGCTTCTTCGATCCTCTCCCGTCGCTCGTCGTCGGCTGTTGCGCGGCCGGAACATTCTTCGTCGGCTGTTGCGCGGCCGGAACATCCTTCGTCGGCTGTTGCGCGGCCGGAACATTCTTCGCCGGCGGCGACGTCTTGTCCGCGACGCTCTGTCTCGGCGACGTCTCCGCGCTGCGTCGTCCTTGCGCCCGTCTGGGGCCCGCCGTCGCCCTCCTCGCCTTGGGGCACGCGCACGGGGGCTTGGCGGGCGGGGCGGCAACGGGCGGCGGTCTCGGGACGGGGGGCGGCGTCGCGGCGGGGGGCCTCGACCTCGGACACCGACACACCTCGATCTCGTCGAGTGGCCGGAAGTACGGCGTGAACACCTTGATGGCCGGAGGCGACGGCTTCTTCTGCACCACGGCTTCTTTACTCCTGGGCGGCGACGCGGAGGCGACGGGCGACACTTGCTTGGGCTTGGGCGGCGACGGGCGACGCTCTATCGGCTGGCTCACGATGGGGAGTGGACGGGCGACGGCGACGGCGTCCTCCCATTGGTCGGACTCGGCGTCGGACACGACTGCGGGTTCCGGCGGCTCGGCGACGGGCTCGGGTTCTTCGACCTCTTTCTCTACTTCCTCCGCAGATTTCACTGGTGTAGGAGCTTTCTCGACCTCTACTTCCTCCGCGGACTTCACTGGTGACGGCGCTTTCTCTGCCTCTACTTCCTCCGCAGATTCCACTGGTGACGGTGTTTTCTCTTTCTCTACTTCCTCCGCAGACTTCACTGGTGACGGCGCTTGCTCTGCCTCTACTTCCTCCGCAGATTCCACTGGTGACGGCGCTTTCTCTTTCTCTACTTCCTCCGCAGACTTCACTGGTGTAGGAGCTTTCTCTTCCTCTACTTCCTCCGCAGACTTCACTGGTGACGGCGCTTTCTCTGCCTCTTCCTCCACGGGGATGTCGGCAGCTTGCTCTTCGGCTGGAACCGATTCTCTTCTTTCTGCTGGAATGTCCTCGTCTTTGGGGGCTTCTTGGACGCCTGCCGTTGCGTCATAGAATACGTCATCCACGGCCTCCTCAGCTCCTGAGTCTGCAGCGGTCTCTCTCGGTTGTTCATTAGCTGTTGGAGTAGCAACTTCCTCTTTCTCTTCCTCTACTTCAACTTCAACTGGTTTTTCTTCGGCTTGTTTTTCTTCCTCTGCCTCTGGCTCTTTTTCAACTTCAACTTCTTCCCGTTCCGCTTCAATTTCCTCTTCCTTAAGTACTTCTTCGACGTGCGTTTCTTCCTCTTCTGCTTGTTCCTTTTCAGTTTCCACTTCTACCACTTCTTCTGGTTCCCTTTCAGCTTCCGCTTCTTCAAATACTTCTGGTTCTTTTTCAGTTTCGTCATCTTTAACTTTTTCTGGCGCTTTTTCAGCTTCCACTTCTTCCACTTCTTCCGGTGCCGCTTCAACTTCCTTTTCCTCAGGCCCTTCTTGGGATAGCTTTTCTTCTTCTGCCTCTGGTTCCTTCTCAGCTGACACTTCTTCAACTTCTGCTGGTGCTTCTTCAGCTGCCACTTCTTCAACAACTTCCGGCTCCTTTTCAGCTTCCACTTCTTCAACTTCTTCCGGTGCTTGTTCCACTTCTGCTTCTTCAACTACATCTGGTTCTTTTTCAGCTTCCACTTCTTCAACTACATCTGGTTCTTTTTCAGCTTCCACTTCTGCAACTACATTTGGTTGCTTTTCAGCTTCCACTTCTTCAACTTCTTCTGGAGCTTGTTCCGCTTCTGGTTCTTCAACTACATCTGGTTCTTTTTCAGCTTCCACTTCTTCAACTTCTTCTTGTCCATGATCAGCTTCCACTTCTACAACTACTTCTGGTTCTTTTTCATCTTCCACTTCCTCAACTACTTCTTGTTCTTTTTCATCTTCCACATCTTCACTAACTTCTGGTTCTTTTTCAACTTCCACTTCTTCAACTACTTCTGGTTCTTTTTCTGCTTCCATTTCCTCAACTACTTCCGGTTCTTTTTCAACTTCCACTTCTTCAACTTCTTCTGGTCCTTGTTCAGCTTCCACTTCTTCAACAACTTCTGGTTCTTTTTCAGCTTCCACTTCTTCAAATACTTCTGGTTCTTTTTCAGCCTCCACTTCTTCCATTTCTTCACGTGCTTCTTCCACCGACACTTCTGCTACATCTTCTACCTCTTCTGGTTCCTTTTCAGATTCCACTTCTTCTGGTCCTTGTTCAGCTTCAATTTCCTCCACTTCTACTGGTTCCTTTTCAGCTTCCTCCTCTTCAACTACTTCTGATTCTTTCTCAGCTTCTACTTCTTCAACTTCTTCTGGCTCCTTTTCAACCGTCACTTCTCCAACGACTTCCGGTTCTGCTTCAACTTGTTTCTCCTCAGCAGCCACAGGTTCCTCTGCAGGTGGCCTCTCTGTTGGTCCTTCCACTGCAGGTGGTTTCTCCATTGGCTTGTCTGCAACCGGTGGTTTGGGCTCGTCGCCCGCGCCCGGTGCGACCTTGTCCACCTGGCAGGTGTCGTCAGAGCAACCGTCTGGACACGTGACTGCACACACGGCAGGCGAACACGCGTGGTCACACGGAACAGTCTTCACGATCTTGCACGACTCCTCCGTACACTTGATCGGGCAAGTGACGGCGCACACCTTCGGGTCGCATATGTGATCCCCGCAGGGTTTGGGTTTGGATTCGGGCTTCTTCGCTAAACAAGTCTCGTCGGTGCACGAGTCCGGACAGATGCGCGCGCACTCCTCAGGGTCACACACGTGGTCCCCGCAGGGCTTGGTGTCGGGTTTGGAAGTCGGCGGTTTCCTCGCCTTGCACGTCTCGTCGTCGCATTCGTCGGGACAGACGCGCGCGCATTTCTCCGGGTCGCACGTGTGGTCCCCGCGCGACTCGGGCCTCGAGGCCAGACACGTATCCGGCGTGCAGTCTTCCGGACAGATGCGCGCGCACAGCTCGGGGTCGCACTCGTGGACGGGTTCCTCCTCGGGCCGCATGGAGCGCTCGATGCCGTCCTCCATCACCTCGATGGCGTCCTCGATGAGTTCGATCTCCTCGCTCGTCAGTCCGCGGCCGCTCAACAGGTTGATCACGGTCTCCTCGAAGGCGGCGAGCTCGATGAGCACCTCCATGGCCTTGGCGGCGACCTCGGTCGCGTTGTCGCGCTTGGCCGCCGAGGCGCGTCGCGAGCTGGCGGGCGACGGAGGTGCGGCGGCGGCGGCGTCGGCGGCGTCGCCGGACGACGTCGGTTGTGGTGGAGGTTCTTCGTCTTCCTTCGCCTCCGGCGTCGCGGCGTCTTCGGCAGATTCTTCTGGAGGTGGTGTTACGTCACTCTCGGGAGGTTGGTCTCCGACTTCCCCTGTAGGCTCCGCGGCCTCTTCGCCAGCTTGTTCGACTGGAGTGACGTCATCCTGTGGTTGTGTTGCTATGACGTCATCTGCTGCCTCGACAGCGGGCTCGATGACGGCATCAATCGCCTCGTTCTCGTCTTCCTGATCTTCCGTCGGCGTCGGCTGGTCCTCGGCAGTGTCTTGTGGTTCCTCAGGAGTTGGTGCGACTTCTTCAGCGACTTCCTGATCGTCTGAAGCCGGCGGACTTTCCTCTGATATGTCCGGTTGATCATCCGGAGCTTCTGGTGTTTCTGGAATTTCTTCGACCACTTCAGGCTCCTCGGAAGTCACCGGCTCTTCCTCGGGCGTCTTCGCTATTTCTTCGGCTACTTCCGGCTCTGCGAAAGTCGCCGGTGGTTCCTCGGGCGTCTCCGCTATTTCTTCGGCTACTTCAGGCTCCTCGGAAGTCACCGGCTCTTCCTCGGGCGTCTTCGCTATTTCTTCGGCTACTTCCGGCTCTGCGAAAGTCGCCGGGGGTTCCTCGGACGTCTCCGCTATTTCTTCGGCTACTTCCGGCTCCTCGGAAGTCGCCGGTGGTTCCTCGGGCGTCTCCGCTATTTCTTCGGCTACTTCCGGCTCTGCGGAAGTCGACGGTGGTTCCTCGGGCGTCTCCGCTATTTCTTCGGCTACTTCCGGCTCTGCGGAAGTCGCTGGTGGTACCTCGGGCGTCTCCGCTATTTCTTCGTCTACTTCCGGCTCTGCGGAAGGCGCTGGTTTGACCTCGATCGTCGCGGGCTCTTCGGGAATCGTCGCCGGCGTTTTGAAAGCCTTGTGGTGTTCCTCCACTTCCTTCTTGGCTTTCGCGGCGTCAGCAGAGATTTGCTTCTGAAAACATGAAGTACACTTTGTCATTGTTGCACGTCGTCAAAGTTAAACGGCACAACTGCGTAGGTGAATGATAATACCTGGTATGTATCATCCACCACCTTCTTCATGCACTCTCTTCTTTATCTTGTTCAACGGGAGCGTTTCTGTTGAAAAATGTCACGGCCTTCCTTCTACAAAGAATAAATCTTCACGGCCACGTCTTTTGCTGCTTCGTGTGGCGAAAATATGAACTATTACTAGTTAAACAAATGAAGCAAAGAAGTTAAATTGTCGGTATAGAAGTTGAGTTGTCTTCATTCTTTGTCTTCTTTGAAATTGAGACGTCATTAAACGCCGGGATAAGGGAACGCGGAGAGTGCGGGAAGAAGGTGGTGGTATCAACTCTATCAATACTCTATTTTCATTACTTGCATCGCTCTCAAATAGCATGTTTTTAAGTAAGAATTTGTGAACCCCCGCATCCCCTTGCCCGGATTCATCCCCCCTCCTCCCACAGCCTCGCATCTTTGGGTCATTTTCTATTAAATAGTTTAAAATTATCTATGTTCTTATCCTTTTTCTACTCATTCCACCCCCAATGTTTCTGACCTAGTTTAATCTGAATTTCTAAATAAAGTTTCCCTTCTATGCCCAATCAGACAGGAAGTGTATCTCAAGATTCCATTAAAATTAACTTCAATGTGAAAAGAAGTAAATAACAAAGAAAATATTGTATTTTTTGTTATTTTCGTTCTACATTGTATTGCAAAAATGTAAATTAAAAATTAAAGACGTCGAAAAAGACCATCCACGGACCAAAACCATATTAAAGTAATTACCAGATGATACAAAAAAATCAAACCCCTAGTTTGTAAGACTGATAATATATTTTCCGAGAATGACAGCTAGGATACATGGTGTGCCTAGGGACAGGGCTATTGTTTCGGATGTACCAATGCCACGGTTGCAGCGTCTCCGTTCAGGCTGCCATGGTGACGGTGGATGCTGAGCTGGAGCCCTTCCAGGCGCTTCTTGATCGTGTCCAGCTGCTCGGCGATCTCCCGCGGACACCGGTCGCAGTTCTGCGGGACAAACAGACTCCATGTAACACGCGTTGCCATGGTGACGGTGGATGCTGAGCTGGAGCCCTTCCAGGCGCTTCTTGATCGTGTCCAGCTGCTCGGCGATCTCCCGCGGACACCGGTCGCAGTTCTGCGGGACAAACAGACTCCATGTAACACGCGTTGCCATGGTGACGGTGGATGCTGAGCTGGAGCCCTTCCAGGCGCTTCTTGATCGTGTCCAGCTGCTCGGCGATCTCCCGCGGACACCGGTCGCAGTTCTGCGGGACAAACAGACTCCATGTAACACGCGTTGCCATGGTGACGGTGGATGCTGAGCTGGAGCCCTTCCAGGCGCTTCTTGATCGTGTCCAGCTGCTCGGCGATCTCCCGCGGACACCGGTCGCAGTTCTGCGGGACAAACAGACTCCATGTAACACGTGTTGCCATGGTGACGGATGCTGTGCGGGACCAAGAGTAGGATCCTTAGCGTCGAAAAGCGGGCCTTCGTGTTGCACGTGAACGTCGATGCTCGATAATTGACCTTGGGCATCGCTCGGAGGGAAATCTGTCGTCGTTCCGAATCTGAAATTTTGAAGTTATAGAATACTGCTCCTGGCCGTCAAAGGAGCATTGGTAAATATTTGAAATTTCATTGAATTAATTCGACTAATATTTCGAAACAATTGCATAAATTAAAATGTAAATAACTATTGGGAGAACTAGTGTAAATCTAGTGCAGCCAGTGGGTCGAAAATGTTCAAAAACACTTAGAATGCTGGTCCTAATGGCCAGTCGAATTTCTTAGCTGTTTGGTCAAACTGTAAAGTTTTTAATTTTCAACCAATCACATCGTTAAAATTGTGTGGTGCAAAATTTCAGTTTGATGGGTTGAACCTTAATTCATAATGTTGACTTTCATTCGCATAGCATCCACCTGTTACATATCGCTCACCTCGACGTGCTCCTTGACGTTGTTGATACGCTCTCTGGCCTTGAGGAACTCCTCCATCGCGCCGGCGCCGTCGCTGATGGAGTACGTGACCGCTCACTCACCTCGACGTGCTCCTTGACGTTGTTGATGCGCTCCCTGGCCTCGTTCAGGTCCTCGCTGCCCGGCTTGCGATGCGTCTTGAGGAAGTCCTCCATCGCGCCGGCGCCGTCGCTGATGGACCAGTGGCGCGCCTTGGGGGCCTCCTCCAGTGGCGCCCCCCGCGTCTCAACGCGCACCAGCAGCTCCTCGATCAGCTCGTGCACGATGTGGACGTCGTCGAGCAGCTTGGGGATGTTCTGGTTCTCGTCCATCAGGTCCTCGGACGAGGCGTCCGGGTTTCCGGGCAACGCCGGGTTGAAGCTCACGCGACGCGACTCGTCCTGGTGGCCGAGGACGGAGACATCTAGCGGCGAGGTTTACTGGGACATGCTCTACATCTTTTGGTTCAGTCTTTGTTTGAGATTTTTTTTACGTATACCGCGTGTCGCAAAATAAAATCTCCCTCTTTGAGAGGTCACTACATCGAAACTATTAAAGCTAGAGTTCTGAAATTTTTACCCAATTTAGTAAACATACTTACCAAGTTTTATTATGTTCTTGTTTTAAGAGAATTTGTTGAATAGGAAAAAGTTGGAAATTATTAAAGTTCAGGGGGCTTGTTCTCGAAAAAGTTATCACGTCATAACTCCCAAGTTATGATTCATAAGGAGGTTTTTCCCATCTCTCACCATGTTAATATTATGACTTTTCTTTATTCATAACTATGACGTGATAACTTTTTCGAGAATAAGCCCCCAGAATAAACCAGATAATTGACTGTTTGAATAATTGATTTGGAGTTACTTCGTGGAAATAAGGTGAATTTATGTTGTTTGGTCCACCATTTTCCTTGTGGACTATGCGTAAACGATGATTTCAATGTAATCTAGATTTCTGAATCTGCGATACCCAAATGAGTTACCACGAATCTTTTGTTTTTGTTTTCAGTGCTGTTAAAGTTCTGAAATTTTATAACGCAGATATAAACTGTTTTCCAACATCTTAATTCAAATGAAGGTACCTAACTATCATACATTTCTGAAAGTTACACACATTAAATTCTACAATGTGTGAAAGTTTCAGCTCTTTCAATTATAGTTCTGTCGGAGTGACCTCGACCTCTCAAACAGGGGGACCCGGTATATAATGGTAGAAATTATCAGGCGCGTAGGAAGGAAGGGGATGGGGGAGATTACCCCCCCCCCCCCCCCCCCACCACCACCCGAGCAGGCTGATCCCCCATTCAACATACAAAATTAAGTTTTGTGTCCAAAACTAAAATGAAAATTGTTAAAATTAAAAAAAACGCCCCCTGGGCAAAAATAGGGAGTAGTTTGTTGTAATTTGTGTAGTTGAGCATCCCAGGATCGATTTTAAAATGTATACATTTGAAAAAAAATGCTCTGCGGGGCAAAATTGGAGGGTTTTTTGCTTCAGTTTGTGTACTTTAAAGCCCCAGAATCACTTTTAAATGGTTGAATTGCTCAAAGACGCCATGCGGGGCTGAACCCCCCCCCCCCCCCCACCCCCCATACCGGATGTCGCAATCCCCCCATGATGAAAGTTATTGCTACGCGCCTGTCCACTTATAAGCGTGTGCAAAGGGAAAGAGCTTGACCACCGTGTAGAGAACAGCTTACTTCACACTACTAAATTTAAGGTGACGGCAGATGAATGCTTTACCATTGAGACACTTGAATACGAATTACGGGCGGAACTCGCAGAAGGAAATGCTATGGAATGCACCCCCGGACGAGAATACAGAACGGATACTAGCGCCAGTGTACGATATTGGCAGTTACCGGAACTGTTTTATCACTAGATCCAGTACATCATCTCTCTTCATTAATTGATAGTCAAGTAAAATTAAATCTTTGATCTAAATGTCAGATGCATGTTATCTTAGGTTATTGGGCAGTTAATTCATTTAAAAAGAGAATGAAAACACTCGAGAACGGGGAATTTCATTAAGGATGTTTTATTTATTATTGAAGGAGTTGATTTAAAAGTGAATCCTTGTTTGACCATGGGTTTGTACCTACCGAGGTAAGATTCAAAACAAATCTAGTTTGTACTTCTATCAAAACGCTGCGCTAGTATCCGTTCTGTACGATCCATAGACCTTGACTTGACCTTGACATTTTATTCTATAGACCAGGGGGCTTATTCTTGAAAAAGTTATCACGTCATAACTCCAAGTTATGATGTCATAAGGAAGTTTGTCCTATCTCTCACCATGTTAATATTATGACTTTCTTATGAGTCATTACTTATGACGTGATAACTATTTCAAGAATAACCATCCTGGTCTGAGTTTAACATTGCAGCAGATTTCACGTTTGTAGCCCTGCTGCCGTCACCTTAAATTTAGTAGTGTGAAGTAAGCTGTTCTCTACACGGTGGCGTGACTATCGCAATGTCTCCACCTCACTGTGCAGAAAGTCTTCCTACGCGCCTGTCCACTTCTACGCGTGTGCAAAGGGAAAGAGCGTGACTATCGCAATGTCTCCACCTCACTGTGCAGAAAGTCTTCCTACGCGCCTGTCCACTTCTACGCGTGTGCAAAGGGAAAGAGCGTGACTATCGCAATGTCTCCATCTCACTGTGCAGAAAGTCTTCCTACGCGCCTGTCCACTTCTACGCGTGTGCAAAGGGAAAAAGCGTGACTATCGCAATGTCTCCACCTCACTGTGCAGAAAGTCTTCCTACGCGCCTGTCCACTTCTACGCGTGTGCAAAGGGAAAAAGCGTGACTATCGCAATGTCTCCACCTCACTGTGCAGAAAGTCTTCCTACGCGCCTGTCCACTTCTACGCGTGTGCAAAGGGAAAGAGCGTGACTATCGCAATGTCTCCACCTCACTGTGCAGAAAGTCCGAGGTGTCGCCTGGCGGTCGGATGCGCAAGCTGCCCCGCGACTGCCTGACGACCGAGCCGTCGCGGGACACGCGGGAGGCGACGTTGTGCGCGGCGGGGGGCGCATCGGGGAGGGCGATGGACACCTCGCGCTTCTTCGGACTCTCGACGACCTCCTCGTGCGGAGGCCTCGTCGTCGGCGTCGGCGGCGTCGGCGGCGTCGGCGTCGGCGTCGGCGGCGTCGCCTGGCCGCGCAGAGTCTCGCAGTCGGGGTGGTGGGCGACGTCGCGGCCTGAGACATGAGGGGCGTGAGGGGCTTGAAATTGAAATTGAAATAAATCTTGAACGATGCTGCGGTGTAACGTGCAATGTGAAATAATTTAAAATAATACATATATTTGCATTCTTAAACCTTTTACTCTTAGGCCCGGTTGTACCAAGTCCCGATTAAGTTAGCGGTAGGATTTATCGGCTGAAACCATGGCAACAGCCAATGAAACACAGCCATCTAGACCGCTAAAGTCCACTTTAGGCTAAAGTGACCTTTATCTCACTTCTGGCGCTGATAACCTCGCTGTTGAGCGCTATAAACCATAATATCTATCTTTCATCTATCATAAAAGATATCACATTCTATCATAATATCTTATCTCACTTATCGGGACATCGTACAACCGGGCCTTAAACCAATAAACCGTTTGGATATAGGACAAAGTGAGTAATGACGCATTTCTAAGGCCCGGTTGTACAATGTCCTGATAAGTAAGATAAAGTTCACTTTAGCCTAAAGTGGACTATAGAGGTCTAGGTGGCTGTTTTTCATTGGATGTTGCCATAATTTCAGCCGATAAATCCTGCCGCTAACTTTATCGGGACATTGTACAACCGGGCCTAAGACAATAATTTGTCCTTTATATAACATTTTAAAACAGATTAAAGGTAGAACTTTTCAATAAATAAAACATTTTGTCGATTTTGTCATACCTTTGTATTTTATATTATTGTTCATCAGTTGATTCAAATTTGAGTTTCAGATCTTGTTTTAAATTTAATTTAAAAAACCTTGATGTAGCCAATGAAGAAAAGATGATGGCTATTTTCAAACAGGACTGTGCGATGCGCTAACCTGGCTGCGCGGCTGCCTCCATGGCCTCCAGCTTCCTCTTGGCTTCTTTCTCCTGCGACACGACGGTGCGCAGATGTCCCAGCGCCTCCACGTCGTCCTCGTCCAGTGACGTCAGCGACGGCGACGTGCCGGGTCGTCCGCCGCCGCAGGGGCTGAGAACAAGTCAGAGCATGATGGCCAGATGTCCGAGGTGAACTCGAAATATAACGTCTTTCATAACATCCTCTTCAAATCCATTTACAATAAAAAGAACAACCTTGACATCTTCTGTCAAGCCATAGTCATTTAGCTCAATTTTGAATATGATTTTAATGACTATAAATATCGGTAGGTAATTATTTTTTTTTTATTATTAAGCCTATATTCTCAACGGAGCCGAGGCTCCACTAGTGAGAATGTAATAGAGAAGGGAGGAGAGGAAACCCGGTACCGGCATGTAGCCTACTCCTGACGAAAGATACCAAGGGGACCAACGGCTTAACGTCCCTTCCGAAGGACGGTGTAACATTCACAGCACGGGCCTCCACAACCCACGCCGTCGAGAGACTGATAACAGGTGGAGGGAGGTCGTCACACTAACCCCCAAACACCCCAGTCTCTCTGGCCCAACGGCAGCAACCTGGCAAGGCAGAGTTGAATGGTCACCCATCCAATCGCTGACCGCGCTCAATGTTGCTTAAGGTGGATCTTACCATTCAATATGAGTTGAAATTAGTATTGATATCAGTTTATATGCACTTAGACTGAAAAATAAAATTAATGAAAAAAATCTAGTTTGACAATTTTCCGGGAAATCTTTGGAAAATCGATTTTTAAAATACAGATAGTAATACACATGCAACTTTGTAACTATATTATAGAATTCGCTACGATTTTGTTGTAAGTATCTTTATACTATCTACTTTGTTGAGGGTTGGTTTGTAACACCCTTTTATGTTCCCAAAAAATAAAATATAAATGTTTTTTGTCCCCCTAAATCACACATACATGAATGTCATTTTCTGTTGCCTACATATTAAAGAAGGGTATTTCAAATATATTGCAAACTAGTTCATTACACGCGTCAAACCATCTTGAATCCAATGCCGAAAGTTTGACATTGATTGGACTTATATTAACGTCACTCTGTGTGTTTATGTGATGCTACTTATTTTGTTGTTATCTGGAAAAGTTGTGCGATGTCTTGGGCCGGCTAGTCGCGCCACTAGCGGTGTGTATCTCAAGTGCTGACACCCGCATGTCTGCGCGGGGGAGGGGGGAAGTCTGTTAGGTCTTGGCGAGGGTCTTGGTCGGTCTTGGTCGGCCTTTGTCTGGTCAGGTAGCGAGCATAAACTGTTTATGGCTCGGGGGGATGTACCTATTGGTTTACATTTCGCGGTAGCTGAATCTGATGAATGACTGACTTTGCTCACGCGGCAAAGTGTGATTGGACTGTGTTGTACAAAACTAATTTTCTAATTAGTAGACAAGGAATGTCAATAATAATAATAATATAAGGATTAAAGTATAAGGACACATGTTTTGTGAGTCTACAAACTTTTGTGGACATACAATTTTTTTTGATCTGATAAAATCTGAACATCTGATAAAATCTGATCTGAACATCAGATTTTGTTTGATCATTGGGTTTGATCTGATGTTCACGTCCCCCACCCCATGCCCCCCGCGCCCCCTGCCAGGGAATAAAGTGGGATTGATTTGGTATCATCAGTCAAATTGCAATTGATTGAGTTTGATTACATAATTCCAAAAATTTTCAACGCAATGACGAGAAAATTGACTTACGGCCTTCTACCTCTGAAGTACAGATTTGTACCCATGTACCAATAATACAATTTCAATCTGTTACCATGGCGAAGACATTGTTGCCACGTAGACATTGTAGCTAATACCATCGCTGAGTTCAAAGGTACACTTAGTAAAGAAATACCTATCAGCCAAAAGTCCTTGTTATTATCAGTCCTTGTTATTATCAATGAAATCAAAGCTAACCTACACTACTAGAGTTAGATTCTCACCTCTATGGTTGACGAGTTAGCACATACTTCATTGGATGATGCCATCAATTGAAAATCAAATTAAAATTTCCTGTTATAACTATTAACTTTCGATTGCTTTGAAACTCATAGTCAAAAACTACTTGTCAGGGGCATTTGAGAGAACTGGGCATTTATGTAAAATTATGCACGTTCTTATATTCCATCGAAATATTATCAACTTGCACTAGGCGGGAACAACGGAGCGTAAAGTCGGATGTTTTTTTGTCTGGGGTTTAACGTCGCACTGTTCTGAAGCGAGGCTAATGGCGACGGATTAATGATTATGATGATGATTGGGAGATGATGGTGAAGATTAGGGAAGGATGGAAGGTGGGAAGGAGGCGGTCGTGGCCTATTAGTAGGGTACCTTCCCAGCATTTGCCTGTCGACTGAGGGAATACTACGGAAAAAAAACAGTCAGCAAGTCGGATGCATTGGGCAATAGATTACTGGGCATTTTACCTATTAGCTGATTTGTTTGTGATATTTTGTTATTTATTACGTTATATTTATGATTCATGTGACAATTTTTCTACTTTCAATTTATGTTGAAGACAAATTACTTTTGAAAAATAAGAAACTTGGAGGTAGGCATCTAAAAGAGTGATCACTGTTTCGCGAGTTCACTTTTTGGGCTAGGGATTCGTTTTACCAAATCAGTATTTTGTCTGACATTTCATATTATTTGGAATCGTGGAAAACAGTATAAAACATTTCGGCATTGGGACAGTTATATTGCAATGATATTATCAATATTATAGGCTTATAATGCGTAGTATATTTTATGTATAATTATATTGTTATTTGTAATTGTGAACGAGCTGTAGTCGTTTGTAATTTACAACGATTATTGATTAGCCAGTCGTAACAATATTTGTACCGTTATGTAATTTTCATTGCCCTATAAAGGGGCGATTGCAAATAAAAACATCGAATTATTGAGTCAGCGCATAGCTGAAAATTTAATATTTTTTTTTGCCGTGTTGATAATACATTTTCGAATGTAGAATCTCGGTAGAATCAATTAGTTTGGGTAACTGAACTAATTGTGTCAATAATTGATACAAAGGTTTCTATGTAAATTTTGTCCGGAAGATCCGATGATTGTTGTAAGACATGAATTATATGAATTGCAATTAATTAAGCACCTTTGGTGTAATTATTGCAAGATGAAGCATTCAACTGAATGTAGAATTCGGTACATGAGGAGCAGAATGCCGGTAGTCAATTAGGACTAAATAATTATTCAGCTCAAAAGCACTTCATCCCTCATTCATTGAACAATATTTGTAATGGTGTTGAATACGTATGTACCTCAATAAAACTAAATTTGTTAACATCAGTCAAACAAAAGGCAATGGTTAGATCTTGATTACATCATTCCAGAAGTGTGCAAGGACGAGACAATTGAGAAAATTGACTTCCGGCCTTCTACCTCTGAGTTACAGAAATATGAACAAATATGTATTCTAATGTGCCTCTGCATCCAGAGTTGAATCATTGTCCGGGCTCTTTCTTCCGAGATTCTGGAAATGTGAGATCACAGCTGCATGTTTGGGTTTACTGTCAACTACCTGCCTGTTTACGACCTGCCAGACCAGCCGTGACTGTTTATGAGTTTGTGAGACAGAGAGACAGAGATAGATACATCTCTCTCTCTCTCTCGCACTCACACAAAGAATGTTACAACCGGAGAAATAGGTTTGCTTATAAAAGCAATACATCCGTGCTCAACGAGCTCTCTGAGAGCACTGCGCTGATGGCGGTAGAACTTGGCATCATATAGGTAAAATCCGCCTTAACCTCGGTGATCTGACGAGAACCGAGGTATCCAACACACCAGCCGTTGGGCTTAAAATGATGTTTATTGTTAATTAATTGTAGGTACCTATCTAAAGATTGTTGGATGACAATCTAATAAATGGTGTGACTTTGTTTGTTTTTTAAATGTCGATCATCCTTACAGTGAATGGATTTCACACCCAATTTTCTTTGTAAGGCCGGGTAGGACCAACTCTGGATTAAGTTAACTATTTCGATGGTTAACCAATGAATCAAGTTGGCGCGAATTCCACAGCCAATAAGATTCACTAATTTCCACTAAACATCGATAATTAACTTAATCCAAAGTTGGTCCAACCCGGCCAGTAATTAGCGCCAGTAATTTTAAAAAGAAAACCTCAATATTATAATCGTATTTATTGTATTTTAGTGTTTTGGTGTTCCCTCTTTTTCGTAGTACAAATTTGGGGTCCAGAATCAAAAACAAGCGAAAAAACTTTGCGTAAAATCTTCGCAACTTTCGGCTAAAATCGGAAAGGCCCGTGTGCGTGTACAAAATAGCAGGCGGAATTATTTTTCAACACAAGTTTTGAAAGGGAAGCTATTTTGTCCTGCGCTTTACATTGCATTTAGAAGATGGAGAATCAAAAACATTACGTAACAACTAAAACATTATTTGTCCACCCTTACACCAGTAACGGCCGTCTCCTACACTCTGGTCGGTGTCACGTGACCTGTTTGAATGCCGGAGAGATGTCAGTGGGGAATGAGGTGATACGCGGCATCGGATCGGCCATAATGGCTGCTAAATAATGGATTTCTTCCGGCTTTGTGTGGGGAATATGGCGAGGAAGATGACGAATGAGTGAGATCTCAGAGGCGGTGGAAAATAAATACAAGCCTGACGCGAAACTTCGAGGAGAAAACTGGAAGATATTTGCGTGCGGAGGAATAAACGAGAGCTCGAATTCCAAGCAAGAATTAAACAAGCGATTTAATTTATAGCACAGACGGCCAGTTATTCCCGAAAAGAAATACGATTTTAATTAATGGTTTTTACACAAGTTAAATTAATTGAATGGGTAAAAGTATACATTGGTATTTGTTACATTCCTCTCTTTACAGCTACACAGTTTTTCTAGAGCGCTCAAGTAGAACAATATCGGCTCAAGTGCCCCTCAAGTGCCCATCATATTCATATCACATTCACATGCCAGCAGTTTGTTTTGAAATCCCAAAAGCAATCCACTAGCCATTAGATTTTTACATGCTTTATAAACTTTTCCATTCCGCTAACAATCGAAAATAGTTTAGGGTCAGTTTTCCAATTCATAGCTTATTGCACGAACTTCTTATGTTTTAAACCTATCAGCAAAGCCAAATTATTGAATTTTCCACCTGAGGACGGACATTTTGTTGGCACTTTGACGGGTCAGATTAAATATTTATTTTTGTCTGGGGCTTAACGTCGCACTGTTCTGCAGCGAGGCTAATGGCGACGGATGAATGATTATGTTGATGATTGGGAGATGATGGTGAAGAGTAGGTAAGGATGGAAGGTGGGAAGGAGGCGGTCGTGGCTTAGTGGAGTTGTTAAAGGAGTTGGCTTCCACTATATGGACAGTGCTGCTCTAGTGTGAGTAAAGAGAACTATTATTCTACATTGACTCCTCCCATCACCATTGGTCCATTCGCTAGCAATTAGATTTGGCTACAAGATTTATACATATTGCGATGCCGCTAACAATCGAAAATAAATTATGGTCAGTTTTCCAATTCATAGCTTGCTTCTTTTGTTTTATATCAGCAATGCAAAATTATTGAATTTTCCATCTGAGGACGGACTTTTTGTTGGCACGTTGACGGGTCAGATTTATAACTAAAATTATAATGTAAGTATATAACTTTTATAACTTTTTTGAGGTAAGTCGATGTATTGTTGTAATGAGAGTGATTCCTCATCGTACTAAAGATATCTCCGGAACCTATACAATTTCTCAGGTAGCCATTAACTGTAAAATATCAGCAGAGAATCACAGTTATTCTGCGTGCCATCAAGATGGTGGCAGGTAACCATGAGAAGACATCACGTGCAAACTATGAATTGACAGTACGGCCCTTATACCTTGTTCACACTTGACTTTCTACTGCAGTTGAATTCTCAACTGCCTTTCCAGAACTAAACTGAGATTTCAATCGCAGTTGAAAACCAGTGTGAACTGAACGCGATCAAGTTCAACTGCAGTTGACAGTCATAGTGGGAACAAAGTATTAGACTCACGACCCTGCTTGCACGCACCTCCTGACATCGTGTGTGCAGTGACAGCTCCTGTGCTTGCGCTCCTCCCTGTGGCTGCGCGCGCTGCGCTCGGACTTGAAGCTGCGCGGCGGGTTGATGGGGTTGCAGGGCTGCGGGCGCGAGTGCTGCCCGGAGTGGTTGTAGCGCAGGTCACTCTCCTGCCGCGTCCCGGGCCCGCTGCCGCATGGCTGCTTCGTCGTGCCGTACTGGCTCGCCCGCCTGCGCACAACACACAGGGGTTGATGGGGTTGCAGGGCTGCGGGCGCGAGTGCTGCCCGGAGTGGTTGTAGCGCAGGTCACTCTCCTGCCGCGTCCCGGGCCCGCTGCCGCATGGCTGCTTCGGCGTCGTGCCGTACTGGCTCGCCCGCCTGCGCACAACACACAGGGGTTGATGGGGTTGCAGGGCTGCGGGCGCGAGTGCTGCCCGGAGTGGTTGTAGCGCAGGTCACTCTCCTGCCGCGTCCCGGGCCCGCTGCCGCATGGCTGCTTCGTCGTGCCGTACTGGCTCGCCCGCCTGCGCACAACACACAGGGGTTGATGGGGTTGCAGGGCTGCGGGCGCGAGTGCTGCCCGGAGTGGTTGTAGCGCAGGTCACTCTCCTGCCGCGTCCCGGGCCCGCTGCCGCATGGCTGCTTCGTCGTGCCGTACTGGCTCGCCCGCCTGCGCACAACACACAGGGGTTGATGGGGTTGCAGGGCTGCGGGCGCGAGTGCTGCCCGGAGTGGTTGTAGCGCAGGTCACTCTCCTGCCGCGTCCCGGGCCCGCTGCCGCATGGCTGCTTCGTCGTGCCGTACTGGCTCGCCCGCCTGCGCACAACACACAGGGGTTGATGGGGTTGCAGGGCTGCGGGCGCGAGTGCTGCCCGGAGTGGTTGTAGCGCAGGTCACTCTCCTGCCGCGTCCCGGGCCCGCTGCCGCATGGCTGCTTCGGCGTCGTGCCGTACTGGCTCGCCCGCCTGCGCACAACACACAGGGGTTGATGGGGTTGCAGGGCTGCGGGCGCGAGTGCTGCCCGGAGTGGTTGTAGCGCAGGTCACTCTCCTGCCGCGTCCCGGGCCCGCTGCCGCATGGCTGCTTCGTCGTGCCGTACTGGCTCGCCCGCCTGCGCACAACACACAGGGGTTGATGGGGTTGCAGGGCTGCGGGCGCGAGTGCTGCCCGGAGTGGTTGTAGCGCAGGTCACTCTCCTGCCGCGTCCCGGGCCCGCTGCCGCATGGCTGCTTCGGCGTCGTGCCGTACTGGCTCGCCCGCCTGCGCACAACACACAGGGGTTGATGGGGTTGCAGGGCTGCGGGCGCGAGTGCTGCCCGGAGTGGTTGTAGCGCAGGTCACTCTCCTGCCGCGTCCCGGGCCCGCTGCCGCATGGCTGCTTCGGCGTCGTGCCGTACTGGCTCGCCCGCCTGCGCACAACACACTTGATCCCTTCACGCGGTGGTCCCTCAGCGGGCCAATTCGAAGTTCACGCTTTGAAACCGTTTAAAACGTGAAATTGTTTAAAACTTGGAAAAGTTGACGGCTATTGCTTAGCCTTCAACTTTTCTACGTTTTTAAACGATAAAACGTGGGAGAGAATATAGTGGACGTCTCCTAATCTAACTCTAGTATATAGGTGAGCTCTGACTTAATTGATTATCAAGGAACCTGACCTGACCAGCCAATCCATCATTGCATGAAGTGGAGGTAGGTATAGGTATTCTAGAGCGTTTTCCCAATTCCATTCTGATGGAATCCGGTCACGGCCATAAGAATTAACATTGCATGGAATTGAATTCCATCAGAATAAGTAAAGATACATCTGTTGGTGAGGTGTGGTACTAATGTTATCAGGCTTAAACGCATGCGCAGTGCGCACTTCAAAGGACTCGGCGTGACGTCATCCCACCCACAGCCTTCTCGAAAACGAAACGTAAATATACGACAGACACCAAACAGACACTAGTCACCACACACTAGACGGCTGTGGACCTGTCAGGCTTTATCGCATGCGCTTTGACTTTCTTAAATGGCCTATTGGGAATTCAAAGGTTCTAGAATAGGGCTCTAAGCTATTTGACTTTGAAATACCCGATTCTCCTGGAATCGGATTCGAAGAGAATGGGGAATGATCGTGCGATGCTTAGCAAGCGATGTGACGTACTGGAAGTTCTCCGACGCAGCTGTGAGCGCCTCCAGCTGCAGCCGGACGCGCTCCGACTTGGCGTCGAGCTTGCGCTTGCGCTCCTCGTAGGCGCAAGTCAGGTCGATCAGGAACGCCTGGTGTGACCTCGACATGGCGGCGGTTGCGCACAGGCTTCTGCGCAAGACAAGGAACTATGTTAAGGCTGCGAACTCACGGGCGTTTTTATCATGCCCAGCCGAAGCGTTCGAACGCCGGCGAGACGCCGAGAAGATAGGTAGCATTGAGTCTTATGGGAGCGAACACACGTCGAGCCGGTTTTTTTCACGCGGCGTTTTTTCCATGCCGGCCAGACGCGACATGTCGCGTTTATTTTCATGCCCACCGCGGAAGTCGTTAAAATGAAACACATTGAACACACGGACGTGCATTTCACGCGACGTTTTTGTACAGCTGACCTTGCAACCTGCTAAAAACCGTCGCGTCTTGCATGCCCCGTGTGTTCGACCAAGAAGAACGTCGCGTTTTTTCCATGCCGCGTCTGGGCATGAAAAACGCCCAGTGTGTTTGTAGCCTAAGGTGGCTCAACTGATAGGCGTGCTCTCAATTCTTATAACATTTTGTCTACTTATTGTTAGGTAATTTCATGCAATACGCAATCAATAGAAATGTTTAACATTTCTCGTAATCTAGTTTCTGAGATAAATTAGGAAGTTAAAGATCAGTTGTCTCCCAATGTTATCTTATGGAGGTCAAATGAAATCGTGATTGATACTAGTTTTAGGCTTGTAGGCTATACCTAATGAAATTTAATTTAGTGTATTCCAAGATTTTAACAAAAAACTGATTTCTGGTAGATGTAGAGAATAAATTTAAAACAAATACGAACTTGCGCTATTAAAAGTTAAAAACCAAAAAAGTCAAAATGATTATCTTCGAACTTTCTTCGAATATTTTTCGAAACAAGTTCAAAAGATGGTTCAAGAAAGTTCTTGTTTGTAATAGATCATACTGCCCTGGTAATAGCCTTGTCTGGAATTACCTACCACTTTAATTAACAGTCTGCTAATCAATAATTATTTTTTCAATTGGTAGGTACCTATTGTGCTCAAACCAGTAATTAATATAGCACAGTCATTCTAGGAATGTCATTAGTTGTTTCCATGGCAATACAGTCCTAATCAACCGTTAAAACGTTTGCAGAGTATGAGAGACTGGCCCTAACCACAACATATTATTGAGTTTGATATTTTTAAATTTCTTACGCCTAAAGCAGAATCAAGCAGAAGCTATACAGAAGCGAAGAGCGATACTGTGCAATACTGTGCTACAGGGACGACGCTAGGATTTTTATACAGAGGGGGCCTAGGTAGGGCAATAAACTTTTTAGGGGGGGCAAACGTATTTTCACATATATTTTCATATTGTGACGTGGGGATCAGGCGCGTAGGAACTAAATTTGCAAGGTGGGAATAATATGTAAAATAACTTGAGCTGGAGATACTAGTGTCTACGAAGACAATGGGGGGTCTGGGAGGAGGGCCCCCCAGTAAAATGCAGGGCCGGGGCGCGCAGCCCCGGAAAAATTTTGAATTTCAGACATCAATTTGGTGCATTTCTATACGGGTTTAACACTTTTTAAGCACATTTTTTTCTTGACACATAAATATAAGTACATAGGGAGGGGTATTGAATCAGAGGGGGGGATTCTCCCCCATCCCCCCCCCTTCCTACGCTCCTGGTGGGGATAATTAAAAAAACTGAAGCCTTCAAAAATTATCCCTACACTAATTTTTATGAACTGCTCCTCCCACCATTTTTCGTCCCTAACCATTTCCCAAGACTCCCCACTTTTTCCACAGCCAACTTCACTCCACTCATCCACTTCGTTCGCGGTCTCCCTGCCTTTCTTTTCCCTCCCATTGCTGCTCTATCTGCCTCCTTTTCGGTACCCGCTCTTGTCGCATCCCTTTCAATCGACCAAACCATTTCAATCTCTCCTTTCTTAATTTGAAACTTAGAGTCTCCATTGCAAGATCTTTCCTTATCTTTGAGCTCCGTATCTTATCCTATTTTTGTCAACCCTGCTATACTTCTTAGGAACTTCATTATGTCTGGCATACGAAAGTCGCCTATTTGCAAAACATTGTCAGCTGAAGTTTTATTTGATAATTTGAACAGTGCAAAAAATTGAAGAAAAGTATAGACTTTCAAGATATTTATTTTCCCACATTTGGTTTGGGGGGGCACAAGGGGGGCCACGCGAAGGTTTGGGGGGGCCGTGGCCCCCCCAGGCCCCCCCTTAGCGTCGTCCCTGAGGTGGGATTCTATAACTCCATTGCGACCGCTTAGCAATTTCTTCCATAAGGATTAACATTGAAATAATTGCTAAGCGGTCGCAATGGAGTTATAGAATCATAGCCCTGCTGTGCTATCGTATACCTAGATTGCTGTTAAATAAAACAAAATGTTACGCCTTCCTGCTCAAGTATTTGAACAGCATGGTCCTGGAGGGAACATAAGTTTGTAAAGCACTCCAAAAGTCACAAGAAATATCAAACCAAGATGAAAGGGGCAAGAGGGAATTGTGTAGATTAGATTTTAAAGATACATAAATATTGATAGGTATTTTTTATTCATGAAACCATCAAGTTTATGAATAATTTAGATAGTAGGTACCTTATAGCTACGATTTTATTGGCAATTCTTACTGAATATTTTAATTTTGTGTCTGAAAGTTATCGTTTTTCATGAAAAAGCTGACAAAATGTGCGAGAACTGGAATTTTTTCGCCGGCAGCAATATGTAAGATGCTGCGGTAATTTTGCAAACCTTTATTAAAAACGTCACGGTAGACATGAATATTCATTTTAAAGTTTCGTTATCACGCTTTTTCCGGTAGCAATATATGAAAGGTCAGAGTTCGCAACACGACGTTAAAATTAATGCATTATAAGCGTTTTTGTGTTCGCACGAAAAGCCAAGCACCTGCAGATATTTTATACCATGATTCTGACAGCTCAACTGACAGGCGGACATTTGGGTTTATTAGAGAGTCCTTTTGATCCTGAAATCCAACGATAAACGATTCATTCTACAATATTTAAACGTTCAGAGAACGGTACTTACTGTTTCGAACTATATTTCACCTTACAGTAGAATTAACACTTTTAAACTGAGAATTTCGTTAGATGTTTTGACATCTTGCCTAAATGAATTGAATGTTTTTATTTTCTTTATAATCACGGCCCAATATTTACGTTTAGATAACAAAAGATATCAAGGTCCGATAATGGGGCGTGTTTAATGATACTTCAACAGACCATTTTAAATATTATCTCAGTGGCTCTGCTTTCTAAGAAAAATCATATGCAGTTTGATTTCCAGACACCTTAGTCCCTGTTTCAACAATAGGTAAAACAGGGACTAAGGTGTCTGGAAATAATACTGCATATGATTTTTCTTAGAAAGCAGAGCCACCGAGATAATATTTAAAATGGTATACTCAACTAAAAACTCTTCTATTGAGAATATGTTCAACTACGCTATGCAGATACACAGTTAATAGTAATTGAAGTGTGTACAAAAAAATATAAATACAGGTAAAGCAATTTCAGGTTTTAACCAAAATCAATAAATAACTTTTTCAAATCACACAGCACGTTATGCAAAGCCGCATTCTTTATTGTCTTGACTTTCACAAACATTATCAGAGGTAGACGGTCGGAAGTCCATTTTCTGGAATTAGCTTCGCATAGTTTTGGAATGATGATAAGTTCAATTAATTGCAATTATCAATATAACTACACACTCAAGTTTCACATTCAAGGAAAATCTTTTCATATTGCAGTTGGTATTTATTCACAACCACCTATCTGAGTTTATCAGAAAAAAACATATTTCACACATATTCAATAAAAGATAGAACCTACCTATAGAAACTCGAACCTCAATTGCCATTTTTGAAAATGCAGAACTAACTAAGATAATTTTTAACGTGGTCTGTTTGACTGATGTCAACAAATACAGTTATATTGAAGTATTCTCTTACACAATGACCGTTACAAATATGATTGGATGAACAAAGAATGACAGATTTATAAGCTCATCTCAAGAATCATTGAATGTCCTTCCGGCCTTCTACCTCTGATGGGCAGATAGTTGTTTCAAATTAAACTTTCACAATTATGTTCTCAGTCTGAGAATACTGAGTAGTCTCAGTATTATGTGGTGTACGGCGTATTGCTGTGGAAAGTGGTTTTGTGTTTTTAATTTAATTACATTGTTTCGTCTAATTGATATCGGCATATTATATTGTTAATCATTGCGCATGCTTGACGAACAGAAATAACTCAACTAAATGTACATACGAGATCTAATTCAAGGGCCTATTCCGACTTGACAGACAGGCAATGATGAGATACGATGTAAAGTTTGCAACCCGCAGCACAATTATGTGTTGCGGGTTGCTTAGAAAACCGGCACTTCCACCAATATTACAATATTTTTTTACATACTATATGAATATGAAGAATGACTCAAAATGTTATTGCATACACGGTATAAGTATAACGATCATAACATTTCACATTTCCCTCCAGTAGTCCCCACATATTGCTTCCTGCGCATTATTATCCTGCACTAGATGCAATATTAAAGTGCATCCGACATCTTGAGCATGCAATGAGATTTCTACATGCAATAAGCGACGGAGTGTATTATTATTAATATGCCACGTTCCTGTGAACATCTGTGACACGTTTGCTATTCATTGTCAACGATACGAAGTCCTATGAAAGCATAACGCCAATATTATAACGAAGTGATGACCTATATTTTAAACATGAGATATTGTATGCTGTCATATTGAAGCCAATATTTGCTACAACGTAGGTAATGGTAAATAAAAAGGATATTAAACAAATATTATAATTACTTTATGAATATGAGTGGGATAATTTCCATTTATACTATACCTAAAATTTATGATATTGTTTTCTCTATTGTAATGACCAATGCCTCGCTATTCCCAATAGAACAGCTGAATACAAAATTAATTGCTAATCTCTTGTAGAAATTGTGTTTCAAAACAATTTAATTACAATTGAACAGTTCGAACGTAGTTATTCATTTGAATTGATGAACTGTTTGTATTGTGTAGTTTGAAGTCTTTGGAAGTATTGTGTTTTTGTGTTTAATTAGAAAACTAGTTGGCAACGACTGCCTCCTGCCCACCGTCCATCCTTATCTTTCTTCATCTTCTTCTTCATCATCATCATCATCATCATCATCATCATCATCATCATCATCATCATCATCATCATCATCATCATCATCATCATCATCATCATCATCATCATCATCATCATCATCATCATCATCATCATCATCATCATCATCATCATCATCATCATCATCATCATCATCATCATCATCATCATCATCATCATCATCATCATCATCATCATCATCATCATCATCATCATCATCATCATCATCATCATCATCATCATCATCATCATCATCATCATCATCCTCAACAACATCCATTCATTCATCCTTCACCTACAAGAGATTGGGATGCAAATAGGTCAGACATATTAAACGAAATCTCTAAATTTAAACTTCCAAATGAAACAAGACATTTATTTGAAAGAGAGGAAGGAAATTAGCTTAGTTTTCAAATTAAGTTTTAAATATTTATCCGACATTTTATTTCTCCGCTTAATTTTTGTGTCTTTCTGTTCTATATGTTCTTGTTTACTTTGTAGCTTTGGGGTCATTTATTTGTAAAAAAAAATTATGAATAAAGGAGTTCAAAATGTTTCATCAAAAAATTATACAAAAATAATTATTTTCATTTATTTGCATTATTTTTATTAATTCGCTCCTTGGAGCTCCGTCCATCCAAACTATCCAAACTCCATGCCAAACTTACTTGCACTTTATGAGGAGCTCTTCAACCAAGAGGCAAGCCTACATTATAAAAAAAATAAAACATTACCAAAAATCTCAACACTAGTAATTTGTTTAAATAATAGAATAACTTACCAGTGTTGTCCATTGTGTGATAAAGAATTAAACAGCCCGGAAGCAAACATCGAACAATCACCACTCAGATAATATCTCAGTGAGATGACATTCAAATTATGTTAAAATCTCCATCTTATAAATTCAACAAAATATAATTCTTTTTAAAACTGTCATTGAAAACTCATGTCCATCGCAATCAATAAGTACTCGGGTAGAGTTTTCTATAATTATTTCTGATCACGTTTCGGGATCCGCTCCATCTTCATTGCACAGTGAAACGAATTCTTGCCGAATCGAAAATAAAAAGACCCCTCGTTGCAGTTTGGCTGACATTAGTATAAATGCACTCAAACCAAATGCACTGAATAGAGTCAAATGTACTTTAACTTTGACATAGAATATTCACAGCTGCTAAAACTTCTATCTCTTTTTGACTAGTTCTGTAATTAAAATACTTTTAGTTCTGTGAAGAAGAGAAATAAAAAGACGACTCTTTCAACTCTAACGAGATTCTGGGAGTAAGTAATTAAACCATCTTGACGTAATTGCAGAGATTAACAAGAGAAATAACTGAGATTTACTTCTAGAAGTTCCATTATGATCGTCGTGTGCAGTTAATGGACTCAACTGCAGCGCAAAGAAAGAGCAAATAAGACAATCCCAGGTGATTAACTGATTTTACTCTTATAATTAAAATAGTTTCGGGCTTAGATCCCCATAAAAAACACTCAATGTAAAAATACCAGCCAAATCCTTTCGAAAAATATAAGAAAACTAAAAATTCAGCACTATGCAAAGTAGTAATATCAAAAAAATTACCAAGTCAATTTTTTATTTTAAAAATCAAAAAATACTTGGCGCAAAGTGTATAAAAAGATATTATAGAAGCATAGTCCAGAAATCAAATAGAATATGTCTACCTGCATTATGCACTAAAATCGATGTACCAAGTATATTTTAATTTTTAAAATATAATTTGTATTGACAATTTTCAGATATCACTTTTTTTAATGCTGAATTTGTACAGAGAATCTCGTAAACATTGGATTTCAGAATAATATTTGTTCAGTCCCGCTGTCCCTCAGTCGAGAGGCAATTGCTGGGAATGTTCCCTACTAATACCTATTCATCATCACAATCCTCCATTCTGTGCCATTAGCCTAGTTGCAGAACAGTGCGACGTTACACATCACTAAATATTAAGAATCTCCTCGTGGTTCTTGAATCATTGCCGCGTCCCCGCCATTAATAACTCCCGCTGTCCCTAGAGCGCGCCACTGCAGCCTCTGTGATCAGACTGCATTACCGACAGAGCAGTTGCGAGGATCTATGCGACGGACGGGTTCATAAAACATCGTCGAGAGAATACGCAAATGATCGGCATTGCAGCAATGCACTATTCGACACTAAAAGTTGCAAAACGCCACCTAGCGGAAAAAGTTAGCATCTATACCACGAGTACTTGTGCACATGCGCACAGGGCGCGTTCAGGCAAGTCACTTAGATGTCAATCGTAACGTGTTCAGTAAAAGTTATAATTACATCGCGAAATAACCGAAATTGATGAATACCTTAGTGTCAACAATCAAATACAATCGGCATATTTCATTACAGCACACATTCATTCAAATTCTTGTGAAAACGAGTTGTCTATTCACCAAAAATCACCATTTGACAGATGCAAATTGTTTTTCTCACGGCCTTCTGCACACACATTTTTCTTAACGCATCGTTCAAACAACTGCAATCTGTCAAATGCTGCTTTTGGTGAATAGACAACTCGTTTTTACAAGAATTTGAATGAATGTGTGCTGTAATGAAATATGCCAATTATATTTGATTGTTGACACTAGGTAAGCATCAATTTCTGTTATTTCGCGATGTATTTATAACTTTTTACTGAACTCGTTGCGATTGACATCTAAGTGACTTGTATGTACAAGTACGCACCTACGATCACCACACTTTACAGGGATCGGAAACTGTCTGCGTATTGTGACGTCACTCCCATAAGACCAATGCTAAATGATGGCGGCCCAGTGCTTGGGCCGCCGATTTGCTCTTTCTTACTTCCTGCTCCGTCTTACTTCCGGCCGGTGACCCGCGAAATTTAAAAAAAGTACGATTTTGGAGTGTTTTAATTTGATTCACACAATTGCCGCCAGGTTTGAAAGAGCTTCTCAAACTTGCCGCTGCTAAAGATGATAGCGCATTGTCGAATATTTGAATTCTGTTCTGGCGGGAGATAAAGACATGTGTCACGTGAGCGACATCACAGCCGCCTGTTCTATGATTGTTGTGTTCAAGGTGACCAAGCACATGGCCAGCTAGTCAGACAGTTTCCGATCCCTGTAAAGTGTGGTGATCGTAGTACGCACGCGCTGGGATTGTACTCGCGGGAGCGTCCATCTTATATTTACTAGCGCACTCTCTAGGTACTTTTAGTGTCGAATAGGACCCAAGGAAGACCAATTCAGAAAATATCTGGGTGGCTCTGGATTCTAGAAAAATTCACATGCAGTTTGGTTTTCCATATATCTATTAGTGTTTTACAACAATGGGTTACAATATGAATACACACTTGGAAAATCATACTGCATGTGAAATTCATTAGAATCCAGAGCCATCCAGATAATTTCTGAATTGGTCTAATCTTGACGGCGAACTTTATTGTATTATCATTATTTCGTATGGTTTATTACAATTACTCACAACAATAAGTTACAAAAATTGGTAATACAAAACACAAATCAAATGACATAATTATCATAACAAGAAATCAATGTAAAACATAAAAATATTGCTGTTCTGACAGACGCTTCTACAGCCGCACATCTAGATCTTCAAGCCACCTGAGGGCCTCCGGAGTGAGATCGCAGATGTCTCGAAGAGATCCTGCGAATCTGCGTAGTGGACACTCAGTGGCGATGTGGAACGCAGATTGCACAGGGTGTCCATCACACTCCGGAGACTCTCTCAGGCCCCACTTGTGCATCATCTGCCCGCATCGGCCGTGCCCAGTCCTCAGCCTATTCAATGTGGCCCATTCCCTCCGAGGAAGCTCAAATCCAGGCTGCTCGATGATGGGATCTTGAACCAATGCGTGGACGTCAGGATTATCTGAAGACACTCTTCTGTCCACGCAGCTTCAACAACAAATCCTCTCTCTGACAGAGCACTGGCCAATTTCCAGATACCTTTTCGATTTTCGATACCTACTTACTCTGATTAAGGGGGTTCCAGGGTTACGGCATAGGAATGAGAATTTGCTGTAATTCACACCAAAGATTAATGAAACCATATTACATACAACTAGCAAAAAATATTTGCCCCTTACGGTATGATATAATGAGATATTCTTGATTGAAGATCATCTTTTCCCCCATAAGATAACACAGGGAGACATGAAATCATCCCGGAAAATTGGGCTTAAATTGCTCCTAAAACCGCAAGAGGAATGACAAATTATTGAAAATAGTCTCAAATTAAAGATAATAATTTTTAGAATAAGACTGCCGTTTGAAAATATGGGGTCACGGGCCAAATAAGAAAGAAAATGTGTACAATGTGTGAAATTTACCATAAATCAGGCAACATTGCACTACAAATATTAATTATTTTGGGATAGTTTAATTGGAACTTCAATTAAAAACATATAATTGGAGCACGCGGTAAGATATAATTGTTTTATGCTGTTGTTTGAGGTATTATTTCATCAGAGATTTGTATGAATTACGGCGAATTCTAAGCACCTTGGCTGGAGCAGTGGGACCACTTTAATGACAATTTTCTCAGATTTTCAGTATTCCAAATAACAATTAAAATTCCGATTGCGAAAGTGAATTGTGAATGGGACATTTAAATTGTATTAGTCCCCGAAGGGTTAGCGAGCATTACTGGGACTCTTCTGACACGTTCAATTTATCTAACTTATATCTTGCACACTCATAGCTGTGAACGTCTCTACTCCGAGACCATACTTCTGAAAGCATTCACGATTCGACACGTGCTTCTTACATTTACAGCGAGCGGTTTTGCCGCGTGTTGCAGGGACTTTTTTTGATACGATTGGAGAAAAAATGGGTGGACTAAATTATTTGAAATTTTAATCAACATTATGCACTTGGTAATTTATATAGTTTTTGTTTTGTTAAGTAATC
Organism: Leuctra nigra; assembly: GCA_934045905.1. Taxonomy (NCBI): domain Eukaryota; kingdom Metazoa; phylum Arthropoda; class Insecta; order Plecoptera; family Leuctridae; genus Leuctra; species Leuctra nigra. Next base: position 38,093,081 of record OW203765.1, read on the forward strand.
ATAGTTGATTTTTGGTGAAACATTTTCTATTTTCTTGTCTCTCTGGGTGCCGTATGGAATTTAATTTTAAAAATTTGCCAAGAGATAACCCTAAGTTTGTCTTTTATCTAATCGTATGATTAAAATTTGAGATCAATTGGTTTTCGGGTTTGGTCTACAATCATATCGGAAATTGCATAGTTTTGCACGGGTTTTGTTTCGCGGGTTTTGTTGCAAAAATGAAAAAGTGCTTCTAATATCCAATCAGACTGATCATGTAAACATCCTATCCAGAAGATAGAGAAAACTTTAATAATAATAATAATAAAACACTGTCATTATAAAATGATTGCCACTTGGACACAGTATAACTATAACATCAAAAAAGAACAACAATTTAAAATTACTAGGAAAACGCTCAGTGTAACGCGTTGATGAGCGAGCACAGAACATGCAACATCCCCATTGTCACGATGCACGACACGGCAGACGATCAAGAAAATTGAGACGATTTTCTCTGCAATTTTTCAATCTTCATAATACTCTGGATGAATAACAGATCCATTGTGTCGTGAAGTCTTACCTCCATACCTTCTCCAGAAATCTCTTGTGACATCCCATACTAAACTCGTAAAATTACAATTAATACTTGACTGATTGGGCTTACAATATGTAAAATTTAATATTAAGTTGGTCTTGATCACCATGCAAAATTTGAACTTAATGTGAACATTTTGATTGTCGACCAATCAGAAGATATTATTTAAACTTAAACCAATTAGCGAGGATTTGGCCTTCGTACTGCATCCGATTTTATGCGCTAGCTCAAAAATGCTTTCATTTTACTGTACATTGTGGATAGCTTGGCTGCTCTACAGGCCTTGCCTTGGAGCAGAAGCTTAAAGAAGGCAGGGATGACAATTTAGTATTCATTTTTCAAGATTATGGAATAAAATGACCTTAAAATGACAAAACTTTTGAAAATAACGACAGATTAGACTGAAAATTGGCAAAAATACCTAAAATGTTGGTACCAATGACCACGCGAAGTTTTAAGTTGATCGGTCAATCTGTTCTAGGTTAAATGTCAAAAATCACATGAAAAATGGGTTTAAAATTTGAACCAATAGGAGGATTTGGCTGAAACTTTTTATGATTGGGTACAATGTTGGTTGCAATGTTTTTGCTAAATTTCAAATTGATCAAAGCAACCAATCGAAAGATAATTTTTTTAAAATTTGAACCAATTAGGGGAGCCCGTTCAAAAACGATCCCAGGGACCGCATAGATTACGTTAGTATGTGTGCAAAATTTCAGATCGATTGCTTGAGCGGTTTGACCTGGGCTGTGACCACAAAAAAAAAAAAACACAGAGAAAGTGATATAAGAGTACCGTTGTGACGCTCGCTACGCTCGCTCAATGAACATGAAGTGAAAATAACATGAAACAGCCCTATACACAATTTTTCTCTCTCAATTTTCTAAAACGGCCGCTTGCACCAATTCCGCCACAATGCGGAATTAATTCTTTGCAGCGAGAGCAAACATTGTGTGTAAATCATGGTGATTACATGTTGGTAATTTCACTCCGCCCCGCAGGTAACTTTTAAACTTAATCAACACCCTGGAATATAATAACTAGCTGGACTTAATCCTCGGTTTCTTCGGCGACGATAAAACATTTTTTATATCATTTCCACCTGCACTAAATTACCTTACAAACTACACAGCGAATCATTAATTATATTAATAAAAACAAACTTGCCGTTAATCCGGATTTATATCCAGCTGTGGAAATATTTCATGGAGCATTCTAATTTCGTTACGACTTTTTAATATTAATGAAAAAGTTAATACATTTTGAATATAGTGCGAAAAATAATTCAATAAGAAGGGTTATCCGTGGTACTATGTATGAGGTATGAGCCATGTGTAAACTTATGCTTGAGTAGAATGTAGGTTTCTTTGGAAAACTTCCATGGAGTCAGGATGAAATGAAGGGATGTGTGTTGTGAAAAATATCCGACCGAACCGGGGCTCGAACCCGGGACCTCTCACTTGCCGGGCGAGAGCTCTACCAACTGAGCTACCCGATCGGACGGACGGACATTAGACACAGCACACTGATTGCACTGATGAGTGCAATGAGAGATGGTGACAGTATCGTCACCGGTGGTATGACAGTTCGTAGAAGCATTCTCTACCTTCATTCCATTCTCCTCGGAGATCTCTAACCCTCATCAGTGTGCTGTGTCTAATGTCCGTCCGTCCGATCGGGTAGCTCAGTTGGTAGAGCTCTCGCCCGGCAAGTGAGAGGTCCCGGGTTCGAGCCCCGGTTCGGTCGGATATTTTTCACAACACACATCCCTTCATTTTATGCTTGAGTGTTATACACTTTCTTTTTGGCTAAACAAAATAATCAAGTTATGAAGTTAATTACGCAATAAAATAATTGCGTTTTACACGCTATTACCTGGAGCCTTCTAAGACTCAGTAACTGTTAATCGTGAAAGATTTCATCAAGTTTTAGAATTCAGGAGGGAGGCCTAGACATTTAGACATGTGTCATTTATTACACTGTTGTTTTTGCAAATTATTAAAAAAATAGCAAACTTAGTACTATACTTATTGCATGGGGCATAAGAATAAGATTGGAGGTCAAATGTATTCAGGCTAAAATAAACCGCAAAACGCTTTTCTTAGATGAATATTTACCTGGATAATGTGTATGGATGAATATTGCATATTATTTATCACATTGTCTTGCATAAGAAGGTAATCGCTCTGAATACGTTGTAGTATTAGAGATCAGTTTTAGTAACAGTTTTAGTATTTACATTCTGATATACATTTGAAATTAGAATTAAGACGGCTGGGTAGTGAGTTTGACCTTGAAGAGATTTTTAATTGATTGTTAGTAACATCTTTTATCAATGTAATTGTTAACAAAATAAGGCTTTGTACGAGTATTCAGAACAGTTCAATGAAAATTATTTCATAGTTTGGAATAGGTTATTAGTTTTATTTTGTCCTACAGACGTTTAGTTCCATATTTTTACTAATTTCCAGGCACTTGACGTCTGTAGGACAAAATAAAACTAATAAACCATTCCAAGCTGTGAAATTATTTTCATTGAACTGTTCTGAAGAATCGTACAAAGCCTTATTTTATTAACATAATACATTGGAAAAAGATATTTATAAAAATCGATAAAAAATCTCTTCAAGGTCAAACTCACTACTCAGCCGTCTTAATTTTAAACATCCCATTCCCATCAAGGTACATTAGCAATCTATATATGTATTTTTTTAAATTATCTGTCAAAAATATCGTCCCACTCTGCATCCTTATCAACAAATTCGCGCCCTGTCCGTGTGTCATGAATCCTTCAACTTTAAAACTTAGTTCTGTACAGTGTTGTGATTAGATAATTTTATTTTTATCTAGATAAAGATAAAGATAACCTGCCAAAAATTTATCTAGATAAGATAATAGATAAATTTCAAAGAAATCATCTAGATAATAGATAAAGATAAAAAATAAAAATAAGTATTTTACTAAATACTACTATTCCCCAATTTTTTTCGAATCCTAAATTTGGAACTCAAGTTTTTTTTTAAAATTGGGCCGTCAAAACAAGCCAATTAATGTGACTAAATGAAGATGATTTTCCTTTTTTATATCATCTAACATTTGAGGTTTGTGCATGTTCATACACACAAATACATGTTGAATTAATTATTTTTTATCTAGATAATTGCCAATAGATAACAATATTTTTATCTAGATAAAGATAAAGATAACCAATTTTTTAATTATCTAGATAAGATAATAGATAAAAAATAATTATCTAGATAATTTTATCTAGATAAGTCACAACACTGGTTCTGTATTCATACTTTCGACGCAAATCATTGTCATGAATTTCAATTTGACTCTGAATGCGTTAATTAAGTTAAGTAAGTTTTTCAATCAAGTAGTTTTCTTCTCTCTTGGCATTGGTTTTCAATCTCCCCCGACATTTCTTCGCGTTCAAATCGTAACATTCATCCCTCCTCTCCAGTCCAATGTAATTAGGTTTTGAAAATCTTTCTGTCTTAATCGGATGGAAAACTAAATGAGTGAACCGTCAAGAAAACTAACACTGATTGAAAAATATGTTTTCGTAAATATTCTGATTTAAGGTGATACTAGCGCTCGGCCGTTTTAGAAAATTGAGAGAGAAAAATTGTTTCCTAAGTGAGTGTAACTTTTACAGGATGTTCACATGATAAGTCTGATTGTATGTTAGTATCCCTTTTTAATTTTTGCTTATTGCATCGTTAATTAGGCGCCAGTTATTCAACAAAACCGGTCAAAACGATGAAATTTGCGATACGATTGGAGACCAAACCCGTAAACCAATTGATCTCAAATTTTAATCATGATTAGATGAAAGACAAACTTAGGGTTATCCCTTGGCACATTTTTTAAATTTAATTTTATACGGCGCCCAGGGAGACGAGAAAATAGCTAATTTTTCACCAAAAATCCCCTAATTATTACTAATTAACGAAACAAAAAATTGAAAATGTACCAAGGGATAACCCTAAGTTTGTCTTTTATCTAATCACGATTAAAATTTCAAATATTTTGGTCTACCCGTTTCGTCTCCAATCGTATCGCAAAAAGTGTCTACAAAAAGCAGCAAAATCGCTCGCGCTTGCAGCACCTTAAGAGGGCTTGGTAGTGAGCGTGGCCTTGAAGAGTTTTTTAATCGATTTTTATCAATATCTTTTTCCAGTGTAATTGTTAACAAAATAGGGCTATGGACGTGAATTCAGAACAGTTCACTGAAAATAATTTCATAGATTCGAATAAGTTATTAGTTTTATTGTGTCCAACAGGTGTTTAGAACCCGATAATTACTAAATTTTCGGGTTCTAAACACCTGTTGGACAAAATAAAACTAATAACTTATTCCAAACTATGAAATTGTGTTAAGTGAACTGTTCTGAATTCACGTCCATAGCCCTATTTTGTTAACAATTACACTGGAAAAAGATATTGATAAAAATCGAATAAAAAACTCTTCAAGGTCAAACTCACTACCCAGCCGTCTTAATTATTATCATTACAAATTAAAATGCTTTCGTATTTGAATTGTACAGGCTTTACAGGGGAAGAACGCTGTTAGTCACATTCGGATGAAACTGAAATAACCGAAGTTTTATGTTAAAACTTGTATCTATCTTCCATACAAATCGATATTTCAATAGACAACATTAAAAATTATCTAGTTAGCTCTGCTTTTCAAAAAATTTCATATGCAGTACCGTGATCCTCATATCTGTTCATGTTATGATCCATTGTTGAATAACATAAATAGATATTAACATAAATAGATATTAGGATCACGGAACTGCATGTAAATTTTTTTGAAAAGCAGAGCTAACTAGATAATTTTTAATGTTGTCTATTGCGTTTTTCAAGACTTTGTGACAATATTTTCTAAAAACCGAGGGTATATTCTGAAAGCTTATAAAAATCACTGCAAGATTTGGTACCTACCTTTTACAAAAGAAAATGTACTTCTTTCTTTCCCTGTACCTTTCATTTGTTTACGTCACACTGTTCTGCATCATTCTATTGGCTTTTTGGTTCCAGTTTCAGAATCATTATTTTGTATGTTTACAAAAAAAATGGCATTCAATGTTTAATCCTAAATACATTGCTGTTCCATGCAAATCTCCGTAAAGCTGAAGCTGAAGATGATGATGATGATGTTTAGTAAGGTGGGAAGGAGGTGTTCGTGGCCTATTAGTATGGAACCTTCCCATCATTTGCGTGGCAACTGAAGTCACAAAAGAACTCAGGAATGTTGCCGACAGGAATCGAATCCGGACCTCCAGATGGCTCGACCTCTGAGCCAACTTGCTTCGTGTCTCGTGACATTTTATATTTCATGTGACACCTTTTTAGTTGTCAACTTCAAACTCTCTCTGAAAAACAAATTAGACGTTAGCAAAAACTCAGCGTTTCAAAACATTTAAAATCGATGTGTCAAAAAAGTGACACACTTTCTTTGAAACTTTTACAAACTCTCTTCAGTATTCGTAATTCTAATTTACTTGTATTATGCGCGAGACTATTTACGAAATGTGTTTTAGTGACAATTTCTCTCTCAAGTTTCGACATCCGTCAAAGAAAGTGGATTGCATGGACTTCGCTCGGCAGTCGTTGAACACGAAGCGTGTGACATTATCGCAAATCACCTCCACGCGCCGACAGAAACTTGACTGCTACAAGTTTTGTGATTTTTCATCGTGCAACTTTGCTAATCAGCTAAGAGAAAAGCCACGCAGCTGAATATGCAAACAACTCTGTGATATTGCCGGGCGAAGAAAATACAAAACATGATCCATTCTTTAATGGCAGTTTTTAGAAAGTTTTCGGAAGGAAAACTTGTTTTTTGGGGCTCATAAATGAACAATAAATGAAAGTGAATGGGATGTTTTCTTAAAGTACACGTTACATCATAAGTGGTGAAAAGGAATGGTTTATATAACTTAAGGTTTTCCATTAAATTATACATTATGTCAAAAAATTAGTAATTCATAATGGAAATTGTAAAGTATTGTATAGTTTAAAACTAAGATCAGAGAGCATCGACGGTTTAGCAAAAATTGAACTTGAATCTTATTTTAAATATTATTATTTAAATTTAATTTAAAATTAAAATTTTAATATAAATTTAGAAATTTAACATTATCAATGCCCTGCTTAACTCGTCGAGGAACAGATGAGGAATTGTATTTGTTTTTACCATGGTAATTTAGTCCTAACCAGCTGTTAAAAATTTAACAGAGAATTGAAAAATTCTCTAAAGTTTTGTATTAGTTGTAATTATACCTAGAATCTAATAAATCCATAGAAATAATTTAATAGATAAGATTGATAGATACTTAGGAGTTATAGAATCATAATTTAAACAAAAAAATCTCATAATTTTTCTAACTGAAATGAAATGTACGAGAAATGAATGACATGCTTAGCAACTGGTTTTATCTTGGACTGTATGCTGCTTACTCTGGCCCAAGTATAACACATTGTTGTAAAACACCAGTCTCTTTCCATCTCTGAAACTACCGTTACACTCCAACACAACGCAGATTTCCATACAAGTCGCCATAAAAGAAAACTCTCACGCTCCTCACAGATGTTCCGCATTTCTAAAGGTAGTCTTCTCTCCACTGCGACGTTCGGGACGGTGATAAAGGAAAACCAAATCGCTCCGGGGTTTTCTTCTCGACTCTTTGTTGCTCAAGCTCGAGATATGAAAAGACGATGTTGAGCTTTAGAGCTTTGATTCTTCTGTCACTGCCTATCGCGTTTATACGTTGTTTGGTCAGTTGTAAGAGTTCTTTATGTGTTTTGTGTGGACATAGAAGTAATGGTGGGGGGGGGGGGGGGGGGGAGGAACTGAGGCAAACAATCTGAGAAGCGGACGGTATTAATAGTTGATTGACTAAAAACAACATAATTATTTCAGTTTTAATGAGGCCAAAGTGAAAACGGTATTCAAAATAAACGGATTGGTTGATAAAGGTTTGATGCGTCATCTAACTCTAGTAAGTAGTAGGTGAGCTCTGATTTCAATGATAATAACAAGGATTGATTGTCAAGGAACCTGACCAGCAGCCAATCCGTTTCGTTCAAATACTGTTTCATTAGGCGAAGTGGAGATATAAGTACAAATAGCAGAACAAGACAAGAACAAGAACAATACAGACACTGCTTGTGCCGGGAGTTCTGTACCGCCCGCCACTGGTGTAGCTTGGATGTTGAGCCCCCGCAGTACCTGAGAGACCCAGGGCTGAGGGGGCCCGATAATTTCGATCGAATGAATACCATAAAGCAAAAATATTGGTAATCGATAGTTGAGCGAGCGTAGCGAGCGTCACCACGGTACTCTTATGGCACTTTCTCTGTGTGTTTGTTTGTTTGTTTGTTTTTTTGTTTGTATTTTTTTTTGTGGTCACAGCCCAGGTCAAACCGCTCAAGCAATCGATCTGAAATTTTGTACACATACTAACGTACTCTATGCGGTCCCTGGGATCGTTTTTGAATGGGCTCCCGTGATTGGTTCAAATTTAAAAAAAATTATCTTTCGATTGGTTGCTTTGATCAATTTGAAATTTAGCAAAAACATTGCAACCAACATTGTACCCAATCATAAAAAGTTTAAGCCAAATCCTTCTATTGGTTCAAATTTAAAACCATTTTTCATGTGATTTTTGACATTTAAACTAGAACAGATTGACCGATCAACTTAAAACTTCGCGTGGTCATTGGTACCAACATTTTAGGTATTTTTGCCAATTTTCAGTCTAATCTGTCGTTATTTTCAAAAGTTTTGTCATTTTAAGGTCTTTTTATTCCATAATCTTGAAAAATGTATACTAAATTGTCATCCCTGCCTTCTTTAAGCTTCTGTTCCAAGGCAAGGCCTGTAGAGCAGCCAAGCTATCCACAATGTACAGTAAAATGAAAGCATTTTTGAGCTAGCGCATATAATCGGATGCAGTACGAAGGCCAAATCCTCTAATTGGTTTAAGTTTAAATAATGTCTTCTGATTGGTCCACAATAAAAATGTTCACATTAAGTTCAAATTTTGCATGGTGATCAAGACCAACTTAATATTAAATTTTACATATTGTAAGCGCTATCAGTCAAGTATTAATTGTAATTTTACGAGTTTAGTATGGGATGTCACAAGAGATTTCTGGAGAAGGTATGTAGGTAAGACTTCACGACACAATGGATCTGTTATTCATCCAGAGTATTATGGAGATTGAAAAATTACAGAGAAAATCGTCTTGTGCCGTGTCGTGCATCGTGACAATGGGGATGTTGCATGTTCTGTGCTCGCTCATCAACGCGTTACACTGAGTGTTTCCCTAGTATTGAAAATAGTTGTACTTTATAGAATTAAGATTATCAAATCGTCCCAAATTTGTGTTTAAAGTGAAATTTAAAATAAAATTTTTTTACCCGGAATTGCGTGTTGTTGTGAGGCCCTCCCCCAAACCCAAATCCAACCGTCTGTTACATTATTTGCCTTTTCGTATTAACTTCTCAAAAGTCCAAAGCACGAAACTGGATTTACGATAATTGGCAAGTGACATAAAGTATTTAGAAAGGAATACAAAATATGCTATAATTTTTAAGGTTTTTACGGGGATTAAAAAGGCATGGGGCCCTAAGAACTATCCTGCAGGGGCCCGAAACCTAAAGCCACGTGCCACTGTGTCGCCACTGTCGGTCATGGCTACAGCACTACATGAATTAATAACGCTTTGGGGTTGAATGCAGCGTATCAAATGAACACTGCCAACTGACACAAACTAACGGCCGCTTTGATGACGAGAGACAAAACAAACAGGTCAGGATCCGCGAACATAATTACTTCTGCCAAAAGCCGCGCTGTTAAGCTTGATTTGCTTTTAAGTAGTGGACTACTCATGTAAATGTAACGGTTTGAATTAGAATTAGAAAGACAATCAAATGTGAAATGGTTCACACACAACGGGCGCAATCGTTTGCAAAATCTAGCTTTTAAGAGGCAAACGGAAGCGAGCGGGAATCGCACGGTTCGTCAGAACGTTTTTTGAAATTGTGTCTTCCCACTTAAATATTTTAAAAAATCAGATAGTAACGACCCATAACAGCCTAATATACTAAATAATGCCGCACACTGGAGTTCATTATGACCTCTGGTCTGACCTCAAAGTGTTAAATACGATTATTTTCGATTATTTTATTAAAAATATCGTATTTAACACTTTGAGGTCGCACCAGAGCTCATAATGAACTCCAATGTGCGGCATTATTTAGTCTTTTAGGCTGTAATGGGTCGTTACTATCAGATTTTTTAAAATTATTAAGGGGGAAGACACAATTTCAAAAAACGCTCTGACGAACCGTGCGAGCGACACATTGTCGAGAATGCAATAAAATACGTCGCTCACTAGATTAACAAAACAAGTATTTATTTTAAATTAAGAGTATTATGTGAGTGGCGTTTACAACGTTGTACTGTTCTGCAGCTAGGCTAATGATTATGACGACGATGATGATGATGATGTTGAAGAAGAATAAGTAATGAAGGTTGTGTCCCCATACGGAACTTTGCTTTTCATTTTGTTTTTGCCCGCTTCTGCCCGGGACAACCAAATCGATTTGAAATTGTGCACACACACAAATGTCATATGAGCGGTCACGAGTATGGTTTTATGAACGAGATCCTGTGATTGGGTAAGAATTGAATCTGGAAACTTTAGACCGAATAACCATCCATTTTGCATGGTCATTGGGACTAAACATTTTAAAAGTTTCTTTACTAATTTTCAGACAAATCGGTCAAAAACTTCAAAAGCTATTGACATTAGAATGGTAAACTTCTAAAACAACTAAAACTAAAACAGTATTCAAATTATCGCTGCTACTTTGTTGCATTCGATCAGATTATTTTCACAGCCGTTTCCAAAGTCCGTGACAGAACAGCAACTTTCACACGCACATTAACTCGCATGCAATATTAAGGCCCAACCAATTTTATTTTATTTTGACCTGTATTTGTATCTGTCCATGAATGCAGATTCGGCTTTCAGTTGTTCTTGTTTATTTTTCGTTTGACGAACTTTATCATAAGAGCACCAAGTAATATGCAGGATCAATTTGCAGGATCCTTTAAAGTTGATAGGTTTAGTTCTTCTTTGACGACAACCCCAATGTCTCATAAACTTTCTCTATTGTCTGAGATCTCTTCTTTAATATTCTACCTCCAGTCTCGGCCGAGCAATCTACTACATGAATCCCGTTTTTTCATTACGCTTTCTTCTCGACGAAAATCTTAACGTCACTCTTCTGGAGGCATGAAGAGCAGATATTCCCCCGTGGAAGATGTTAATATCACAGCCTCCTTGATAATGCGGCTCCAAGCAGTGCTGCCAACATAATATCACAAGTACAACAGAATGGCGCCGAGTCAGTGCTGCCAACATAATATCACAAGTACAACAGAATGGCGCCGAGACAGTGCTGCCAACATAATATCACAAGTACAACAGAATGGCGCCGAGACAGTGCTGCCAACATAATATCACAAGTACAACAGAATGGCGCCGAGACAGTGCTGCCAACATAATATCACAAGTACAACAGAATGGCGCCGAGACAGTGCTGCCAACATAATATCACAAGTACAACAGAATGGCGCCGAGACAGTGCTGCCAACATAATATCACAAGTACAACATAATGGCGCCGAGACAGTGCTGCCAACATAATATCACAAGTACAACAGAATGGCGCCGAGACAGTGCTGCCAACATAATATCACAAGTACAACATAATGGCGCCGAGACAGTGCTGCCAACATAATATCACAAGTACAACAGAATGGCGCCGAGACAGTGCTGCCAACATAATATCACAAGTACAACAGAATGGCGCCGAGACAGTGCTGCCAACATAATATCACAAGTACAACATAATGGCGCCGAGACAGTGCTGCCAACATAATATCACATGTACAACAGAATGGCGCCGAGACAGTGCTGCCAACATAATATCACAAGTACAACAGAATGGCGCCGAGACAGTGCTGCCAACATAATATCACAAGTACAACAGAATGGCGCCGAGACAGAGCTGCCAACATAATATCACATGTACAACAGAATGGCGCCGAGACAGTGCTGCCAACATAATATCACAAGTACAACAGAATGGCGCCGAGTCAGTGCTGCCAACATAATATCACAAGTACAACAGAATGGCGCCGAGACAGTGCTGCCAACATAATATCACAAGTACAACAGAATGGCGCCGAGACAGTGCTGCCAGCATAATATCACAAGTACAACAGAATGGCGCCGAGACAGTGCTGCCAACATAATATCACAAGTACAACAGAATGGCGCCGAGACAGTGCTGCCAACATAATATCACAAGTACAACAGAATGGCGCCGAGACAGTGCTGCCAACATAATATCACAAGTACAACAGAATGGCGCCGAGACAGTGCTGCCAACATAATATCACAAGTACAACAGAATGGCGCCGAGACAGTGCTGCCAACATAATATCACAAGTACAACAGAATGGCGCCGAGACAGTGCTGCCAACATAATATCACAAGTACAACAGAATGGCGCGGAGACAGTGCTGCCAACATAATATCACAAGTACAACAGAATGGCGCCGAGACAGTGCTGCCAACATAATATCACAAGTACAACAGAATGGCGCGGAGACAGTGCTGCCAACATAATATCACAAGTACAACAGAATGGCGCCGAGACAGTGCTGCCAACATAATATCACATGACGTGGAAAACGCTCTGTGTAATGCGTTGATAAGCGAGCCTTCGTATTGCATGATTTTAAACCTTACAAATGTAGGTCCCAACTAACTGCAGTCCAGGGTCGACCTAGTCCCATGCCCTTCCCATATTCGCGGGCCCCTCGGGCCGGCCTCCCGCCTCGAGATGGTGATCCCCCTGAAATCGGCTCCCACCGGCCCGAAGCCTCCTCCCCCCCCCCCCCCCCCCCCCCCCCGGTATGTACCCATTATGACCTGTTTTCTCACCAGTTTCAGACTCCCCCGGATCGGGCCCGCTAGTATTCAACAATGTTAACAAAATCAATGACCTCGCTGTTGACTTTCCGTTACTACTACTGCATGAATTAATATGTGTATGAAAGTTGCTGCTCTATAAGTATTTGATCTTAGAAACAGATAGGAAGATAGCATGCGGTCAAAAAAGAATCGAAAAGTCATGTGTCTGTATGTACATTAAAACCACGCTGATAAACGCTAGAACAGCGATTCACAACTTATTTAATTTTGAACTTGACAAATACACACCTTCTCGTGTTAAATTGTATTAATCTTAATGATTTGTAGGTATTAATTTTCTACCTGTCATTTAATTGTCTGTCAAATGCCACGATTTGGGTAATGAAATCTATTGTTAGCAGATAACGCATGATTGCCACTATCTTATCAGATGAAATAATACTTATATCTGTCATTACAAGAGCGTGGCTGTCCGTTGTTATTGTGCATCAAGGTAAAGCAAGTCATATTGCTTGCTTGGTAAGAAGAGTGATCAGAATCATGAAGTACACGGTGTTGGGAGTTCTGGCTGTTGTTGCTCTGGTCGTCGATGTACAGGCTCAAGGTAAGACAGGGTTGTTTGTAGGATACGTAATGTTCAAATCAGCCATTTATTTTGTTCATTGTCAATTATGAAGGTCGGGTAGGACCTACTTTGGATTAAATTAATCAATGGTAGTGGAAATTAGTGAATACTGTTGGATGTCAAATTCAATTGGATTCCAATTCTATCGATAGTTAACTTAATAATCCAGAGTTTACCCGGCCTAAGGTTAATATGACAGTATTGTGACAGTGTAGAATAATGTTATTGTATAGTGAATTCAGCATGGGATAGGTTGGTAAAATATTTTTTCTGGCAAATACGCACCGAAATTGACATTAATTTTTACGTCAAGAGTGTAAAAATTTATTTTTCGTCAAATTCTCACGGAAGCGTATTAGACGGATTGATGACAGAACTGTCTGGACCATCGAAAGCCTTGGGTCTTGATGGTAGAAACACGTTTATGTATACAGTCGGGGACTTGTGTAGTGATGTGTAAAGTCCATGTCACACAGTACAATCCAAAGTTGCTAGTGTGATGGTAGAAAAATCTAAATCTTGATATGAAGGGATGTGTGTTGTGAAAAATATCCGACCGAACCGGGGCTCGAACCCGGGACCTCTCACTTGCCGGGCGAGATATTTTTCACAACACACATCCCTTCATATCATCCTGACTCCATGGAAGTTTTCCAAAGTAACCTACATTCGAATCTAAATCTTAGCAATTCTTGGTTTGGAATCTGTTCTATTTTCCCAACTGAAATTGTACAATTTGAGATGAATTGACACTAGAATTGAAGCAAATCTTCAAAACAGAGAACACATCTTTGTAATATTTAATCACATTTTGTATAAAGATCAAATATTAACAGAACAATTGAATGCTAATTGCTGTATAGGACGATAGTTATGAAAAAAACATAAGCTAACAAACTATGAAAGTGACACACAAAAACAAGATTTAAGTAGTATAAATTGAACTGTAGAGTGTAAAAACCACTTTATGCCACAGGGAAGGCGGTGTGTTACTACGGCAGCTTCAGCGACATGCCCATAGAGAGGATCGACCCGTTCCTCTGCACTCACATCAACTAGTCGGCATTGGCGACGGCGGAGAAGTCGTAGCTGATGATGTGTGATGTTGTGTGTCACAGGGAAGGCGGTGTGTTACTACGGCAGCTTCAGCGACATGCCCATAGAGAGGATCGACCCGTTCCTCTGCACTCACATCAACTAGTCGGCATTCACGACGGCGGAGAAGTCGTAGCTGATGATGTGTGATGTTGTGTGTCACAGGGAAGGCGGTGTGTTACTACGGCAGCTTCAGCGACATGCCCATAGAGAGGATCGACCCGTTCCTCTGCACTCACATCAACTACGCCTTCGTCGGCATTCGCGACGGCGGGGAAGTCGTAGCCAACAACCCGGGGCAAGATCTTCCGGAAGGCGCCGGTGAGTACATCGCACAGGCGCGTAGGAACTCATCATGGGGAAGTGCTCCAGAGGGTGTTTTTAGCATTTAAACTATTTAAATGTGATTCTGCTGTTCTAAAATGCACAAATTGAATAAAAACCACAACAATTGCTGCTCCTCAGGGCATTTGCTTATAATTTAATGAATTAACATGGAATTCTGAGGCGCTAAACGTAATTTTTTATAATGAATGTGGGTGTCAGACTGTTTGAGTGGGGGAGGGAATAATGTCCCCCATCCCCTACTCCCTACGCGCCTGTAGAATAAGGCAAGCACATGCTTCGATCGACAGAAACCTATTTGAGGGCAAACTGGAGGCACTCACAGTACAGGGGTTAGATCTAGAAGCGTGAGCATATTTTCTCAAATATTTAAATACGTCAAGCGCTATCAATCTATATTCTATATAGATCATATATATCTATAAATCGATCTAAGTATTCTCGAACACAATGACTAGGTCACAAATACAAATATGATTGTGGAAGGCAGAATTACTGATTTTAAGAATGATTTAATGGACTTCCGGCTGATGTACAGAAGAGTGCGTATAGAAACCACTGAAAATGACGTGACAATATTGTGAGAAAGATTAGAGCGCGTGAAGGTCAAGTCAGTGCAAGAGAAGATAAAGGAAGCGTGGAGTTGAGTCGGCCGCACTCGCAGTAAACACTACTGATAATGTTTCCTAAATATCTTCATAACAATTGTACCATACAATTTACGAAAAGTGGGAAAATAGCAATAGGGAAGTCTCATGAAATTTTATTCTAGTAAATTTCTATAAATAAACACAAATAATAATGACAAATACACTTATTACCTGTGAAATCTTAAATTTTCATTCATAAAAATCGAGTTCAAATATCATATGTATTTTGGCGGGAAAAACGGACTTTAACAAGAATCAGAACTGTGATGTCATTTCCAAGTCTTGAACATTGTGTTGACATGGGGATTCCCTTGTTGCCATGGCAATATAGCAAACTGTGATGTCATTGCCAATTTTCCTGTTTTTAAATGAGAGGAGATCTATCAAACTTTGTAAATTAATTACATGAAAACTATTCGTCCAACAACAAAAATAATACCACATCTGTGTTCAGCAACATCTCAACTTTCATAAAATAAATATTATTCTGAATTCTTATCTTCACGAGACTTCCCTTTTGTGATGTGCTCTGTGAAAAGGGACCTGTGGGTGCAAGAGTTTTCCTCTGGCATGCACTGAATGAGAGTAAAGAATTGTTATGTGACGTCATGCTCTGCACTAGTGCGGCAAAAAGTTCAACCCCAGTGGAAAACAAGGATAATTCCAGTGCAAACATAACCTAAAATGGCAAGAAATTTAATAGAATTTGTTTTCGATCGTTCATTATTGATCAATTAACTATCACTGCTATTTGAATATTAAAATAGATTATAAACAGCAACCATTTTTCAAGCGTCCATCTTGGAATATTCGAGTGCAATGGATTGCACTGAGAATTTTCTCAGTGCGAGAATGTGCCCTCAGTGCGTGCAAGTTTTGCAAAAACCAAACCAGTGCACACTGGATTTCCCAGTGGAAAACAATACCCGCACACATTGCACACTGATGTTATATAACACGTGGATTGCGTATCAATGCTATGCGAGTGAAGTCAACATTTTCTAAGTCGCCGCTGTAATAACTTTGTGGATTTGTAACAAATTATAACTATAATGTAACTCACTAATGACTAAAGTAATGATTTAGTCGATTCAAAGTGATTTTAGACATGATTTAGATCGTGTAAAATGCTGTTATATATTGATGACCTTTAAAAGGAACATTTTTCTGATGTATTTTCGACTTCACTGGGACTAATGAAAGGGAGTCAATGCGCAATCCACGCAACGAAGTGGAAGTACATTGAGATCAGTGGAGTGCACCAGTGCAACCAGTGGATTTTATAGATTTTCGGATTATATGGCTTTATTCGCTACCTAGCGGTGTTTCCTTCACTCTATGTGAATACGTCACTTTACTTTGAACTAATTTTTCCTGCTTTGTAAGTTTTCGAATAATAAAATTTAAAAATATATAACTTTCTTATTTATTATCAGATTTTAATAATTTTTTGTATGATTATTTCCTAATTTTTTCCTCTTTTTAAAGAGCTAAAAAGCTGGAATCAATATCAATATCCTTCATCTACAGGTCCCTTTTCACAGATTGCATCACAATTAGAGTTGCTAATGTTTTAGTCGACCTTGGACGAAAGCATCATCGCATTTGTGCCCATAACTCGTGGTAAATCTGACATTTCTCTATTTTTCAGATTTCTACAAGTTTGTGCACAAATATTGTCTTTATTAGTTGGTGTGTATATTGCTTAGATCGAATAAAAATAAGTTATGCTAATTATTTTTCACTAATTCATCATTTGAATGGGTCAACACCCTGCAGATGGTTTCGGGCGGCTGAATGCACTACGCAATGTGAACCCCGGACTACGCACACTTGTGGCTATCGGCGGAGGCAGCGAGGGTTCCGCGAGGTTCTCAGCAATGGCCGCCGACCCCGCCACACGCTCCATCTTCATCCAGAACTCCGTGGACTTCGTCAGGAGGTACGACTTTAACGGCATGGACATCGACTGGGAATATCCGGCTCAAGGGGAAGGCAGCAGACCCGAGGATAAGGTACGCAAGTATCGGGCACATCCATTTTAAATTAGTTCAAAATTATACCGGGTGGCGCAAAAAAAACTGTTTGAGAGGTCACATATCGAAACTATAAAAAAGAATTTTGAAATTTGTACACATATTAGAAAACATACCAAAATTTAATATGTGCAAGTTTAAAAAACATTACTATTGTAGGAAAAAAGTTACAGCTGTTCAAATTTGGTTGACAAAAAATTGATTGTACGGTGCTCAAATAGCACGCGTCCAGAAAACTTCCTTTGGCCGGGACACTGTTTCTTCAAAACTACGTACGATATCAAGCTGAACATTTTAAATTATAGTGCTAATATGTTGAGATCGATTGTGTAAAAAGGTCAGTCAATTTAAATGAATGAGGAAAAAATATGGCATCTTGAAGTTGAGCGTAAAATCAGAAAATGTATAGATTATTACTAAACTTTTATTACTCACGTTATAAAAGTGATTTTTTCCCCACTATTCTGTTTTCAAGCTCAACTTCAAGATTCCATAACTTTCGTTCCATTAATTCAAATTGATTGAAAATTTTTCACATTCGATCTTAATATATTTTAAATATATTTTAAATTTTCAGCTTGATATCGTACTTAGTTTTGAAGAAACAGCGTCCCGGCCATTGGAAGTTTTCTCGACGCGCGCTATTTGAGCTCAGTTTAATCATTTTTTTGACAACCAAGTTTGAACAGCTGTAACTTTTTTCCTACAGTAGTAATGTTTTTGAAACTTGCACATATAAAATTTTGGTATGTTTTCTAATATGTGTACAAATTTCAGAATCCTATCTATTTTAGTTTAGATATAGTGACCTCTCAATCAGGGTGATTTTTTTGCGCGTTGTAATACGAAGGCTCGCTTTTCAACGCGTTAAACATAGCGTTTTACTGTAGTCTTAGTTTCGATGAACAAAACATCGGACATCTTTAAATTGTGCAGCGCTCAATTTAGGATCAAAATCATTTTCTTAGTATAAGTGATACCACAACCAAAATAAACTGCATCAAATCAGTGATTAATTATTTTCCTTTTTTGTAAAAGTGATTCTACAACTCACGTGAACTTTTTCACTTCCAAAATTATATTTCGCTAATTTTCCGCTGGACAAATTTCTGTTTGCAACTATTACAAGTCACGTCATTATTACTCTACAGCCTAGCAATTGCATTCTCATTGCCGTAATGTATCTGCTGAGACCATGACGAAGTGTAATTTGTTTTAGTGCATGTCAAAGGCTGTGAATCTGGATGTGATCTCCGCAGGACAACTTCGTGCTTCTTCTGAGAGAGATGCGACAGAGGTTCGACGAGAACGGCTTGCTGCTGACTGCTGCTGTGTCAGCCGTCAAGTACTCAGTGGACGTATCATTCGGAGACTACGTCCCGGAGATCAGCAAGTAAGTAGAGAGACGATTATTGAGCGAGCGAAGCGAGCGTCTCCTTTTGGCTCTTTTGGCACGGACCTCTGTTTTTTTTTGTTTTTTTTTGTTTTTATGTAACTTTTCCGTTGGGTGAGGCTATACAGGTCAGAGTTTTTCTTCAATCGAGCTGAAATTTTGCACACATGTAGAGACAACCTTTTCTGTTTTTAGACCCAAATTTTTTTGAAATCCATTCATTGGTTAAAATTTAAATAAATATCTCCTGATAGGCTGAAAAATGAAAACGGTCTTCGATAATTCTGATCAAACTCATATTTTGCATGATCATTAAGACCAACATTGTCTCTTATTTTACAAAATTTCATCCCTATCAGTTAAGAACGTATGAACTTATTGACATTTTTAATATCTGTCAGTATTGAAGTATCGAAAGTAATGTTTTCCAGTGCCAATTGAATTGATTCTGATTTGCTTTATGAACCAGGGTGCTTAGATGCTATTTTAAAGTTTCGATAAAAAGCATTATTATACTTTTATGTTGATATCATATTTCAATTCAATATGGATGTATAATATGTTTTCTGTGCGTTGTGTACGCATTTCCGGTTCAAGAATTTGCACGTACCCGTGCTCGCTCATCAACGCGTTACACTGAGCGTTTTCCTAGTTATATTCTAATGCAACATTTGTTCGCACTCCGCACTCAAAGAACACACTTTAAAGTCTATTCAAATCAAGTTGTTTTTTGTCCAAATACAAACGAGACTTGTGTCCACAGCCTCCTGGACTTCATCAACGTGATGACGTACGACTTCCATGGAGACTGGTTCCAGGTGACGGGTCAGAATGCGCCTCTGCATG
This sequence comes from Leuctra nigra, assembly GCA_934045905.1. Lineage (NCBI taxonomy): Eukaryota > Metazoa > Arthropoda > Insecta > Plecoptera > Leuctridae > Leuctra > Leuctra nigra. The sequence goes on from OW203765.1 coordinate 38,112,677, forward strand.
CCAGCTCCATTGACACCACGCCAGACCAGCTCGTGCTCAACGTGGTGAGTCACATTCTGATCAGATATCAGCGACCATCTCAAGTTTATAGGAGACTGACCGTCACGACATCTGGTACGACCTCAAAGTGTTAAATAAGAAAGCGCAGAGTGCGTTTCAACCGCAACCGCAATCAACCATTTAAAAGTTAGCAGAGTATTAAAAGACTGGCCCTTACTCGACTTTAATGTCATGCTACAGGTCTTGATATGATTTTACTTGTTCTGCATGACATTCTCTCTGTCAGGTGGCCGGCATCGGCTATTGGCTGGAGCGCGGCGCGTCTGCCAACAAACTCATCCTCGGCATCCCGACATACGGCAACACTTTCACTCTGGCCAACCCCGACAACAACCAGCTGGGGGCGCCGACACAGCCGGGCGTGGGCGGTCCCAATGGCGGCGCATACTCGTACAATCAGGTAATACACAGTCAAGACCCGAAGCAACCAGCATTTCATAGATGGTAGTTGTGTTGCCGAACCAACCCCGACAACAACCAGCTGGGGGCGCCGACACAGCCGGGCGTGGGCGGTCCCAATGGCGGCGCTTACTCGTACAATCAGGTAATACACAGTCAAGACCCGAAGCAACCAGCATTTCATAGATGGTAGTTGTGTTGCCGAACCAACCCCGACAACAACCAGCTGGGGGCGCCGACACAGCCGGGCGTGGACGGTCCCAATGGCGGCGCATACTCGTACAATCAGGTACAACCACGTGCATTACTTCGCAGTCCAGACTCGAAGCAACCAGCATTGCATAGAGGATAGTTGTATTGCCAAACCTCCAGCAAAGTGGTCAATTAATTCTTATTATTTGACATACATTTTTTATTTGGTTAAGTTTATGTTTTATTAATTTTATATTTTAATTCGAAAAAACACTTCAAAGTGTCAACATTCTAAACTAAAAAATCTCTGGATTTGATAATTTGAGACTCGTAGGAAAAGACAATTTTTGACACGAAGTAGAGGTCCAGAAACACTTGATCTGTTGACAAAAACACAAGTTTGGCAGTACTGAGAGTGACGTAGAGCATGACTTGTTCTTCTATAGATCTGCGTGATGCTGCAGCAAGGAGGCTGGACCAACACGTGGGACGCCGAGCAGCTGGTGCCGTTCATGACACGTGACGTGCAGTGGGTCGGCTACGACAACATGGAGTCGGTCAGGTACAAGGTGAGTGACGTCATCCAGTGTGTGACGTCATCGAGTGAGTGACGTCATCGAGTGGGTGATGATAAATTCCTGTTAAAATGACGTCATCTTCACCTTCAACTTGTATCCAACCTTTTATCTATCGTACGCTCTGTCTTTGACCCTTCCTGAAGTCCACGTACAAACTATTTATTTAAACACAACAACCATGGTTCACTTATAAAATATAAAGATATTCACGACAGTAACGGAGGGGTGCCAAGTTGACACCTTGATATCTTTAGGCATTTTATATAATCAACAGGGTTGTTTGGGGTAACACAACATACAGTCAACTGCTCACATGGGTTTAAATCTTCTTCTGCGTCTGATTCCAGACTGAGTTCGGTCTGTCCCGCGGGTTCGGAGGCGCTATGATCTGGAGTCTGGGTTCGGACGACTACGACGGCATCTGTCATGGCGTCACATTTCCGCTTCTGCGCACCATCAACGAGGTGCTGCGCAACGCTTAACGCCATCTACACACCTTGGAGTCAACTCGCATTCATATGTCTTGTGCGATATTACCTTGCCTATACGTAAATAAATCCTGTTCGTTTTAATGGGTTGTTGAATAAAAGAATACAATGTCGAATTATACTTATGGATGTAGAGGGTAAAAGGAACATCTTATAAACCAATTATTGTGCCCAAAATAAGAAACCACAAATGTGTGCCAAAACTCGTTGTAAATCTGAAATGACAATTTTCAAGGAGTTTTAGCACAAAGATTTGTCTTTGTTAGTTGACTACAATGGTTTGTAGTTGAAGGCCGAGTAAAAAAATTAGATGTTAAGTATTTCCCCATATTTCATATACTTTAATTGGTTCGAAAGTTGTGACGATATTTAGGAAATCCAGTGTATAGTTGAGTTTTTCTCTCTATACCTATTTGAAAGTTTCCATTGATTTCCACTCAGAATTTGCACAATGGAGCTTGACTAGGAACAAGTGTTTGTTTTGGCAGGTTGTAAATTTATAGAGATGAGCCAGGTATCAAGTTGGGGCAGGGAGGGCGATTTTTACAACTGTGCATTGATGCCAAATACCACACATTTGAGAGGTTTAGAAAGATGTCCTTCCCCTTTCCATATTTTAAGAAACATTTGGCCATATTTGACAACAGGGGAGTGTTGGGATTTGGAGATCATAAAACACGGCCTGTAGCCGAGCATGTATCTTGTTAGAAAGTGTCATGTTTTTGAGCCATTGACAATGGATGAATGGCCTTTGACTGGATACCGCGTTTGCCGATATAGGTATAGAGAGAAAAACTCCACTATACACTCAACAAAACATAAAACGGTATTTGAACAAAACGGATTGGCTGCTAGTCAGGTGTTTTGTCTATCAATCCTTGTTATTATCAATGAAATCAGAGCTCACCTACATGAGGATGATGGATGATGGATGATGGATGATGCCATCAAGTCTTTCTCAACCAATCCGTTTCGTTCAACTGCCGTTTTATGATTTGTTGGGTGTACTTGTATATAATTTCTAGACTATAAGGAGCACATTAGAGCCAGTGGCGTACCCTCTCCGCCCGCCACTGGTAACCTAGTTGTGTGTTGTTGTGCCAAGGGGAGCGTGTTCGATCCCAGCTCGATACATCGGGTTAGTTTTCCCATCAGCTGGCGATGATTGTGTTTATGATACGGCGGGAGAAAAACAACGGTATGCTCGTGTGAGGTCAGTGTTGGTAATTAAAGTGAACCCCAGGGGAATCCGTGCTAGCAAGATCGAGTCTCTGATATGAGTTAATAAATGTCACACGCATAACAAATTATATGGAACAGCATAGAGCACTTGGGTTGAAAATTGAAATTTAAAACGAATTAAATCCTTATCCACGAACCGAAAATTCTGAATATCAATAAACTCTAGGAAAGAATTACCTACAAGTGGATTTACAACATTTACAGATTGTTTGATACGATTGTTTGTTTACAGATTAACAGATTGTGGCATTACTCGTAGTTAAGTTAGGGTCGGTATTACAATTAGTTTAAGCTACGGTTAACTTAAGCTCCACTTCAGAAATCTCGGTGTATTAAATTTAATTCCGGAGCTTATTTCCTCGTTTACAGTAAACAGGCGTCATTGACGGCCGTTTTTTTAAGTTAAGCCGCAGTGTATAATGGTGATACCAAAGATGTTATGAATGTGATACCAAAGAGGTTCTAGGCTACTAGAAGCCTACTGGAACCTCTTTGGTGATACACCACATTTCCCGAAGTAGAGCTTAACTAAACTGAAGATTAAACTATTGGTAGTATGGCCCCTAAGTAGAGCAGTAGTATAACAACATTGATCTCTTCTTTAATTGTTCAGAGTTTCATTTTTCAGGGAGTCCATTTGAATTATTCTCGAGGTGATCTCGAAAACCAGTCATTCTGTCTTCACCCATCATGTTTGTTGTGGACTCATTTTATAAGAAATACTTCTATATAACTGTATTTGTTGACAGCAGTCAAATGGCAATTGATAGAGCTTGATTACATCATTCCAAAAGTGTACAACGAAACATCGTGGGAATGGGAATCCGGCCCAGACCCATGAGCTTCAAATAGTTCAAGAATTTTGATTTCGATCAATGGTTTTCCATGTCTGTTTTTACAAAATGTTGAGATAAGCGTCGTGTGATGCTGTGAATTAATTTTGTTGTGAAGCCTATGTAACTCTAAATAGACACAAGAACAAAACTCTACACTATGCAGATAGTGTGAATAAAAAGTGAATGGATATTTTTCTATTGTTCTTAATGGTCGTTTTTGTGTCGTGCCAACGAACCATTGAAAATAATAATGAATATGTTGTGAAAATGCTCGGGGCGTGCGAATGAAAGAAATATACATTCAAATGAATTACTAATGGAATGCATAATCAAGCTTTCATTGTTGGAAACACAACTCTTTTCTGTTTTCTAGATTTAGCTCCATTTACCATCTCATCAGAATTATATAACAGAGATATGCTACAAGAGGTCGTTAGCCCATTGCATGGTCTGGAATATTTTACATGTTCCTTGGACCAGAAATAGAGGTTGATGATGATGATGATGATGATGATTGGGAGATTATGAAGTGGTAAGAATGGGCGATGGGAAGGAGGCGGTCGTGGCTTATTGAGGGAACCTTCCCAACATTTGCCACTCTACTAACAGAAAGGGCAGACGCAGGAATCGAACTTTGGGCTTCTAGTTCAAGTCCAGTGCAAACTTCCGTTGTCTGCACATTATTGATCGTGCAATATAATATTTTATAGGACGGATTATGTTTTAGTCTTTACTTCAGTGATAAAAATCAGATCGCGGGTAATTTGTTCCATCTGTTTGTCGGCTAATTGGAAAAGCCACTTTTTATTTTCCAGCCATCACTAAAACGACCTCGCTCATGTCCGATTTCATATCATTTTATGTTCTTTGTGCGAAGAATCCGTTCAATTTCACATCTTTTTATCGCATCGAAGTTCATTGGAATCCAGTGGCGTGTGGTCTAATCGCATTTATTTAAAATAAAATTCATACTTGACGAAATCCATGTTTTATGAAGCACGAAAAAGCGGGCCCTACTCTTTTCTAAACGGCTTTACCGATTGTCTTCAAATTTTCACAGATATTTTTTGAATCACTCAAGCCACAGATTTACACTTTATGCTGTTAAAATACAATCGGTCAAGCTGTTAAGAAACAAGTAGGGGCCGCCTTTTTATGGTTTTTCGTGGTTTTCATTATTTGAATTAAAATAACTTACTTCACAGCAGTATATGCAACATGCAACACACGATTAAATGTCACAAATGTCACGTACAACCCAGAGCTAATGCATTTTCATGCATTTCTAGATTGTATTTTACAACCGAATCGAATATTTCTGCGAGTATTATCGACTCTATAATATGTTATGCCTGATGTTGGCAATTGTTATATTCGCACGCAAAGAGAGTGAAATGTCTTATAAGTTACGTTCAATCAACTCTATGTTTCAACTGATCTTGAGAGAATTATTATTTTCTCTGAAATGAAAGCGAGCGTACGTCTCGAGTGGAGTTCTCGCGATCATCAACTTCAATGACGATTTAAACAAAACAAGAACTTGTCAAGAAACTTTTGAGCAGCTCCAACCGAAGTTTGAGATCGAAATGGAGGACCAATCAAAACTTTAGACACCGTGTAACCGTTTCGCAAAAATCCTGAAATCCTTGATAAAACTAATGTTATGCCTTACTTTGGCAGAAAAGAAGCCTGAAAATTACTAATTTTCATCATCAAAAGAAATTAAAACAAAAATTTAAACTAATATCTTCAAGAAAATTTTGAAAAAAAAAATCTGGGGCTCTCCCCCAGACTTCCATTGTATTATTATCAGGGACTGGAACCGGTACCCTTATATTAAATATTATTTGGGTTCCATAAGGGTCCGCTATAATTTTTCTCATGGAATTTTTACTTCATTGCCTTTCAAATGTGAAATTATTTACTACCATTTACAGTTTTTCAATCAAATGATTACCGAATGAAATTAATGAGACATTTCTGAGCATGTAAGTTCCCAAAAGTCGATTTCAAAAGAAAATTGAATTATTGTCTGAATTTAATGGTACTGATTGGAACTCTTATGGAACCGAAATGGAGCCAGAACCGGAATCAGAATCGTTATTTCATTTTTCCCCGGAACCGGAACCGTAATCGGAACCGAAATTCACTTGGGTTACAGTCCCTGATTATTATCTAACACAAACCAACATGACGGCCCGCCACTGGCCAGAGTGTGAACGCCTCTTTGATCCTCATGTCGTCCTCTCTAACACGAATCATCTCAACTCGGTCCATGCTTGATCTGAACATCTCGCATCAGAGAACAGAACGAGATGAAAAGACTCACAATATTCCCCGGTTTGATTTCAAAGCTTTCAACACAATCCTGCAGACGTGACATCTCCCGGATCCAGGAGTAAACGAATGTTAAACGACACTCTCGCATTCGAGGCGCGTTCCCCCCATCCCCGATCCCCGCGACACCACGGGTTTAAATTACCCCCCGGCGACGACACGGTTTTCAAATCATGAATTACCCCCCACCCGGCCCCTAGCGCTGATAAACATAACGCGATATGATATTCGGGGTGTTTCACTTTAAGACTCGGCGCGTGTGCTTTATGCATATGAAGAGTACAGGGAAAGAAAGCGAGGAGTCCATTAAAAAATGATTTTAAGAGGCAAACGGAAGCGAACGGGAATCGCACGGTTCGTCAAAGCGATTTTTTGATAATTTGTCTTCCCACTAAATAATTTCAAAAAATCAGATAGTAACGACCCATTACAGCCTAAAAGACTAAATAATGCCGCACACTGGAGTTCATTATGACCTCTGGTACGACCTCAAAGTGTTAAATACGATTATTTCTGATTATTTTACTAAATATATCGTATTTAACACTTTGAGGTCGTACCAGAGGTCATAATGAACTCCAGTGTGCGGCATTATTTAGTCTTTTAGGCTGTAATGGGTCGTTACTATCTGATTTTTTGAAATTATTTAGTGGGAAGACAAATTATCAAAAAATCGCTTTGACGAACCGTGCGATTCCCGTTCGCTTCCGTTTGCCTCTTAATACGTAATCTTGCAGTGATTTTTATGAGCTTTCAGAATATACCCTCGGTTTTTAGAAAATAATTCCACAAAGTCTTGAAAAACGCATTGAATATCGATTTGTATGGAAGCAGATAAAAGTTCCAACATAAAGCTTGTTTATCTCAGTTTCATCCGAATGTGACTTATAGCGTTCTTTCCCTGTACTCTTCATATGTTTAAAATAAAATAAATCTCCTGCTATTAATTTTGACTCGCTGCTTTATACATTTGTAACTCTAGAACACAATTAAAATTAAAGACTCACATACAATATCTGTGTGAAAGACGCACATCACATACAATATCTTACTTTTATGAGTTGCTGATACTTGGCACAATTAAAATGGACTTGCTTCTTGTCAGGTTCCTTGACAATCAATCCTATAGTTATAAACAATGATAATAGCTCACATACTATAGAGTTACAAAAGAAAAAGTTAGCATAGACTTCATAGGACGATGACATCAAACCTTGATCAGCCGATCCATTTCTTTCGAATACATTATTTAATATGCAAATTGTAACAAAAGTATGCAAACGCAAAATCGATAAAATGGACTTAGTGTCTTCCCACTAAATAATTTCAAAAAATCAGATAGTAAAATGGATAAAATGGGGTCCGTCTACCTCTCTGATTTACAGGCTGTACTCGGCTGTACTAAAAGGTAAACATTGGTGATAATATTTCATAAATATTGCTATAACTTTTGAATCATTCGAGTTATGAAATATGTTATGAAAAATAATTAGTGTAGCTAATTTTTGTTGCCAAAGTCGTGAAAAACCGGAAAATTCTATTATTTTTAGATTGTCCACGAGATTGGGCACAAATATTGGCGTTTAAATTATTTTCACAAAGGAATTTGTTTGATTCAAAAGTTATAGCAATATTTAGGAACTATTATCACCAATGTTTACCTTTTAGTATACAGCCGACTCTAGTGCCCGGTTTATTTATTTACCTCTTTTCATTCTCATTGCTTCTGTGATGGCTCGGACATCCCCAACTCTCATCGGCTGGTTTGTTTACCTGACATTGACCTTCTGTTTTCAGTTGTGTTCCTAAAGTGAACTGAGCAACATCGAGACTTTTTCTCGCTAATTCGCGCATCGAATAGTGACAGTGTTACATGTTCTAGTGTTGTGCTCTCTCTCTAACCCATGCTCTATAGTGTTGTGCTCTCTCTCTAACCCATGTTCTAGTGTTGTGCTCTCTCTCTAACCCATGTTCTATAGTGTTGTGCTCTCTCTCTAACCCATGTTCTATAGTGTTGTGCTCTCTCTCTAACCCATGTTCTATAGTGTTGTGCTCTCTCTCTAACCCCCATGTTCTATAGTGTTGTGCTCTCTCTCTAACCCATGTTCTAGTGTTGTGCTCTCTCTCTAACCCATGTTCTATAGTGTTGTGCTCTCTCTCTAACCCATGTTCTATAGTGTTGTGCTCTCTCTCTAACCCATGCTCTATAGTGTTGTGCTCTCTCTCTAACCCATGCTCTATAGTGTTGTGCTCTCTCTCTAACCCATGTTCTATAGTGTTGTGCTCTCTCTCTAACCCATGCTCTATAGTGTTGTGCTCTCTCTCACACTCATGTACGCAAATGTAAACAAAAGTGATTTTCCTAAATGTCGGCATTACTGTTGCTCCATTTCGATACGCTTGTACCCAATTCGACGTGGCTAAAATATCCAATTTGTCAGATTTGAGTCGAGTTTGGTCACAGATATTGTTTTTATAAGGTTTTCCTAGCTTCACGAACTTCAAATATCTTACATCAAGGGGGTTGGATTTACAAATGAGTATAACTTTATTATACTAAAAAATCTAATATCAATATTAGCTATTACCATGTTTTACCGGCATATATTTATGAATTTAATTGCACAAATTGCCATTTATAATGATAAAATACTGAGTTTGATCATGGTAATATCTTGGCAATAGAGTTATTGGGAGTTATTATGCTATACCGGCATAAAGTTATGTCGGTATAGGACTTAAAACCTTTTGTGAATTCAGCTCCAGCATGAAAACTAGCAAATATCGCCAAATCAAGCACAGAATGGCATCGAGATGGCGTCACGTTCTTACTAAACATTGCTGAATAGGCTAAATTAAAATACTTATGTTTCTTGATTTAAATTTTCTCCATTTTCATAATAATAATTGGTGCAACATGACGATGCCAAGGACGTTGTATATTCAACTTGTGTTCCCAATCCTCAAGATACCCCAACCCTTGTGGCCCCCTTTCAACCCCCTCGAACTTCATCGTCACGTCACCAACAAGAACAACAGACCATCACAGGGTAAGTTCTATCTCAAAATCACTCAATAAGCATCACTATGATCCATGTACACGTCGCCAAACTAAAAGCGGTATTCGAAAGAAACGATTTCGTCAGCTGGTGAGCTCTGATTTCATTGAGCCTCAAATACCGTTTTTACTTTGACTAAGTACATCGACAGAAAGTCGTCGGAACGATGTTTGTATTTAGTATCTGGGTGAAATGTCAGCCAGATGAGAGGAACCGGACATATGACTTGTATGGGATCATCTGTCTCTCTTGCTGATTGTGAGATGATGATGAAGAATGGGTAGGATGGACGGTGGGAAGGAGGCAGTCATGGCTAATTAGCAGGGAACCTACCCTGCATTTGCCTCGTGGCTGAGGGAAACCACAAACAACCTCAGTCAAGGACGACTTTTAGAATAGTTCAATAGCGTAGCGTCAATTACTGTAAACATATCAGTTGAAAAGCCAAATGCACAATTCAAGCGATACTACTACGAGAACGAGATAAAAGTCAGCAAATCCAAGTTTTTACGTTCGCGTGAAGTATTCAATCCGTTGCTTGAATTGAAACATTTACAGCTTTGACAATCAAAATTATTATCAGTTTGGTGTCAAAGACGTACATTGGAAATAGAAAAGTGAGTGAAATATGAAACCTACCTACTTCAATCTTGCTCCCCAATGGCCTATCGCAAGTTTTGGTTGCCTGTCTTGTGAAATCACATGGCAATCGGCCGATGCACAATTGACGCAGACGGACGACGCGGACGGACGACGGAGACGGATACGATGTTTAGGTATGACATATTCACTCTGGCTGTTCACAATCGGACGCGGACGGACGACGACTTTAACATTGTATCCGTCTCCGTCGTCCGTCCGCGTCAATTGTGCATCGGCCTTCACTTGTTTTGGTTAGAATAAGAACACAATAGTTGTCATGATTCTGTTTTATTTGTACTTCATTTATTATATTAAAAACATAACCCAAAAACACTTTAGCTTTTAGCTAATAAACACCCGTCTTTTAGTGAAAATTCGCGTGAAAAGCCACACGTATCACAGTTCTGATTTCGTTGATTCTAAATGCCCTAGTAAATCATCTCGGGCTTGTGGCCGCTATCAAAGCGCACACAACGACGAAACGTAAATGATATTTGTACCTCAGAGGTAGAAGGCCGGATGTCCATTTCAATGATTCTTGAGGTGAGCTCGTGAACCAGTATAATTTTGTCTGCATCCAATCATATTTGTAATGTAATGGTGACTTGAGTTATTGTGTAAGAGAATTCTTCAATATAGCTGTATTTGTTGACATCAGCAAAGATATTATTAAAATATTCATAACATCTTTGACATCAGTCAAATGGTAATTGATAATTTGATAGAGCATTACATGATTCCAAAAGTGTACAACGCAAAATCGAGAAAATGGACTTCTGCCCTTCTTTCCTGAGGATATTATCAACCATATCAGTATTGACTAAAGCAGCTGCACTTTATTCATACTTTTCTTTTTCTTACTTTACGCAATCGACGTTGAAAAATCGTTCAATATTGACAAAGAGATCTCGGTTTAAGCTTCCTATCCGGATTAAACTCCCCTGAGAATGCATTTCCAAGCGAACGTGCAGAAGGAAATGCAGGTTATTGCAATCTCACGTCGTGTCGAGTTTCCATATGAGGTACAATATCTTTGCTAACTCCATAGAGCTTTGGAAGTTTCGAGGTCCCTCTTCGTTGACAATAAGAAAGAAGGGAACTTCTCGTTCACTGGAGTCGTTAAAACGTTTCTTTCCATTCTCCAGATATCCGGACTCGACAAAAACAGCTAATGTTGATTCGTCGCATAAGTTTTCGAGAAATCTTTTTGTTGATGGAAACGGGTAATAAAATTAATTGAAAAGTCGAGATTTGTCGGGGTTCAAATAGAGAACGAACATCTCATGTGAATCTTTTTGGACTCTGCTTTTGTGTTTTTGTTAGACAGATTGTTGGCGGGATGCAGTGCAGGGCATTTAGATCAAGCTGAAATTCGCAAAATCATTAGACCAACATGTAGGGATGGCACCTGGTAAAATTTACCGGTAAATTAAGGTAAATTTACCGGTAAATTTACCAATTAATAATTTACCGGTAAAAAAAATGGTAAATTTTGTTTTTTTGATCCTCTCCAATGTATGAATGGAGATATCAAATTTTAAGTAAAAACTATAAGTAAACTTCAGTGTGACAACATTAGCAGTTAGGCATATTTTACGTTGATTTTTGGTTGTCTTCAATCATTCAGAATGATAACTCCATCCATATAGGATTACTTCCAATGTCGGAATCTCTCTTCAGGTTTGCTTGTTTAGCAGACACAGATTGTAACTTGATCAAATTGGTGGTCGACAATTCCTCATATGGGAGAATAACACAGGCATGGCATAGCCTGTATTACACTAGATTGGTTGAATCAATGATATTCGGTTATATCATCCCTTATCAATATGGAGTACCTATTATTGTCATTATTAACATTGATTATTGTTATTGTTCTGACTGCGGTAATCTTTGTAAATGGGTCAAATAATAAAGTAGGGTCATTTTTGTATTGGTATAATCATGATTTGGTATCTACCATCATTTTTCAAAATTTACCGCTGACCGGTAAATTTACCGGTAAAATTTACCGCTAAATTTACCGATTTTTCCAGAACCGGTAAAAGTGCCATCCCTACCAACATGATACCTATCGTATTTTAAACATTTTCAGCTGAAGAAGTTTACTGGCATTTTTAAAATTATGCGCGAAAACAGTTGGTGCATTAGGTTTTATTTGGCAATTCAGAGAATGTGAATGCTTTGACCTTTACCTATGATATTGTTGGTAATTTCTGAATGATTTAGTAAAAATTTAAAATTATACTAAATTCGGAAGTAAACACCATTTTTCTGTTCCAAAACAAACATAATTGATCGGAATTGAGTTAAAATTTACAAACATTTTCTAGTGACTGCGCGGTTCGGACCCCCATTTACCCCCATCGGACTTTCAAAACATTCTCCCCCCCCCCCCCCTGGCAGAAACCCGGCGTACGACCAGCATGTTTTACAAGGTCTTCCATGAAATGGAGTCGAACTACTGACTTTTAGTTTTAGATGAGTCTTCGTTCTGGACTGCGCCTTGTTCATGGACGTCCGCAGGATTTCTGCCAGGGCAAGGGGTCAAGGCAAGGAAAACAATATTTTACGGTTAAGGGGCGTGTGGGGGCGCCCCCCCCCCCCCCCCCCCACTCTGCCAACAGGGAGTTTATTGGTTTTTGGACACTTTAAATCAAATTTGAGACGTTATGAGGTGTATTTTGTTGAAATATTCAATATTTTTCAAAATTTGGCACTTTGGGGTGGTGGGAGACATGTTCAAACTTGTCCCGCAGGGTATTTTTTGATTTTTGACACTTTGAAATCAAGTTTTTTTTGTTTTTTGGTTACAAAATGATACTATATGTTAATTAACACCAGCATTTTTTAATGTTTTCCCGACATTCAGGGGGGGGGGGGGGGAGGGGCAAGCGCCCCCCTTGCCCCTCCGTGTGGACGCTCATGGCCTTGTTAGTTAGTCCAGTGCTTTTAGATCCATGTTGCTGTGTTCTTCGCTGTTTCGAGATACTAGGAAAACGCTCAGTGTAACGCGTTGATGAGCGAGCACAGAACATGCAACATCCCCATAGTAACGATGCACGACACGGCACAAGACGATTTTCTCTGCAATTTTTCAATCTCCATAATACTCTGGATGAATAACAGATCCATTGTGTCGTGAAGTCTTACCTCCATTCCTTCTCCAGAAATCTCTTGTAACATCCCATTCTAAACTCGTAAAATTACAATTAATACTTGACTGATTGGGCTTACAATATGTAAAATTTAATAATAAGTTGGTCTTGATCACCATGCAAAATTTGAACTTAATGTGAACATTTTTATTGTCGACCAATCAGAAGACATTATTTAAACTTAAACCAATTAGAGGATTTGGCCTTCGTACTGCATCCGATTTTATGCGCTAGCTCAAAAATGCTTTCATTTTACTGTATATTGTGGATAGCTTGGCTGCTCTACAGGCCTTGCCTTGGAACAGAAGCTTAAAGAAGGCAGGGATGACAATTTAGTAAGGTGGATTCACACGGCCGTTCCAAACTTCCCAAGTTTGTTAAAGTTCCGAATCGCCGTTCCAAAAACTCCCGTGTGAACTATGAAAAGATTCGAACTGCGAAGATTGAGTTCCAAACATTCATAGTTCACACGGGAGCTTTTGGAACGCCGATTCGGAACTTCGGCAAACTTGGGAAGTTTGAAACGGCCGTGTGAATCCACCTGTATACATTTTTCAAGATTATGGAATAAAACAGTTTTACAGTTTACAGTTTTATTTTTTCCTTTACACAAGGTAATTTACAACCCATAAAAAACACTCCGTGTAAAAATACCAGCCAAGTCTCTTTAACTATAAAAAAAAATAGAAGAAATCTAAAAATTCAGCACTGAAAAGGAGTGATATCATAAAAGGAGCCAAGTCAACGAATTTTCCAAATTTTAATCGTACCATTGAAATAAAAATATCAACCCCCGAGAAATACTTAAAAAAAGGACTTGGCGCATCGTTTTTTTAAAGACATTTTTCTATTCTTAAGCTTATGCCACTCACATACTACGTAGTTCAGAAATGCCTAGAAAAATTGGGACAAAACTTTCAAATTAAATATTGAACATTCTGTAAAATATTTTAAATTTAAATATAAGTACGCAAAGAAACATAGCATTGTCTTACAAGCAATAAATACAGAACAGTTGTGTTTGTGATTGGTAGGTACCTATAGTTTTGTGGGTACATCAACATACCTACTACAGCATTATACTTTGAACCTTCTCGCCGTGTAATTAATTGCTATTAATTAACATTTTATACCAAAAAAATTCATAAATTACATAACGTATTACTTAAGATAAAAATCTAGTCAGTAATTATTTGAGCAGCATGGCTCAGTGCACTAGTCACTTATACAAATCTCATTGACGGCCTTCTTGTAATGAGCGCTTTCGCTATTTCCCTCAGTCACGATATTGAGAAGTCTTCTATTAATATGACCCTAGAAATAGTGGCAATAACGAATAGACTAGGCCGCTTCCGTTTATTCGTTATTCGTTTATCCGTTTATTTCCTCTGAATATTGACAAAATACCAAAACTGCCAGTAGGTAAGAGTACTAGTTATATTAAAACGTAGTATGATTCGTCGATAATGAATGTGATATACTCAGGAAAATATACTTGTAGAGTTCTTCCTATACTTTTAGGATAGAAAAGTGTCTTTAAAAAAACGATGCGCCAAGTCCTTTTTTTAAGTATTTCTCGGGGGTTGATATTTTTATTTCAATGGTACGATTAAAATTTGGAAAATTCGTTGACTTGGCTCCTTTTATGATATCACTCCTTTTCAGTGCTGAATTTTTAGATTTCTTCTATTTTTTTTTATAGTTAAAGAGACTTGGCTGGTATTTTTACACGGAGTGTTTTTTATGGGGATATCACAATTTTTTTTAGTTTATTTAAGCAATTTGTAACACATATCGAAACAACAATGACTAATTCCTTTAAAAAAATAAGCCAGTTCCAATTTGGTTACTAAGAAAAGTTGCGTTTGGTACCCAAATATGCTTAAAGTGATATTCCATGAAGAAAAGCGAAAGATTTGTTCCAATCGGTCCAGCCGTTTTCGAGATATGGCATCACTTCCGGTTATCAAAATGGCGGCTGAAAACACTCCACGTAGAATTTGTTTATATAAATGTTTTGTATCATTATAAACCTTGTGAATAAGTAGTTATTGTAGTAAGAGGTGATTAAAGTCTGATTTTTCATTTTTATGACGTCATTTCCGGTTTCAGTAATAGTACATTTCTGTTTAGACTATTGTATTTTCATATATATGACCGTCCGAATAGTTTGACGCTAGTTTCGTTCCGATCGGTTCAGCCGGTTTCGAGATATGACGTCATTTCCGGTTTCAAAATGGCGACTTCCGGTTGGTTTTATAAAAAGGCACCTCAGACGCCAAAAGTGCACATGTGGTAAAAATTTCAGATCGATCGGTTCAGCCGTTTAGGCTGTGGCGGTGATAGCGGTGTTTCCTGATATCTGAATCATCATCATCATCATCATCATCATCTAAAGAAGAAGAAGAAGAAGAAGATGAAAGTGATGTAATTTCACTGTTTTCTCGGCCCTCTAGCTCGCAAATGGCATAACCTATTGTTCCCAAATTTGGTATATGTGGTGGGGTGGGCCATAGCTCGAAATTAAGATATTTCACAACAATGTGAGATTTTCCAATTTTATGATCCAGTAGGCCGAAAATGCCATGTTGTTGCTTACAGTAAAAGTGTTTGGTCTGCTCCTCGGTTTATTAGGCATTTACGGTATGTTGAGTGACTGTGAGTGTACAGTACGACTTGGCTGGGTGGAGCGACCGCTCCACTAGATATACAAAAGTACATGTGCATACACAAGCATGTGACCCACAAGCATACACAAAATGACCTTAAAATGACAAAACTTTTGAAAATAACGACAGATTAGACTGAAAATTGGCAAAAATATCTAAAATGTTGGTACCAATGACCACGCGAAGTTTCAAGTTGATCGGTCAATCTGTTCTTGTTTAAATTACAAAAATCACCGTAAAAATGGTTTCAAATTTGAACCAATGGGAGGATTTGGCTGAAATTTATTATGATTGGGTAATTTGTTGGTTGAAATGACTTTGCTAAATTTCAAATTGATCGGAACAACCAATCGAAAGATAATTTTTTTTAAATTTGAACCAATCACAGGAGCCCGTTCAAAAACGATCCCAGGGACCTCATAGATTACGTTAGTATGTGTACAAAATTTCAGATCGATTGCTTGAGCGGTTTGACCTGGGCTGTGACCACACAAAAAAAAAAAAAACACACACAGAGAAAGTGCCATAAGAGTACCGTGGTGACGCTCGCTACGCTCGCTCAATTATTCTACTTAGTTTTTATCGTGGACTTTCCGAGAGCTTTCCGCCCGACCCGAGCTGTTAGCTGAGGGAGTGAAGGGGTTAATATTTAATAGTCAACATGGCAAGGGGTAGGTTTCAAGGGGTAGTGACAGAGAGGAGAAATTCAGACATTTTCAGGAGCTTCGTTTTTATCAGCAACACTCACGAAATTCCCGGGCCAAGAATGATATTTCCACCCTCAGCCGTTTGGCAAGAGACTTTTATTAGCTATGGAATGGGTTACTTGAAGGGTTGGCCACTTCCAGGATAGTTTATGGTTTTTTATTAAAATTCTTGCTATTTGTTGGTATTTTTCGCCTTAATCCATTTATTACCCCACGAAGTTTTGTACCTCAGAGGTGAAAGGCTGGGAGTCCAATTTATTGATTTTACGTTGCACACTTTTGGAATCGTAATCAATTTCTATGAATTGCCATTTGACTGATGGCAACAAATATAGTTATATTGAAGTATTCTCTTACACAATGACTCATGTCACCCTTACAAATATGACACTATGAAGGCAGATAAGCTGCTTTTGAGCTCACCTCAAGAATCATTGAAGATGGACTTCCGACCTTCTACCTCTGAGGTACAGGTTTAACGTCGCACTGTTCTGCAACTATAGGCTATAATGGCGCCGGTTGAATGAATGGAAGATGATGATGACGAAGAATAGGTAAGGATGGACGGGGACATTAATCTTTGATATAAGATGAGGGCAATCAATATGGTTATTGAGTATTTCTGTTGAAATAAAATGTCAGACAGCTCCCTTCGCTGGTGCAATCTGCCATCTGAAATCTCGGCGCAACGAGAAGTGAAGGAAGGGTACGGCGAATGAACGCAAAGTCCATTTTTAGAAGAAAAAATAGTTTAAGTTGTAATCTTTACAACTCGTTGTAGTTGTTTTAATGAGTTTTCAGAATGTTCCCTCGGTTTCTAGAAAATATCGTCACAAAGTCTTGAAAAACGCAATTGAAATATCGATTTGTATTGAATAGATTCAAGTTTCAACATAAAACCTCGTTTATCTCAGTTTCATCAGAATGTGACTCAGAGCGTTCTTCCCCTGTACCCTTCAAATGTATTTAACGAACAAATGATAGCAACAAATGCTTCATGAATATCTCACTTGGCCTGATGGAAATTAAGCGTCTGCGTCGTTACATCTGCGCAGGACATGTCTCCAAGACCGCAGCGATTATGTGTAAATATTTCACGCAAGAAGATTAGAAAGTCTACTGGTCATTAACTAGACGGTTTTAGGATGTATAAAATCATTTACTTTACTTTCTTAGCAAGAAACAATCTTCTTATCTTCAGGGAAAATCCCAGTGGGAAGTAAATTTATTAATATTGCGTTAGCGATCGTTTTCAGGCGACGATTTTGGAGTTTTTCTCTGCTTTTATCCTCATACTTTACATTGATTTACAGACTCAGTTTCTTATTACTTACAGAATTTCTTTCAAAATACAAGTTAATTGAACTTGTCTTTAGAGTTGAACACATTTTCAATCCGGCTCGATTAAACGACGTTATTGACTACCAAACCGGACAAATCATAACGTAATGTCGAAGCATACCTATTTGAATGATTGACAATCAAATTGCAAATCTACTCATTGATTGCTAAAATTCAATCAAATTTACTATCAATCGGCATATTAATTTGAATCAAATCAAATGCGCACACATTCTGTTTGTCTGCTTTGAAGTTATGTTGTAAAACTATTTGATGCAATCAAACGTGAATATGTGTACCTGTTGGACAGCTCAATGCTCAAAGCGTCATGGCAGTTGAACTACACAGGTGGTTACACAGTAGTTAGTAATGGAGATTTGCTCAACCCTTCCACTTTCACTGCACGCTGTATTACAACATTCATGAGCGAGCGTCACCACGGTACTGCCCAGGTCAAACCGCACTAACCAATCGACCTGAAATTTTGCACGGACAATACACGCACCAACATTGTCCAACATTGTTCTCAATCCCAACAGGACCAACATTGTCCCCAATCTTACAAAGTTTCAGCCAAATCCTCCCATTGGTTATTTAAACCCATCTTTCCCGTGATTTTTGAAATTTAAACTAGAATCGACTGACTGATCAGCTTAAAACTTTGCATGGTCATTCACACCAACCTTTTAGGTATTTTTGTCAATTTTCAGACTAATCTGACGTTATCTTCAAATGTTATTGTCATTTTAAGAACAATTTGTTCTATAATCTTGAAATATTTGCAAATGTATGCAAATAATTTCAATTATTATATCAGTGCCATCTTGATACTTCAGGACCAAGGAAAACGCATATCAAATCACATACTGGAGCCCAAGTCTTGAAAAAAGCGTTTTGAAACCGTCTGGCGTTTTCATTGATCAAAACGTAAAAAAGTTGACGACTATACCTTAGCCTTCAACTTTTTTACGTTTTGATCAATGAAAACGCCAGACGGTTTCAAAACGCTTTTTTTAAGACTTGGCCTCCAGTACGAAGACTCGCTTATCAACGCGGTACACAGAGCGTTTTCCTAGTTTTCCGTTTTTCAATGGCAACAATTTCTATTGCCATACGAATAATAAGTAAAGATACAGAAGCATTTTGTAATAAAGACATGCTAGAGATTTAGGGATAGGGACAAAATGCCGCTGGTAACCTTGAAAGGAGTCTCTTTTCTCATGCGCCGGCCAATATCATAAGAAAATACGCATCACATATTATGCCTTGGAGACCACTTTCGCCCGGCCACTATTCCTATTGTCCCCCCCCCCCCCTTCCCACATGCTTTGCGCCACTCCGTCAACCCCCAAACCGCCCATACACTTTTTCATTCAGTTTGTTCCACAGCCGATATCCCAGAGTGACGTGTTTATGTTGTTTTCATTTCATTGCCAGGCCGGTCACGTTGCCCCTGTATACCACGCAGCCCGCAGCACACATGTGATTCCCGGGTGGCCGATACTCCAGCCTCCTATGACAGGCGAAATTGTCTGGCGGCAAAACAGCAGGGGAAAGAAGACAAGTGGCCGTTAGGATGTAAGTTAAAGTCTTTGTGATGTCAGAATGCGAGCTTTTCTTATTGAAGTGGATTGAAAGTTTGTTGGAAGTGAAATTCATTTCCGGGGGAAAATGTTTCATTTCGATTTTGATGACAATGCGATATCTTGTCCGTGATTTTTTTGTCTTTGATGTTTAAAAGAGGAGATATAATAAATATCAATGTGACTTGAGAAACGTGATTCGCATAAAACCTGACAGATCCAATCAACATTTTCTTTGACTCGGAATCTAATCTTGAAGGAGAATTCATATATTTATGTAACTGTGGCTCAATGTTCACTTTTGGGGGTCTTTGAACCCGAATAATGAGGTGCAGTCCTGGACATAAGCTACACCCAAATAGTCACAAAATAAGTAATAGAATTTGTCTACAAACCTGGCGGACCAGTTCTGATCTGAATATTAAACTTCAATCAATCATTTACATAATGGAATAACTGCAAGCGAGGGAATATGTGATATTTTATCTCTTGCGTTCTCAATAAAAATTATTTTGGAATACTGCAGAAATGAAGATAACAAACTGAAATTAATATTTAAAAACTGTCAAAACTTTAAAATGTTTCAATTTTTCAATACTCTGCTAAATTTGAAACAATTGATTAGGACTGTATTACAATGGCAACAGCCAATGCAATTACTTCTCGAATTACTGTTTAAACTTACCTACCTAACTGGTTATAGCAGAGCATTGAAGTACCTAACCTAAGTTTAACATTTTTACTGTTTGTTATTAAATACAAATTAATAATTGTAAATTTAAATTTTCACAGCCACATTTCTCGTAAAATTAACGAAATAATGTCCAAACAGTCTTTCTCTAAAAAGGTTATTAAAAATACTATTTTCAATTTGGGATTTTCATTTCCACAGAATTACGAAATACGCGTTATTGAGAAGAGGTATTCGGCCCATAAGTGAAATTAAACTCATACTTATTTGCCTCAGTTTCTGTAGGTATTTGATTTTTCTAGATAGGAAAATAATCAAACACTGCCATAAAACATGGATACACCAGTAAATAGTGGACACACAAATAGAAAGTCCCTTTATTTTATAGGATATGAGTAGTTTGGAAAGCCTGAACAAAACACATAATCTTATCATACTGACTCAAATGTCCACTGTAATTGAAAACCTAATGACAAGACGAGCCACCATATCGAGCCAGACGCTCGCCGCTGTCCATTGAGCCCACTAGGGATTGATACCGCCGTCATCAGCGCCCCATCGCCGTGGTCCATCCAGTTCCTGACCGACACGAACCTCACCCCCTGCGCCGTGCTTGCGACCCAGTCCGCCACTGCTCCGGGGTACGTGAACACCTCCACGCCCGCCTTGCCCGCCCCGCGGTAGCAGAGCTCCACGTCCGTGTCGAAGTCTCTGCTCATCACGCCGAACTGCACGCGGTCGCTCTCGGCGCCACACACCAGCGGGCTGCCAGAGTCTCCTAGCAGAGGATGTTGATGTCAGGTACGTGAACACTTCCACGTGGCAGAGCTCCACGTCCGTGTCGAAGTCTCTGCTCATCACGCGGTCGCTCTCGGCGCCACACACCAGCGGGCTGCCAGAGTCTCCTAGCAGAGGATGTTGATGTCAGGTACGTGAACACTCCCACGTAGCAGAGCTCCACGTCCGTGTCGAAGTCTCTGCTCATCACGCCGAACTGCACGCGGTCGCTCTCGGCGCCACACACCAGCGGGCTGCCAGAGTCTCCTAGCAGAGGATGTTGATGTCAGGTACGTGAACACTTCCACGTGGCAGAGCTCCACGTCCGTGTCGAAGTCTCTGCTCATCACGCCGAACTGCACGCGGTCGCTCTCGGCGCCACACACCAGCGGGCTGCCAGAGTCTCCTAGCAGAGGATGTTGATGTCAGGTACGTGAACACTTCCACGTGGCAGAGCTCCACGTCCGTGTCGAAGTCTCTGCTCATCACGCGGTCGCTCTCGGCGCCACACACCAGCGGGCTGCCAGAGTCTCCTAGCAGAGGATGTTGATGTCAGGTACGTGAACACTTCCACGTGGCAGAGCTCCACGTCCGTGTCGAAGTCTCTGCTCATCACGCGGTCGCTCTCGGCGCCACACACCAGCGGGCTGCCAGAGTCTCCTAGCAGAGGATGTTGATGTCAGGTACGTGAACACTTCCACGTGGCAGAGCGCCACGTCCGTGTCGAAGTCTCTGCTCATCACGCCGAACTGCACGCGGTCGCTCTCGGCGCCACACACCAGCGGGCTGCCAGAGTCTCCTAGCAGAGGATGTTGATGTCAGGTACGTGAACACTCCCACGTGGCAGAGCTCCACGTCCGTGTCGAAGTCTCTGCTCATCACGCCGAACTGCACGCGGTCGCTCTCGGCGCCACACACCAGCGGGCTGCCAGAGTCTCCTAGCAGAGGATGTTGATGTCAGGTACGTGAACACTTCCACGTGGCAGAGCTCCACGTCCGTGTCGAAGTCTCTGCTCATCACGCCGAACTGCACGCGGTCGCTCTCGGCGCCACACACCAGCGGGCTGCCAGAGTCTCCTAGCAGAGGATGTTGATGTCAGGTACGTGAACACTCCCACGTGGCAGAGCTCCACGTCCGTGTCGAAGTCTCTGCTCATCACGCCGAACTGCACGCGGTCGCTCTCGGCGCCACACACCAGCGGGCTGCCAGAGTCTCCTAGCAGAGGATGTTGATGTCAGGTACGTGAACACTTCCACGTGGCAGAGCTCCACGTCCGTGTCGAAGTCTCTGCTCATCACGCGGTCGCTCTCGGCGCCACACACCAGCGGGCTGCCAGAGTCTCCTAGCAGAGGATGTTGATGTCAGGTACGTGAACACTCCCACGTGGCAGAGCTCCACGTCCGTGTCGAAGTCTCTGCTCATCACGCCGAACTGCACGCGGTCGCTCTCGGCGCCACACACCAGCGGGCTGCCAGAGTCTCCTAGCAGAGGATGTTGATGTCAGGTACGTGAACACTTCCACGTGGCAGAGCTCCACGTCCGTGTCGAAGTCTCTGCTCATCACGCGGTCGCTCTCGGCGCCACACACCAGCGGGCTGCCAGAGTCTCCTAGCAGAGGATGTTGATGTCAGGTACGTGAACACTTCCACGTGGCAGAGCTCCACGTCCGTGTCGAAGTCTCTGCTCATCACGCGGTCGCTCTCGGCGCCACACACCAGCGGGCTGCCAGAGTCTCCTAGCAGAGGATGTTGATGTCGACCATCGATATTATTTATATATCGATACTTGGATATATCGATATATCGAAATATCGTATCGATATTTGTATATCGATATATCGAAATATCGTATCGATATATATCGATACTTCGATACTTCGATACTTTGATAGGTATGATCGATATTTGTAATTGTAAATTTAAATTTCCACATTCACAATTTATCAATATTCTTTTTAGAGAATGACTGTTTGGACATTATAACGTTTATTGACAACGTTTCGAGTACAATTTCGTACTCTTCTTCAGCACTGCGATCGTGTAACTTTGCTTGACAAACAATCGACAACTCTTATGAGAGATTAGCATTGATTCGACTTTGTTGTCGATGGACTTTGACGTGTCAATGTTATTCTCCCATAAGAGTTGTCGATCGGCTGTTGACAAAAGTTATACGATCCCAGTGCAGGTACCCACTGAGCAAAAAAACTTCTAACAAACTAACAAACTAAGAAGAGTACGAAATTGTACTCGAAATGTTGTAAATAAACATAATGATGTCCAAACTGTCTTTCTCTAAAAATGATATTGATATCGACATTTCTATATTATGAATGGCTTTTCCTTATGACCTAGGGCAGGTGGTTGCTTTTCCTCCTCCGGGATTCGAACCCGGCTCCTCTGAATGTCTAGTCCAGTGCTCTACCAACCGAGCTAAGGAGGCAGTTCAAATTGCAGCGGCAGAGGATTTGGGTTCGAATCCCGGCGGATGAAAATCTTTTCATCTTCAGTTGATATTTATTCATTTCGATATTTCTATATATCGATATTTCCTCCGTCCCTACCTGCACATACGTCCTTGTTGTACTCGCGATGAATGGCGCACACCTCGTGTCTTTCGAACACGCTCTTGCGTTTCAACTTGGGCAGACATTGCTCGTAGCTGACGACGTCGATGGTCAAGAACATCAGAGTTCGCTTCTTTCCCGACGTCCTCACCTGCCCTTGAGACCCGAAGCCAGGTATTGTGCAGTGCAGAGTCAAGTGTTTGCGGAAGAAGTCGTTGGGAAGTGTAATCGATCCGACCCATTTGTTGAATGTAAACGGCGTCCGTAGACGCAGTAAGGCCACATCCACTTTGATATGAATCCTGTTCATCTTGTTATAAATCTCATCTTCTTTGAGTGTTTTGAGTGTCATTACGTCATCGTCCGTAAATGATTCCGGATGATAATGGAATTCGGACACGTAATTCTCCTGATTATGTTTTCTGTCTTTGTCTTCCATGTCCACAGTTCCAGCGATTACCCCCGCTCTTGTGTCGGTCTTGTTGAAAACGATCTTCTGGACGACGTATTTCGTCAGACAGTGGGCTGCTGTGAGGATCCATTCTTCTGTCAGTATGGAGCCAGTACAGAGGGTGTAGATGGTTTTGGGTTTACTGATGAGACTGAATTGAATGAAGACCGCGAACTTGAATTGTCCTGGAGATGCCATATGGCCGCCGGATATTCGCCAATCGGAACTGGTGAAGCGTGATTGTTCAAGCAGGATGACGACAATGAAATACTTGATACACTTCATCTTTCTTGGATTAATCTTTATGATTGATTTTGTTTTTCTGATTTTAGTGTTGTTCGTAATAAAAGGGGCTGTGGATATTTTACACGGCCTTCTTGAACGAAACCTTCACACAAATAAGCGATTCGAGATAATAAGGAACACGACTGACCTCTGGTGGAATCTTTGGTACTAGGCATAAGAGGATAATGGAGGATATCACGGGGATATTTATAAAAATAAACTATATTAAATGTGCTTCAGTTGTTTGTTATGGCTGAAAAACTAAACTTGTTTCTAAATTTAAATTTCAATTGTTTCTCCTTTTTCACTGCCCTATGGAAACACGATCTTCAAAATAAAAAAAGTACATTAAAAAGTTTCCTGTCTAAAGTGGCTACTATCAGTCTATAGTTTTTTTTTTTTTTACATTTCGTGTTTCCATAATACAGTGAAAAAGGAGAATCAATTGAAATTGAAATTTAGTTATAAATTTACTTTTTTTTAGCCATAACAAACAACTAAGAGCAAATATTTATATTATATTTATGCAAATGCGACCTTGATAGCCGCCATTTAACTAACTACATTAGCCACCCGAGTGCAGTCGTGTTCCTTGTCCATAATCTGTCAAACATGCCAAACAGCTACATCTCCATTATTGACGAAATATTGTGTAGCCATTCCAATTTCAATTTATCTTTATTTATTTTTCTATCAAAAAGCGACTAATAAATATTCACATTTCCCGATATTCCATGCAACCATTTGTCAATATCACATTCATAGAGCTTCTTTCCATGTTTATTTGGGTTTGCAAATATTATTTCTAGTTCGAACATAACGTGTTTTACTCCGTATGGCTCTCAGGGGGAAATGAGAACGACTTTTATTGTCTGTCTTTCTCTGTGGAAGTGACTCGTTTTATTCAGATTCGGTTTAAAGATCCTTTGACGTTTATTATTCACAAAATAATAATTATTTGTTTACTGATGTCGTGAAGACGTATACTTTCAACATTTTATAATAATGTACTTCATAGAGAGTTCCCTATTCTTAGAATGCTTTGATGCTTCACAAAGGTGGCACATTTTCTGTGGTTTTATGAACTATCGCAAGGTTATGTAAAACACTCATCAGAAGGTACATTATTCTTGTATGTAAAACCAACAATTCACCAATGTAGATCTCCCCCCCCCCCCCCCCCCCCCTACGACGTCGTCAATACAGTTCAGATATTTCATAATAAAAAAACTGCTGACAAAATGTACATTAATACAATAATGTTGATATCTGACAGAATTTATCAGTTTTACCATCCACAAATTGCCATTAATAATCGTAATGCATTATCTTCTCGAATATTGTTCAGTGTTAATTAATTTCTAAGAGAGGTTGATCCTTCTTAAGTTGACTAAACTCTCCACTGACAGACAGACGACATTGACATGTAAAACGCTTTGGCAACATACCTGTCAAAATATACTTTGTTCGTTTACCACTGTAATTGTCCAGCATATCATCAAACATGATTTATATGAGTTTATAATTCAAAATAGAATGATTGTATTGTTTTAAGTGATTTATTAAACCCGTGTGAGCAATTTCTTTTGATATTTCTGAATTTCATTTGTCTGAAACGCAAACTGTTATTTTTCATAAACCCTACAGTTGCCATGGCAATAAATGATGTTTTTCTAAAGTCAACGCCCACCTTCATTGGTCAATTGACACAGGACAAGTTCTTATTAGAGTCGCATCTCAAAAACTAATTGCCATTCGTTTTCTCTGATCAAAAGAGATATTTTCAGTGTCACCGACACTTTTACACGTGTGCACAGAAAAGCTCTTCTATGAACAGTCTCAGTTCTGTCACGGCAGAAAGCTTTCACACAAAACGACTCGGAGGACGTGAAAAGAAAATAATTCGATTTATTTTTATTCTTGATCTTTCAATGAAACGTGCCCTTTTGTAAATTGGGCTTCAGAAAATATCGATGACGTAAAATGTAGTCTTTCTCTTTTCCTGAGCGACAAAAACATTACAGAAATATTCATGTAACAATGAGGCTATTTTCTCAAGTTATATATAAAAGTGCGGACTTTGTTCTATTACAAGTTCAAAGAACGGCAATTGTTTTCTGCCGATTGTTAAAAGAGTTTGCAGGCTTCGTCTTAGAGGTCACGAACAATATTATATTTAGCTTGTTACAATGTTTCCAAGCAGCTGGTTGCCTTCGGGGTTGAGTTTCTTCGATACACATGTGTTGGAGTTGTTCAGCCGACATTTCACAAGTTAATATTATCACTGTGGAGTGAATCACTAGGTACACTCGGCACAACACAAATAGATCGTTGAACAAGTTTGAATGACTGCTGGTCATGTTCCATAACAATCAAAGCTGGTTATTATCATTGAAATGTGAGGTCACCTACTAGAGTGAGACAAGGAGATCGCTTGGACTGACTTCTGATGGTTCGATCTAAGATTCAGTCAATCAGATTTAAAGAACGATCAATTTTGTGCCTCGTGAGTGTACCTAGTTGTAATCTTTTGGTTTATAACGCGGTTTTTTAATTGCTGTTAAAAATATAATAGCATGTTGAAGATAATCACAGTTTGCCTTCATATTTTTAGTCAGGATGATAAAAATCAATGTGCCAAACTCTGAGATATTGGTTGGGAAAGTATGTTCAGAAATAAATCATCTATTCAACACAATGTATTAATTGATGTTTTTTTTATCATAATGACTAATTTAATTCAATGATTACTTTCAATTCGAACAAATAAGCGATACGTGATGGAGCCACTTCTGGCAGGAAACATTTAAGATTCACTTTTTTATTTAGAAGTTCGTGTTTCCATAGTGCAGTGAAAAAGGAGAAACAATTGGAATTTAAATTAAGATACAAGTTTACTTTTTCAGCCATAACAAACAACTAAAGCAAATTTAATATAATTTATTTATATAAATATCCCCCTGATATCCTCCCTGATCGCCCCTATGTCTAGTACCAAAGAATCTAGTACCATAGTAAGCTTGCTTTTAAATATCAACTCAAACAGTTTTTAGTTCGTAACTCATTTTATTCGATCGACGATTTTCTCAATATGAAATAATTGTGCATGCGCTTTATGAATGTAAACATTTTTGTGTTGTATTGTAAATGTATGACGTGTCCAATATTATGTATGTAATCACAAGGACAAAATAAAACAAATATGAAATATCAATATCAAATATCAATATCAATATCAATATCAATCCACCCAGCATGTTGTTGGCTTCTATCCTGTGGTAAACTTGCCATGAATAAAAACGCGCCCCTGATTTTCAATTCCACACGTCACTTGACTCTTACTAAACGCTCATCGCATCCCCCGCATGTTGTCAAGTGTACCTGACTCCAGTGCCATGGCAACACATCGACCTCGCGCGGCGTGGGTGCGACAAGGCGCGCAGCATAGCAGCTCATGCGAGTGCGAGAGAGAGGGAGAGTGTCGCCCACTGTTTCAACTCCGAGTGTATCGAGAGGGAGTGTTTTTTGGCAGCCGTGTGGGTGTTTAAGCCTGTCGTCTCGTTAGGGAATGCCGACTTTATGATGGAAGGAAATGAGAAAATTAGCGATAATTTAATTTGGGAATTTTGCCTTGTGGCTTGGGTTTCAAACGAGATGAAAATGTTTTTCTTGTGTGACAGAAAGAAGATGGTGGGGAAAGGTGTGTAGGTGAATATGTGGGCGAGGGCGTAACACGGTTCCTATATAGTCAAACTTTTGTACCAAAAATAAAATCGTATCTCAGTGCGATTGTATAACTTCTTAGCCGAGATAATGGATCGTTATCGATACCAATTGATGAAAGTAATTTAGCCTATCAGAAGGTAAAGCAATTCAAAGTGCGTAAAGTCGACTTCCTGAGATAAATAATGTAATTATATTTCATATCCTCATAGCTTTTGCACAATTCAAATGATTAACAATGATTTTAATAGTTTACGTTCATCAATTGGTATAGATAACGATCCATTATCTCGGCTAAGAAGTTATACAATCGCACTGCTGATCACCATAAATGCAATATTTGTGCCCAAACTTGGGGAAAAACTGAAATGTCTCTGTTTTTCATGAGTTTGGGCGCAAATATTGTCTTTAAACGATGGGTTTATATTGCACAATGATCGATTAAAACATTAGCTGTGTTTATTATTTGTCTTATACTTCATGATTTAATGTTTCAAAAGTTTTATGTCCAATGTTTAGCTGTTAGTACAGTCGACTCTTAACGTCGCACTGTTCTGCTCGTGGCGAGCAATACCTGTCCATAGCTCCAGTCTATCTACACGTATTCTTACCCCTCGCATGATAACACCTGTCCATAGCTCCAGTCTATCTACACGCATTCTAACCCCTCTCATGATAACACCTGTCCATAGCTCCAGTCTATCTACACGCATTCTAACCCCTCGCATGATAATACCTGTCCATAGCTCCAGTCTATCTACACGCATTCTAACCCCTCGCATGATAATACCTGTCCATAGCTCCAGTCTATCTACACGCATTCTAACCCCTCGCATGATAATACCTGTCCATAGCTCCAGTCTATCTACACGCATTCTAACTCCTCGCATGATAATACCTGTCCATAGCTCCAGTCTATCTACACGCATTCTAACTCCTCGCATGATAATACCTGTCCATAGCTCCAGTCTATCTACACGTATTGACCGCGACTTGCCCCACCTGTCCATAGCTTCAGTCTATCTACACGCATTCTAACCCCTCGCATGATAATACCTGTCCATAGCTCCAGTCTATCTACACGCATTCTAACCCCTCGCATGATAATACCTGTCCATAGCTCCAGTCTATCTACACGCATTCTAACCCCTCGCATGATAATACCTGTCCATAGCTCCAGTCTATCTACATGTATTGACGCGACTTGCCCCACCTGTCCATAGCTTCTGTCTATCTACACGCATTCTTACCCCTCGCATGATAAAACCTGTCCATAGCTCCAGTCTATCTACACGTATTCTTACCCCTCGCATGATAACACCTGTCCATAGCTCCAGTCTATCTACACGCTATCTAACCCCTCGCATGATAATACCTGTCCATAGCTCCAGTCTATCTACACGCATTCTAACCCCTCGCATGATAACACCTGTCCATAGCTTCTGTCTATCTACACGCATTCTAACCCCTCGCATGATAATACCTGTCCATAGCTCCAGTCTATCTACACGCATTCTAACCCCTCGCATGATAATACCTGTACATAGCTCCAGTCTATCTACACGTATTGACCGCGACTTGCCCCACCTGTCCATAGCTCCAGTCTATCTACACGCATTCTAACCCTCGCATGATAAAACCTGTCCATAGCTCCAGTCTATCTACACGCATTCTTACCCTTCGCATGATAATACCTGTCCATAGCTCCAGTCTATCTACACGTATTCTAACCCCTCGCATGATAACAATTGTCCATAGCTCCAGTCTATCTACACGCATTCTAACCCCTCTCATGATAACACCTGTCCATAGCTCCAGTCTATCTACACGCATTCTAACCCCTCGCATGATAATACCTGTCCATAGCTCCAGTCTATCTACACGTATTGACCGCGACTTGCCCCACCTGTCCATAGCTCCAGTCTATCTACACGCATTCTAACCCCTCGCATGATAATACCTGTCCATAGCTCCAGTCTATCTACACGTATTCTTACCCCTCGCATGATAACACCTGTCCATAGCTCCAGTCTATCTACACGCATTCTAACCCCTCTCATGATAACACCTGTCCATAGCTCCAGTCTATCTACACGCATTCTAACCCCTCGCATGATAATACCTGTCCATAGCTCCAGTCTATCTACACGTATTCTTACCCCTCGCATGATAACACCTGTCCATAGCTCCAGTCTATCTACACGCATTCTAACCCCTCTCATGATAACACCTGTCCATAGCTCCAGTCTATCTACACGCATTCTAACCCCTCGCATGATAATACCTGTCCATAGCTCCAGTCTATCTACACGCATTCTAACCCCTCGCATGATAATACCTGTCCATAGCTCCAGTCTATCTACACGCATTCTAACCCCTCGCATGATAATACCTGTCCATAGCTCCAGTCTATCTACACGCATTCTAACTCCTCGCATGATAATACCTGTCCATAGCTCCAGTCTATCTACACGCATTCTAACTCCTCGCATGATAATACCTGTCCATAGCTCCAGTCTATCTACACGTATTGACCGCGACTTGCCCCACCTGTCCATAGCTTCAGTCTATCTACACGCATTCTAACCCCTCGCATGATAATACCTGTCCATAGCTCCAGTCTATCTACACGCATTCTAACCCCTCGCATGATAATACCTGTCCATAGCTCCAGTCTATCTACATGTATTGACGCGACTTGCCCCACCTGTCCATAGCTTCTGTCTATCTACACGCATTCTTACCCCTCGCATGATAAAACCTGTCCATAGCTCCAGTCTATCTACACGTATTCTTACCCCTCGCATGATAACACCTGTCCATAGCTCCAGTCTATCTACACGCATTCTAACCCCTCGCATGATAATACCTGTCCATAGCTCCAGTCTATCTACACGCATTCTAACCCCTCGCATGATAACACCTGTCCATAGCTTCTGTCTATCTACACGCATTCTAACCCCTCGCATGATAATACCTGTCCATAGCTCCAGTCTATCTACACGCATTCTAACCCCTCGCATGATAATACCTGTACATAGCTCCAGTCTATCTACACGTATTGACCGCGACTTGCCCCACCTGTCCATAGCTCCAGTCTATCTACACGCATTCTAACCCTCGCATGATAAAACCTGTCCATAGCTCCAGTCTATCTACACGTATTCTTACCCTTCGCATGATAATACCTGTCCATAGCTCCAGTCTATCTACACGTATTCTAACCCCTCGCATGATAACAATTGTCCATAGCTCCAGTCTATCTACACGCATTCTAACCCCTCTCATGATAACACCTGTCCATAGCTCCAGTCTATCTACACGCATTCTAACCCCTCGCATGATAATACCTGTCCATAGCTCCAGTCTATCTACACGTATTGACCGCGACTTGCCCCACCTGTCCATAGCTCCAGTCTATCTACACGCATTCTAACCCCTCGCATGATAATACCTGTCCATAGCTCCAGTCTATCTACACGTATTCTTACCCCTCGCATGATAACACCTGTCCATAGCTCCAGTCTATCTACACGCATTCTAACCCCTCTCATGATAACACCTGTCCATAGCTCCAGTCTATCTACACGCATTCTAACCCCTCGCATGATAATACCTGTCCCTAGCTCCAGTCTATCTACACGTATTCTTACCCCTCGCATGATAACACCTGTCCATAGCTCCAGTCTATCTACACGCATTCTAACCCCTCTCATGATAACACCTGTCCATAGCTCCAGTCTATCTACACGCATTCTAACCCCTCGCATGATAATACCTGTCCATAGCTCCAGTCTATCTACACGTATTCTTACCCCTCGCATGATAACACCTGTCCATAGCTCCAGTCTATCTACACGCATTCTAACCCCTCTCATGATAACACCTGTCCATAGCTCCAGTCTATCTACACGCATTCTAACCCCTCGCATGATAAAAT
This sequence comes from Leuctra nigra, assembly GCA_934045905.1. NCBI lineage: Eukaryota > Metazoa > Arthropoda > Insecta > Plecoptera > Leuctridae > Leuctra > Leuctra nigra. Next base: position 38,144,402 of record OW203765.1, read on the forward strand.
CTGTCCATAGCTGCAGTCTATCTACACGCATTCTAACCCCACGCATGATAATACCTGTCCATAGCTCCAGTCTATCTACACGTATTCTTACCCCTCGCATGATAACACCTGTCCATAGCTCCAGTCTATCTACACGCTTTCTAACCCCTCGCATGATAATACCTGTCCATAGCTCCAGACTATCTACACGCATTCTAACCCCTCGCATGATAATACCTGTCCATTGCTCTAGTCTATCTTCACGTATTCTAACCCCTCGCATGATAATACCTGTCCATAGCTCCAGTCTATCTACACGCATTCTAACCCCTCGCATGATAATACCTGTCCATAGCTCCAGTCTATCTACACGTATTGACCGCGACTTGCCCCACCTGTCCATAGCTCCAGTCTATCTACACGCAATCTAACCCCTCGCATGATAATACCTGTCCATAGCTCCAGTCTATCTACACGTATTCTTACCCCTCGCATGATAACACCTGTCCATAGCTCCAGTCTATCTACACGCATTCTAACCCCTCTCATGATAACACCTGTCCATAGCTCCAGTCTATCTACACGCATTCTAACCCCTCGCATGATAATACCTGTCCATAGCTCCAGACTATCTACACGCATTCTAACCCCTCGCATGATAATACCTGTCCATAGCTCCAGTCTATCTACACGCATTCTAACCCCTCGCATGATATCACCTGTCCATAGCTCCAGTCTATCTACACGCATTCTAACCCCTCTCATGATAATACCTGTCCATAGCTCCAGTCTATCTACACGCATTCTAACCCCTCGCATGATAATACCTGTCCATAGCTCCAGTCTATCTACACGCATTTTAACCCCTCGCATGATAATACCTGTCCATAGCTCCAGTCTATCTACACGCATTCTAACCCCTCGCATGATAACACCTGTCCATAGCTCCAGTCTATCTACACGCATTCTAACCCCTCGCATGATAATACCTGTCCATAGCTCTAGTCTATCTACACGCATTCTAACCCCTCGCATGATAATACCTGTCCATAGCTCCGGTCTATCTACACGTATTCTAACCCCTCGCATGATTATACCTGTCCATAGCTCCAGTCTATCTACACGTATTGACCGCGACTTGCCCCACCTGTCCATAGCTCCAGTCTATCTACACGCATTCTTACCCTTCGCATGATAACACCTGTCCATAGCTCCAGTCTATCTACACGCATTCTAACCCCTCGCATGATAATACCTGTCCATAGCTCCAGTCTATCTACACGTATTGACCGCGACTTGCCCCACCTGTCCATAGCTCCAGTCTATCTACACGTATTCTAACCCCTCGCATGATAACACCTGTCCATAGCTTCAGTCTATCTACACGTATTGACCGCGACTTGCCCCTGGCGCAACGCAACCCTCTTCACATCGTAAGCGGCTCTGAAAAACTTATCAGCACTTCCACACGGATTTAAATATTCAGCCGGCCTGGCCGCCATCTTGGCTCACGACCCCGTGGTTAATATTAATACCCCCCCCCCCCCCCCCCCCCCCCCACTGTGCAGGTAACCAAGCACTTTAGAGACACACTTAGTTGGTTGTTTTCGTGGTTAATTTATCACTAACATAGATTTAAACTAGATTGAACGCGTTGATAAGCGAGCACTGTAAATGCATGACGATCTTAAGCACAGGCTTAGGGTAAACTGTAAAACAATTGTCTGGTGAAACCGGGAGATCGATCTTGCTAGGAATCGATAGGGAGAAGAACGCAAGAAAACATAGATTTGAGTCTCTTATTTTGCAAAATTTCATCCCAATCAGTTACGAACGTTTGAACATATTGACATTTTTAATATCTGTCAGTAATGAAGTATCGAAATGAATGTTTTCCAGTGCCAATTGGATTGAATCTGATTTGCTATATTTACCAGGGTGCTTAGATGCTATATTTTCAAGTTCCGATAGTTCGAAAAGCATAATACTTTTATGTCAATTGAGTGATCATATTTCAATTCAATATGTATGTATGTATGTATATGTTTTCTGTGCGTTTTTTACGCAATTCCGGTTCGAGAATTTGCACATACCCGTGCTCGCTCATCAACGCGTTACACTGAGCGTTTTCCTAGTAATCTAAATTATGTCGAACTCTGGAGTACAATCCACCTGTTACGACCGGAAAGTGTTTACGATATTTAGGTAAACTAATCGCATTTAACACTTTTAAGTACTCCAGTATGTGGCATATTCAGTCTAATAGGCTGTGATGGGTCGCTTCTGTCCGATTTTTAACATTCTGTTAGTGAAAGACAAAATAAAAAGAAACACACCTTGAAGAACAGTGCGTTTCCCGTTCGGTTTCAGCTAAATTCTCGAGAAGAATCTAAAGGCTTCGGTTCGCTTCCCGTGCATCCCGACTAATGCGATGACGAGGCATAACTATTCCATTAGCCTAGTTGCGGAACAGTGCGACGTTAATCTCGCGAGCAGCATTCAGATTTTATTCGAACGTGGAATAGAGTTATCATGTTCAGAGCCGAAGTATCCAATTATATCCTATAATATTTCATAAAGCTATAACTTTAAGCTCACTTTTATATCACATTTCAGATGAAATTTGTTTGATAAAAGTTTCATATTCACTAGTTATTTTCATTGGTTTTGAAAAGAATCGTAAATATTCGGAAATAAACCTATTCGTTGCATCCGGAACGCCACCAATAAAATTGCTTTCAACATTTAATATGAACCACAGTAGAATGAGAAATGCATAACTTTAAGAGCTAAAACTATTTACATTCACAGCAGAATTATTATTAGGTTCTCATCACTGCCAGCTCCTTACCACCTATCTGTATAGATGTTTGAAATAAATGCGAATTGTGTTTCTCGATTTATAGGTAAAACGAAGTTACATCAGGCCATGTTCTGTTTTTCTTCATAGCGATTGCTAGCAAGATCAGTCACTTGGTTTCAACGGAAATTTAATTTCTAGTTTACAGCTCGTTCTGAAAGAGAAGCTTTGGCAAAGTGTTTCATTTGATCCAATCAATAGACAACATCATAAATTATCTAGTTAGCTCTGCTTTTCAAAAAATTTCATATGCAGTACCGTGATCCAAGTATCTATTATGGATTTTCAACAATGGATCATAACCATAATAGATACTTGGATCACGGTACTGCATATGAAAATTTTTGAAAAGCAGAGCTAACTAGATAATTTATGATGTTGTCTATTGTTGACAATGCAGACCAATATTATTATAGACAATTCAAAAGCTAAGGCAATATTTATAAAAACATGGACAAATCGGGAAATTTTGACAATTTGCATGGTTTCTATAAGTTATTCTGACGTAACATCTTATTTGAATAGTCATAAGTAGATTTAACACAAGGTGTTTTCATAAAACGATCGAAGTGTATAGAATACAACAATGACAATCCATCACATTACATCTTTCTAGAAAAAAGTCAATTATTTGAAAATATTACAATGATTTTTTAGTTTTCTGTGCATTTATTTCTGATGTGGTAAACATTTAGTGACACACCTCGAAAAGTAAAAAAAATAAAAATAAAAACTCACATCTCTATTTTAAACCCAAACACTTCCACAAATCATCATTGCAAGAGCAGATCATGAAATGCAAACTGTTATTTACAATCAACCACGACGAGAATGAAATGAGGCATCATCGTCAATAACAATCGCCTGGAATTGCATATAAATTGCCACAATATCGCCACATTCATTCACCTCGGCTTTGAAGTATACGTACCTTTACATGCGCCGATGAAAATGCAATTCCATGCAAATTACAGCTGAATGGTAATTCTACGAGCGGGAAAGTGGTTTTGCGCGGGAAATTGTTGACAGCAGACATTCCGGTTGCCGCACGAACAATGGAGCTTTCATATTTGATTAACTGCGGGTATAATACTCTAATTAGGGGGGGAAATTAAATTAGATTGGAGTTCAATTTTATTAGATTATATGTCACCGGTGATTATTTTGTTAAATTGCGTTGTTGAAGTTAGGTAATGAAGATAATATTGCGCGTTACATGAATTTTCATTTTCACTTACAACATGTTAATTTGGTATTACCAAGGTGGCAAGGAATGTTTAATAAGTACTTATACAATATATACACCTAGTATAAATAAGAAAGGAACAATTAAAAAGAATATTCAAGATTAAAATTCAATACCTTAGCTAAACAATAAAATAAAATTTAATTTATTAGTGTACGGTTGTACAATGTGCCGATTACTGAGACAAAATTCACTTTAGCCTAAAGTTGACTTCAGCAGTCTATAGATGGCTGTGTTTCATTGGCTGTTATCAAGGTTTCAACCGCTAACTTATATAATATCAAAGCACCTTACAACACAAACATACAATAACACGCACGTACAAACGTATCAAATAATTAATTTTGGATTTTTTCTACTCTTGTTTGATTGCCTATATTTATATCTTCACTGTAATTCTGAGGATAGTCAGAAAACAAGATATAACACTAACAGTATCATTGGTTCATATAACAGAGAGCTTGCTACTCAATAATGCCGCATACTTCATCTCATTGGTCATATCTTACTTATTTCATGAATACTGTAGCTTGCCATTTACACAATACAAGTCAAGTGAAATAACGGATCAGGCCAATATTTTCACAAACCTTTTATTACTATTCAAATCGGTACATATCCTATACATTTCCAGCAAGATCGGTCCATTGGTGCCATCGGAAAATTGATTGATGCAGAATGGAGGTATCTAGTACCGAAATTTTCCCGAAACGTTTATAAAATATGTAAAATATGTACACTTGGCCAAAGTAAAAACGAGAATTCGAAAGAAACGGATAAAGATAAAGTGTTTATATTGATTGCATCATCTGATGAAGTGTGTGCTAACGCGTCATCTAACTCTAGTAGGTGAGTTCTGATATCATTGATAATAACAATGATTGATTGTCAAGGAACCTGACCACCAGCCAATCCGAACCGTTCAAATACCGTTTTTACTTTGGCACCTTGATATCACTCGACCAGTTCAAATGATCGGTTATGTGGTGACTCAAGATCTTTCAAAGTTGCAATGAAAAACAGATTAATAAGAATAGTTATATAATACTTAGTAGATCGTGTTAAACTTTTAATTGTCTTATGTTTTCTGTGACGGCAATTCTAGTTCGAGGTTTTGCACGTATCGGTGCTCGCTTATCAACGCGTTACACCGAGCGTTTCAAGTTATTAAAAATACGAACCTATATAAATTAATGAATACGAAACATGAATACATGAAACGAAAAAGTATATAAAACAATATAAATAATATTGTCATTCTCAAAACACAGAAAGCCAACTGTTTGCTCTGTGCACGTAAATCAATATGTCTGAGCGCTAGCTGTCATGTAGTTCCACGCTCCTCGCAGCAGATAGCGCTGAACAGGTGAGTCTCTGTGCAGTTAGTCGTCGATGTCCGACGCCCGTGTTAAATAAATCATAGGGCAGAATTATACACATTACAAGAACATCATGTACAACACAATTTATTACTTGGTACATTATATTACATTGTCAACATAGCAAGATGTCTTAAATACAATTGCCATTAACTACTCTCTGTGATGTGAGAGTACTGAATGTATTTAAGACATTGAAACTAATTTTTGGAAAGCCCGGCCTTCAGCTGGGCTAAGAAATATCTTCATCAGTGCCTCGGGCATCCTCGGGCATCCGCGGGCATCCTCGGGCATTAGGCAACAATATGATAATCGAGCCTACATTCTACTTGAGGAACTTCATTGTGCCGGACTAACCCACATTCTACTGTTTTCAAAAGCTCGTATGTCAGAGTGGCCCACACTCTACTTAGTGTCGTTGAAACACAACGGGGACTATTTTATTTTAATACTCTTATAATCAGTGTTGGGATTAGGTAATTTAATTTTTTATCTAGATTAAGATATCCTGCCAAAATGTATCTAGATAAGATAATACATACATTTCCAAGAAATCATCTAGATAATAGATAAAGATAAAAAATAATTATCCAGATAATAGTTATAGATAATATATCATTTCTTTAACCAAATATTACTGATCCCTAATTATTTTCGAATCCTAAATAAGGAACTCGAGTTTTTTTAAAAAAATGGGGCCGTTAAAACAAGCCAACTTATGCGACTAAACGGAGATGATTTTCCTTTTTCATATCATCTGACATTTGAGGTTCGCGCATGTTCATATACACAAATGCACTTTGAAATTATATTTTTTTATCTAGATAAAGATAAAGATAACCAATTATTCAATTATCTAGAAATGACAATACATACTAGGAAAACGCTCTGTGTAACGCGTTGATGAGCGAGCACCGACCCGCGCAACATCGCCAATCGAGCACGATCCATCCTTTCAATCAAAGATAACTAACTATACATCGTTACATGATTTTTATAGCAACTTTCCATAAACGTTCTGGAAACATTTAATAACAGGACAATGTGCCATAAATTTGATAGGTACTTCTCCATCAATCTCTGTGAACAGATATTCAAAACACTTAAAGTAGAAATAAGTATGTACATTTTTTACCGATTGGGCTGGAATAATGTGTAAAATATGAGATTTTACATCTAGTCAAAACGTTGCTTCTAACATAACTGTGAAACACGATCAATATTAAAGAAAAAAAATGAAGTCATACTTATACATATAATATACATCCCTTATGAATTGTATTATATTCCACACAGTCAACTAGAATCCCAGAAAAAAACACTCCGTGTAAAAAAGGCAGCCAAGTCTCTTTACTTTAAAAAAATCAACACTGAAAAGGAGTGATATCAAAAAAGGAGCCAAGTCAACTAAATTTCCAAATATTTAATCGTACCTTTGAAATAAAAATATGAACCAACAAGAAATACTTTAAAAAAGGACTTGGCGCATCGTTTTTTTAAAGACATTTTTCTATTCATAAGCTAATTTACCACTCACATACTACTGCGTTTAGAAAGAAAATTGGTACAAAACTGTTCAATTAAATATTAATCATTCTGTAAAATATGTTCATTTATAATTCAACTATGCAAAGAAACTTGTTGCATAGCAATACAGATCATGTAGGTATAGGTAATGTTTGCGAAGATTCGTGTAGACAATCAACATAATAGAACCTTCTTGATCGTGAAATAAATTGTTATAACTTAACATTTTCTTCCAATAAATTTCATAAACTACACAGTGAATTCACATTGACATTTATATTCAAATTTAAAACTTTATTCATCTATAAGTACTTGCTACTCTTCAAAATGTATAATACCTACCTAAAACGTGTTAGGTATTAGTAAATATTTGAGCAACATGGCTCAGTGCACTACCCTCTAAACTTGCACTCTCCGAGCTAAATCTAATTAACATTTCGTGATTTCCTTCATTCAATATGAAATAGTGACATACGGATATATACAAGGCCACTTCCGTGTCAAACAAAATATCCGCCAATAAAGTTTCTACAACAACATCACCGACACCAAGAAATCTTTCAGTTTGCAATGACAAATACAAAACAGTAATTAGGTAAGAGTAGGTATATCGTTAATAAAGAGTAGGTATATCGTAAAATGTAGCTTGTATCATCGATAATGAATGTGATGGGTAGTGGAAAATGTACTCGTGTTATTCCTCTTTTAGGATAGAAAAATTTCTTTAAAAAAACGATGCGCCAAGTCCTTTTTTAAAGTATTTCTTGTTGGTTCATATTTTTATTTCAAAGGTACGATTAAATATTTGGAAATTTAGTTGACTTGGCTCCTTTTTTGATATCACTCCTTTTCAGTGTTGATTTTTTTAAAGTAAAGAGACTTGGCTGCCTTTTTTACACGGAGTGTTTTTTTCTGGGATATCACTTCTTTGGTTAGTTTATTCATACAGCTTGTAGCACAGCTTGTGTCCGTGCAAGAACTTATTTCTTTAAAAAAATACGCCTATGCCGATTTGGATACTTAGAAAAGTTGCGTTTGGTATATAAGATTAAAATAATTATCCAAGAAGAATAGCTTTAAGTTTCGTTACAATCGGTCCAGCCGTTTTCGATATATGACGTCACTTCCGGTTTTAGCAATGGCGGCCGAAAATAATGTCGTCTTGAATTCATAATTATTACTCCTACACATTTCCAAAATTTGGTTGCAATCGGTACAGCCGTTTTTGATATATGACGTCACTTCCAGTTTTAACAATGGCGGCCGAAAATAATGTCGTCTTGAATTCATAATTATTAGTACAACACATTTCCAAAATTTAGTTGCAATCGGTACAGCCGTTTTCGATATATGACGTAACTTCCGGTTTTGACAATGGCGGTCGAAAATAATGTCGTCTTTATTTCATAATTATTAGTCCGACATAATTCTAAAATTTGGTTGCAATCGGTACATCCGTTTTCGATTTATGACGTCACTTCCGGTTTTAACAATGGCGGCCGAAAATAATGTCGTATTAAATTCATAATTATAAGTCCTACACAATTCCAAAATTTAGTTGCAATCGGTACAGCCGTTTTCGATATATGACGTCACTTCCTGTTTTATAAAATGGCGGCCGAGAGCACTGCAACCTTGAATTTATCATTATTTACAATGTATGTTTACTAAATATCTATTAAAAGTATAAAGTGGTGAATTTAGTGTCATTTAGCATATTAATGACGTCATTTCCTGTATAGGTAATAAGAAAACAATCTAGTTTTATCTAGTTGATACTTCATGAATGACCTTCTGAATTCAATAGCGCTAATTTCCGTCAAATCGCTCATGCCGTTTTCAATATATGACGTCACTTCCGGTTTCATTTAGTGGTTCCTGCCGCCATTTCCGGTACCGTTATTTGTATATTCATTTATCCCAATTGATTTTTCAAATAGATTGCAGAATGAATAGACAGGAGCTAGTTCAGTGGCAATCGGTACAGGCGTTTTCGATGTATGACGTCACTTCCGGTTTCAGGAATGGCGGCCGAGATCACTGTGTTTTTGTATTGTCTATGTTACAATGTAAGATAATTATATGTGTATTTAAAGTATAATTTGATGAAATAAGCTAAATATTGCAAATTTATGACGTCACTTCCGGTTTAGAATATAAGAAAATTATATTTTTAAGTAACATACTTCATATAGATGACCATCTAAATCGAATGGCGCTAATTTCGTTCTAATCGGTCCAGCCGTTTTTCATATATGACGTCACTTCCGGTTTAAAAATGGCGGCACAAAAAATCACAAGAGGCAAGGTATCATCAGACGCCAAAAGTGCATATGTGGTAAAAATTTCAGGTTGATCGGTTCAGCCGTTTAGGCTGTGGCGGTGACAGCGACCTTTTCTGATATCATCTGAAGAAGAAGAAGAAGAAGAAGAAGAAGAAGAAGAAGAAGAAGAAAGCGGTGTAATTTCACGATTTTCACTGCCCTCTAGGTCGTAAACGGCATGACTGGTTGTTGTCGCGTGATGTATATGTTGTCAGGTGGGCCATAGCTCAAAATTAAGACATTTCACAACAATGAGAGATTTTTCATAGTTGAGATCCAGTAGGCTGAAAATGCTATGTTGTTGCTTACAGTAAAAGTAGTTGGTCTGCTCCTCAGTTTATATAGGCATTTACGGTATATGTAGAGTGACTGTGAGTGTACGGTACGACTTGGCTGTGTGGAGCGACCGCTCCACTAGAAAAAGTAGTTGGTCTGCTCCTCAGTTTATATAGGCATTTACGGTATATGTAGAGTGACTGTGAGTGTACGGTACGACTTGGCTGTGTGGAGCGACCGCTCCACTAGATATGTTTTTCATTGAAACTCAGAATAGCTATCTATACACTTTGGCACATAAATAAAACAATCCAGAAAGCGGTGGAATTTCCCGCTACTATACCATCATATCTGACAGTTCCAAACATTGAAAATGTCAATAAGTGCATAAGTTATCTAATGTTTGGGCTGAAAACTTGTAAAATATGAGAAAATAATAGACTTAATGTTCATGCAAAATATGAACTTAATCGGAACATTTTGATTTTCAACCAATCGGGAGATAATGTTATTTTTGAACCAATCAAATGACAGCTTTCAAAAACTATACACGATTAAGTTAGAATGATATTAGTATGTGTGCAAAATTTCAGCTCGATCGAATGAAAATTGTGGCCTGTGCCGTCGGTCCAAACACACAAAAAAACACACAAAAAAACACAGAGAAAAAAACAGAGAAAGTGTCCAAAAGTGCAGAATGGAGACGCTCGCTACGCTCGCTCAACAAAATATCTATCTTGATTATCTAGATAAAGTCACAACACTGCTTATAATGAACTATTATTGAACTGACGCCGCGAAGAAAACTTTCTAGGCAATTATAAATGTAAAAATATCTCTTATTCACAAACTGAAAGTAATTTTGTTTTTTAATTTTGTTTTCATGTTTATTTACTTTTTGCATATCTACACATATTTACACAGCCCCACAAAACCAAACACGTGGCTTGCCTGCAGGACTGCTATTCATAAACAACGAACATAAATATTTATCACAAAACAACTAACGAATTCAAGTAAATAATTAATCGAGCGTACGATACTATTAATGACACTTTAGCTGGGTCCACAAAGACCGATTTGGCGTTTTACGTTTTCGTTTTTTTCTATAAACTAATCACAAGTCTGCCGTGAGTGGTTTCTAGACTTGTGATTGGCTATAAGAATACAAACGCAAAACGCAAAACGCAAAAACGATCTTTGTGGACCCGGCTTTACAATGTTTTCTGTTCATTGTGTTGGTTTTTAGGCAATCCCAGGAAACAGGGATCAACAAATTGATATGAATTGTTGCTCACACAATAATGTCATATTAAGATGGGTCACCGCGGTAGAGTTTTAGAATAAGATACTTTGATTGATTGAAAATTAAAGATGAAACCCTTTGACCGTACAACTTTAAATTATGTGTGGTCAATGGGGACAATATTTAAGCTGTTTTTGACAATTTACAGACTCTGTCAAGAACTTCAAGAGTTATTGATATTTTACGGACATTAAAGTCCGTAATATCCGGACACGGACATGTTTGGAAATATTTGTCAAATTCATTCAAAGTAGTTCAAAGACAAATATCACTTCTACTTTGACGCATTCCATCAGATTTTCTTCCTATGTTTCCAAGATCTATTATCCAGCAGCAACTTTCACACACATATGAATTCTCTCGCTCATCAACGCGTTACACAGAGAAAATGACCTGTATATCAGATCTTCAGTACTAACAGAAAAACAACAGAGGTCCTTGCCAAATGAGTGAATAGTTTCAAATTAGTGTGTCGCTTTGAACCGTGTCTTATTTATGTTTTCGGCGAAGGAATTATCGTTTTAATTGTTGTACATATCGGTGATCGTTTATCAACGCTTTGCACCAAGCGTTTATATAATTAATAATTATAAACATTCTTATATAAATTTGATTACAAAACAGGGATATGATTGCTATTTTCAAAACACAAAAGCCGAGCGTTTGCTCTGTGCACGTAAATCAATATGTCTGAGCGCTAGCTGTCATGTAGTTCCACGCTCCTCGCAGCAGATAGCGCTGAACAGGTGAGTCTCTGTGCAGTTAGTCGTCGATGTCCGACGCGCCGTGTTAAATAAATCATAGGGCAGAATTATAAATATCATACATCAATATTATGTAACATTGAATATATAAACATAAATAATAAACATGATGTCTTAAATACAATTGCCTTAAACTACTCTCTGTGATGTGAGAGTACTGAATGTATTTAAGACATTCAAACTAATTTTTGGAAAGCCCGGCCTTCAGCTGGGCTAAAAAATATCATCATTATTGCCTCGGGCATCCTCGGGCATCCTCGGGCATCCTCGGGCATTCGGCAAACACTATTATAATCGAGCATCCCCACGTAAAACTTATGGCTCAAATCAAGTTTCTTTTCTGTGCGTCTTTTCCGCATTACGTGTGAAACAAGGTAACGGTTCAGGCCGATTTTTCTTCAGAAGAAAATGAATTACTATTAACTGAGCGTTTTCACAAATAATATTCATGGATGATAACCCTTCTACACGCTCACTTGAATAGAGTACATTAAGAGGCAAACGGAAGCGAACGCGAATCGCACGGTTCGTCAGAGCGTTTTTTTGAAATTTTGTCTTCCCACTAAATAATTTTAAAAAATCAGATAGTAACGACCCATTACAGCCTAATAGTCTAATTAATGACGCAGACTGGAGTACTTTATGACCTCTGGTGCGACCTCAAAGTGTTAAATACGATTATTTTTTATTATTTTACTAAAAATATCGTATTTAACACTTCGAGGTCGTATCTGAGGTCATAATGAACTCCAGTGTACGGTATTATTTAGTCCATTAGGCTGTAATGGGTCGTTACTATCTGATTTTTTAAAATTATTTAGTGGGAAGACAAAATTTAAAAAATACGCTCTGACGAACCGTGCGATTCCCGTTCGCTTCCGTTTGCCTCTTAAACATACATTTAAATAACGGCTCACTTTAGCAAGTCTACAAACTCATATTGACGCACTATCTGGTGACTTGGTGGATACTTCAGTATCCGATTCTGTAATTAATACCGTTATTTGTCGATTACTGCAGTGCTATCATAGTATAAAGATCAGCCCGTTCACGTCTTCACGTAGTAGCGTCACTCCGAGATGAAACTGGTTTCAGCGCCGATGGTGGCGCCCCAAGTAGCCACCTTTGTGCAACTCATTTTCATGGGATGAAAAATTGCCGCCAGAAATTCAAATGGCTCAGTGAATTCGCAATATATTTGATAAATATTTATGATATTAAATCATTTTTGTAATTCAAAGAAAACTCATGATATAACTATTTAATATTTATTACATTCAATGATATTACACGCTATAAATGCAATTATAATTGGCAAGTGTTACTGTAGCAGGTTTAGTCAGTTGGTCCTAGATTGGTCAGTCTATTACAAAAAATACATACATTATTTTATTATTCCCAATGCCTATGTGTCTTCCATGGCTTTATTAACACAAGTAGAAATGATTGAACAGTTAATTTCAGATTCCAAATAAAACACAGCTCTCTTTGCACAAAACACTTTGAGGTAGACTAATGTGCAAATGCACACCCAATAAGATTAGTGTTACCTTTGGATGCTATTACAACTCAATTTGAGGTGCCAAACCTATGAGGTATTATGCCTAGATATTATATCATACTACACTACCTATGTGTTACCTAGATATAGACATAATATACGTCTGGATACTCACTGTCAACATTGTGATCAAAAAGTATTTCACTAGAATCAAATTGTTTTGAGGTAAAACTATGCTACTTAGAAATAGGTAGGTACTATGTCACTTTCTTATTGAATGTACAAGCCATGATTTAGATAAATGTTTATTCAGTTAGCCTAGCTTACAGATCGTAGAATATACAGATACAAGCCAAACAAAGAGAAGACACTTTTCCTACCACAGACATCCAACACACGAAACAACAACACTTCACATCGAAATCTTCTTCTTGCAATTTGTCAGCTTGTATTAGCGAAAGTCAAACTTATTGTTCAATATACCTAGGTATGAAGAAGTGTAAAGTCTTCCAGTTTGACGTGTGGTGATCGTAGGTTTGACTGAACTGCATTCAAACTGTTTGACAGTTAGTTGGTCTTCTTTGTTGGTCTTAGTTTCAACTTTGTAGGCTGAGCCTAGGCCGCCTCTGCCAAGACTGTCGTATCATTCTTCTTTCGTCACGAACTGTCAGTTGTCGGGCGAGATCAGAATCCGGACTGTTTCTCCAAATCTATGTTTAAAGATAAATTATAGGTATAATTAATTAACTTAAACGAAAAGTATGCATCTTACTTAGTTAATTTATGGGAGAGAAAATAAGTGAACTAACCTTCATCCAGTCTCTGCGCCGCGCCGTGATGTCTTCTATCTTTCGACTTTCACAGTATTTTGCAACAAAAACTGATTTACGTGAAGCTAACTATACCATTTTATATTGTGTACTAAGTGTCACATGTCACAAGCAGCACTATTTAATAGTAAATGGTGAAATTATGCAAAAAGACGTCAATCTTGGCTGTGTTTACATGCAAATGTCAACGTTGAAGAGCTGTTTACTACTGTGGTTACTAGGGGCGCCACCGTCGACATTTGAAACTAGCGCGCCAATGTTAAATTAGCTAAGTGACGCTACTATGTAGATGAATATACTATGGTGCTATTCTAATGACAGTGAGGAGATTTCACATGAATGGTCCAGTGAAGCTAGTTACAAAATATGTTTCAGCTGTCCAAGTCGGATAATAAATCGCGCTTGGATGACTTTACCTCACTTTTAACACTCATTATGTATTTATTAATTTAAAATTGTTTTGACTTTGAGCCCTTGTGTTCGGTAAAAAAAGGTATTATTAAATAGCACGCAACACATTTAAAATTTCAAGTAAACTTTCCAACTTTAATATTCAAAACAATTGTATTATTAAATGTAGAACTGAAGAAGAACTATAGAAAGATGAAATAGTTATCTCCAAATTAGCGGTGGTGGATTTTAATCTCGCGAGATCTCGCGTGTTGCGTTGAACATAGGCTAAATGGAGGTCCGTCGCGAGCTTCATCTGCACGGTCTACTTAAAGTGAGAGGCTACTAAAGTATTTTGTTAAAGTGAGCGTGTAGAAGGGGGTATAATTGATATTAAGTTTTAATACTAGGAAAACGCTCAGTGTAACGCGTTGATGAGCGAGCACGGGTACGTGCAAATTCTCGAACCGGAAATGCGTACACAACGCAAAGAAAACATTATACATCCATATTTAATTGAAATATGATCTCTCAATCAATAAAAAAGTATATTATTATGCTTTTCATCGAAACTTGAAAATAGCATCTAAGCACCCTGGTAAATATAGCAAAATCAGATCAATTCAAGTGGCACTGGAAAACATAACTTTCGATACTTCATTACTGACAGATATTAAAAATGTCAATAAGTTCATACGTTCTTAACTGATTGGGATAAAATTTTGTAAAATAAGAGACAATGTTGGTCTTAATGATCATGCAAAATATGAGTTTGATCAGAATTAACGAAACCGTTTTCATTTTTCAGCCAATCAGGAGACATTTTTTTAAATTTTAACCAATGAATGGATTTCAAATATAATTAGAGCCTGCAAACATATAAGGTTGGGTTTACATGTGTGCAAAATTTCAGCTCGATCGAAGAAAAACTCTGACCTGTATAGCCAAAATATGAGTTTGATCAGAATTATCGAAGACCGTTTTAATTTTTCAGCCTATCAGGAGATATTTATTTAAATTTTAACCAATGAATGGTATTCAAAAAAATTAGGGTCTGCAAACAAAGAAGGTTGGTTTTACATGTGTGCAAAATTTCAGATCGATCGCTGAAATGGTGCAACCTGTGTATCGGGTATTAGCAGACAAAAAAAAAAAAAAACAGAGGTCCGTGCCAAACGAGCCAAAAGGAGACGCTCGCTTCGCTCGCTCAACAACGATGATAAGAACAATTACTTAACAGAATTAATATTAAAGTGCACGTTTGCAATTATACAGAAACATTCCCCCAAAGTAAAGGGTATAACCTATTTTTTCGTCTGAAATTTCTTTCTGGAATTAAGAGAAATACCACAGATTCTTTTTAATCTCTGAGTGGCATACATTCTACTTGATAAACTTCATTGTGCCGGACTAACCCACATTCTACTGATATCGTCTTCGCTTCTCCGATAAAGAAAACAGAAACTGGTTTATTTTAATCCTCTTATAATGAACTATTATTGAAATTGACGGCTCGAGAAAACTTTCTACGCAATGATACACATTAGCATTATATTTGTATACAAATATAACAAATAATGGACAAATAGCAAATATCAAAGGTCCGTGCCAAAAGAGCAAAAAGTAGATGCTCTCTCAAATTAGAGGTTCGCTTTGTACAGTGTCTTATTTATTTTTTCGGCGAAGGAATTTTCGTTCGAGGCGTTGCACGTATCGGTGCTAGTTTATCAACGCGTTACACTGAGTGTCTTCTAGTTATTAAAAATGCTTATATAAATTAATCATTGCAAAACAGGGTAATAATCATTAATTTATCAAAACACAAAAGCCGAACGTTTGCTCTGTGCACGTAAATCAATATGTCTGAGCGCTAGCTGTCATGTAGTTCCACGCTCCTCGCAGCAGATAGCGCTGAACAGGTGAGTCTCTGTGCAGTTAGTCGTCGATGTCCGACGCCCCGTGTTAAATAAATCATAGGGCAGAATCGTATAGAAACCATCTGCATCAGTATACAGGAAATGTGTAACTCTACAAGTTAGAATTTTCTACTTACCTTGCTACAGTATGAGGTAAAAATTTTTGGAAAGCCCGGCCTTCAGCTGGGCTAAGAAATATCATCATCATTGCCTCGGGCATCCTCGGGGATGCCTCGGGTAAACAGAGCTTGCTGTAACTTTTCATTATTATCGACAATTTCATGCGACATCAGAATATCGCAAAAAAAAACTTGCATGTAAACTAGTTTTGAGATAAACCCATATTGTGTCCCCATGTTAGCTTATTGTGGCCAAGTATAATATTGTAATTTTTAGACTAAAATTAAGATCTAAATTTTATGTATCGATAGATTTCAACACAAATATTTATTTTGTAGCAGACATGGCCCGGGTATGTTATCAGGAAAAAATTGAAAGTTCAATATAAGTCGAAAGTTGCAAGAAAGTAAGAATCGTTCTTACTTAATTCATTGACTTCCGCTCTATATGGGATGTGTAACTGATATCTGCAGCACTAAATGCTTTCGCCGATGTCGGAGGCCGCACTGCTTGTCCAGATTCTAGTAATATAAAGAGATAATATTAATTTTGTTTAATACCACGTCCTGTCTTCATAGACATGCGTATTACGCATATTGTTGTACTGTGTCAGGTTTCCCTGCAATCTGTTCGAATGTAAGACGATCTCAGCCAGACGCGTGAAGAATTTCATCTTGGTCTATGCGTAAGAAATGGTCGGTATTATTTGTCACTTGACATCGACGACAGTCTCGCAAATCCCATATAGATCGGAAGTCAATGCTTAGTTGAAGTGTTGATTGAAAAAATTATGAAATATTGCTAATTTCAATAAAAATATTTTCTGGATCTTCCCACTTTAATAAGTACAAGTTAATAAAAACACGTAATATTTATCCACACACATGTTCCAGTTAATCTGTGGAATGTGATGTGGCTATTATTACCAGCCTTGACACATTCTCCTGCCTGCTGGCGTGACGTCACGACACAGGCGTCTGGTTGCTATCTTCACACTTGTCTGTCGTCGACATCTTGGTCAAAGCCACAGGACAAGGTTCGAAACAGCAACAGAGAGGACTTGAAAGAGCGGCAAAAACACGTGTTCAATGATTCTTAGAACATATTGTTTATTCCAGATCGTTAGTAAGATATTAGGTGTGAAGTTCTTTCAAAGAAAGACGATATTGTCAATAGAGTACTAGAGTGCCACGCCCACTAGGCACTTCCGGAGTCTTTTTCAAAATCCTCTTATGGAAAATAACATGGGGACTTACTTTGATTGCTGGTCATTTGTAAACAAAACAGAGTTAAGAAAATCCCAATACACCACCATTAACTTCAATCTTTCATTTATAATATTATGTCGACACATCTCTTCAAATATATACAAAATATAAACTGTTACAAGTTAAACAACACACTAAACAGGGTATGACGTCACGAAAGTGTACACCGGTGCAAGATGTAGTTTCAATGAACTGTCAGTCTACATTTCAACAGCTCATTACATCTCGTTTTATGGTATCCTGAAATTAAAATAACTATAATATGAACTTGATTCAGTGTATAAACTCGAGGAACACAGAAATACTTCAGTTTTGTTTACTTTTCGTCAACAATCGAAAATTGACGTGCAAGGTCTGGCATCATTGTTGAAAATTGTTTCATTTGTTTTTCATTTTTGTAAAGTCGCAGTTGCCAACTCGCTTCCCAGGACATCGCACTGCGCCGTGTTACAATTTATTATTGATGTAGATTGCAACGTCGCACTTTGGAGCTGTTTAATAACTTAAAGAGATTAACTATGGTATATATTTAAAGAGATGTGTCGACATAATATTATAAATGAAAGATTGAAGTTAATGGTGGTGTATTGGGATTTTCTTAACTCTGTTTTGTTTACAAATGACCAGCAATCAAAGTAAGTCCCCATGTTATTTTCCATAAGAGGATTTTGAAAAAGACTCCGGAAGTACCTAGTGGGCGTGGCACTCTAGTACTCTATGGGCTTGCTCACTGCCATTTTGCTCTACTTAAAAATAACGCCGCCCAGAGTTGGTGTTGTTTTCAAAGTATTGTCTCTGATATTTTTTCTCTCGATAGAATCCCAAACGCTTGTGTTCAGACGAGGCCATCGTTATACTCACTTCGTTCTCGTTCAGAGAATGATGCGTGACTACTGCTAGAACGGTTTCCTATTAATAGGCCTTGACCGCCTCCTTCCCATCATCCATAATTACCTATTCTTCATCATCATCCAATATCATAATTCATTGTCATTAGCCGAGTAGTAGAACAGTGCGACGTTAAGCACCAAAAATTAATTCATCGCGATAATAATGAAGATTCTTCTGGATCAAAAGCCTCCCTGGAAACATTTATTGCGATGTTTTAATTGTGTTTTGAGCGGCACTTTGCACATAGTCTCGTGTTAGTATTTTGATTCGACTGAGCTGGCTCACGGCCCTCTAGTTTACCTAATTTACGTCTGTCGTTACGTCAGAGGGGGGGGGGGGGGGGGGGGGGTGTAATTGGGGGTTTGTAGATGGGACGCAGCTGGACAGATGCGAACACGTGTTACTGTTTGACAGATACAATGTGTAGCAGTACAGCCGCTAGGAGATGGACACTTGGGAGCATGTAGTAGTACAGCCGTTATTCATTACATTGGTATTATGTCGATTCAAGTGAAAGTGGATACCTAAACTTTCTTTGAAAAAATTAAAAACTAAATTGCTTTTGTCGTCCGCGGTTTGTTCTGCACATTATCTGGAAGGTCATTAACATGTCATCATCGTGAATGTTTTCGCTTCGTTATTATTAAGTCTGGGATAACAACTGAGAAAGTAACTGAGCTAATGAGTGTCTGATCATTATTCCCTGTTCACACTGAGGATTCGATCATGATCCAAAATCTCGATTGAGTTGTAAGAACGCAATCGAAATCTGAATCATGATCGAACAAAAGAAAACAAAAGAAGATCAATGTCAAACAAAAGAAATTAGGAATTTAAAAAATATAAACTTACAAAATTGCATGGTCTAATTTGAATGTAACGAGCATTATAAAGTTTAACTTGAATCTTACCTCCATTTTGATTTCGATTGTAATTGAATTGGATCATGACCGAATTCTCAGTGTGAACAGGGTATTAGGATAGCAAACAAGCATGGGCATCCACAGGGGGGGGGGGGGGGGGGCTTGCCCCTAGGTCAGGTTAACATAAAAATGTTGTGGTGTTTTAAGTACAATTTCATTTTGAAAACAATAAAACTAAAAACAAAATCATTTGAGTTTAAAAGAGAACAAACGCCCTGATGGCAAGGTGGGAGCATGTCCTACCTTAGACCTCTAAGCTACCTCTACATTAATTCCTCTAAGCCTCTACCACCCCAAAGTGTCAAATTTGATTTCAACAAAATCAAAAACGTTGTTCGGGGCAAGATGCCCTCCCCCTACCCACTCACTGAAAAATTGTTTTCCTTGCCTTGCCCCCCCAACCCTCTAGGCAGAAACCCCCCAACCCCCAGCTAAATGCGGGTCCGGGGCGCAGAGCCCCGGAAAAAAATTAATTTCTGGCATAAATTTGTTGCATTTTTACGCGATTTTAACTCTTTTTAAGCGTATTAATTTTTCTTGACATATAAATGTATAAGAGCATAGGCTGGGGAATTGAATTTCCCCCACCCCCTTCCTACGCGCCTTTCTCGGTCTCGGTTCGATCGACGAAATATTGCGGACTCATTATATTTTATCTGACAATACCAGTGTTTCTGTTCAAATATTTGTATTTTACTAATTATTACTCATTAAGGTGATACTAGCGCTCGGCCGTTTTAGAAAATTGAGAGAGAAAAATTGTTTCATAAGTGAGTGTAACTTTTACAGGATGTTCATATGATCAGTCTGATTTTATATTAGTAGCACTTTTTCATTTTTGCTTATTGCATTGTTAATTAGGCGCCGGTTATTCAACAAAACCGCGCAAAACTATGCAATTTGCGATACGATTGGAGACCAAACCCGTAAACCAATTGATCTCAAATTTTAATCATGATTAGATGAAAGACAAACTTAGGGTTATCCCTTGGCACATTTTTGAAATTTAATTTTATACGGCGCCCAGGGAGACAAGAAAATAGTTAATTTTTCATAAAAAATCCACTATTTATTACTAATTAACGAAACAAAAAATTATAAATGTACCAAGGGATAACCCTAAGTTTGTCCTTTATCTAATCACGATTAAAATTTCAAATAATTTGGTCTACCCATTTCGTCTCCAATCGTATCGCAAAAAGTCTCTACAAAAAGCAGCAAAATCGCTCGCGCTTGCAGCACCTTAACGAAGCAACAAATTAAAAATGTATCAAGTGATAACTCTAAAATTTTCTTTTATCTAATCATGATTAAAATTTCAAATCATTTCGTTAACCTATTTTGATTCCAGTCGTATCCAAAACAAATGCCTGGAACACGCTAGCACCTCCTTAATAAGCGACATGGCTATCGGCTGTCTTCCACACTGTCACTCCGTTTGTTCCATGATTTATCGCGTGGAGTTTGTAAATCGTGAAGCGCGGGTGAAATCGTAAAAGTATCAAAGGCTCGACTTTGTTCCGTGTTGGTGTGAAGTGATGGAACGCGGGAGGTGAGGAGTGACGCGTTGTGGTGTCATATGACGTCATGACAAGCGTTGACAAGCGAGCACGCGCCTGAGAACGCGGGAGGTGAGGAGTGACGCGTTGTGGTGTCATATGACGTCATGACAAGCGTTGACAAGCGAGCACGCGCCTGAGAACGCGGGAGGTGAGGAGTGACGCGTTGTGGTGTCATATGACGTCATGACAAGCGTTGACAAGCGAGCACGCGCCTGGGAACGCGGGAGGTGAGGAGTGACGCGTTGTGGTGTCATATGACGTCATGACAAGCGTTGACAAGCGAGCACGCGCCTGGGAACGCGGGAGGTGAGGAGTGACGCGTCGAGGTGTCATATTCCTAGGCGATGACGTCATAACAAGCGTTGACAAGCGAGCACGCGAATTTATTTATAATTTTTTTTGTCTAGTGCTTTACGTCGCACTGTTCTGCAGCGAGGCTAATGGCGACGGATGAATGATTATGAGGATGATTGGGAGATGATGGTGAAGAGTAGGTTTGTATGGAAGGTGGAAGGAGGCAGTCGTGGCCTATTAGTAGGGCACCTTCCCAGCAATTGCCTGTCGACTGAGGGAAAACCACGATAAAAACCCCAGTCAGGAAGGACGGCCGCGGGAATCGAACCCGGGCCTCCGGAATACAAGTTCAGAGCGTTAACCACTCACCCAACCTGTTCCGTAAATGTAAATGTATGTTTAATAAATCTATGCAAATTTGTCTTGGATTTATTAAGTGGGTATATGTGTGAATTTATGTTACTTTCGTATAACGACATTGAGCGGAAACATTTCCAATTTATTGTTGGAAATAACAATAACACAATAACTTTTCCCGCGATATCTCTTCTTGAAACCACGTTTCAATAAGATACATTCATGCTTTACTAAATGGAGTCATTTTTATGTAAAATTATGACCAACGCAAACTTACTTGTACAAAAAACATGTGATTCTTTTTAAAAAGCATCTGGTTCTTTTCTTTTCTAAACTCAAACGCGCGCTATATAAACGCGGGTATAAACAATTTTTCAACGTTTTAATTCAAATGAATGTAAATTTTTTTGGCACTACCTACTCGAATATTTCTGAAATTTAAACATATTGAATATTATTATTTTTTCTATAATTTGTGAAAGTTTCAGCCCTTTATCATTTGTGATGTAGTGACCTCTGAAACAGGGGGATTGGTTTTGCGCCATCCGGTATAGTACATTACACAGGGACAAATACATTTATATTTGAATAAGAGAAAAATATAACTTTTTATTTAATTCAAATTAATGGAGCTTTTATGTTCTCTAAGTCAACTTGTGACGTCATATGAGATTGCCATGACTTTGACATCAAAATTCTCTTGATTCGTTCATTTATTCAATATCTTCAGAATTGGATTAGCGAATCTTTGACACATCACTCAAATTATTGTAACAAAAAAACTTTCTTTGTAAGAAGATCAAAAGTCTGATAACTATATTTTAATTCACAAAATATTAAAAAACGTATTCTTAAAATCTCAATAGCAGTTCTTTTGTTTCTGCAATGTAAATTCAATATCCTCGTTCTTTCAAACTCTTTGTACTTGAAGAGAAAAGAGTCAAGGTATAACTTAACTAATCAATCTTGGAAACAATGCAGGCAGTTTGTTAACTTTGCTCCATTCACGACGCTGACTACATTAAACTGCAGCATTCGGCCCTCTTTTGTCACGCCGCCATTTTGTTCGCAAGTCATGGAAGAACAATACTTGATATATGACTCTTTTGGAGAGAATAGAGGTACGGTCATTACAACTCCGCTATATCAGATGTTGTCTACGCGTTATGGCATCTCCTAATAATTCTTTGAAATCATAAATAGTTTCAACAAGTTCAGAGTTTTAAAACAAAGTCTAAGCAAGTCTAATGGTTATAATTATTTATAATGATAAAAAATAACATAACACCCATCCCTGATTACGCGGTCAAATTGTCTGTCAAATACATTCATCAATTCTTTGACTCAATAAATTTGCCATGAAATCAAATCACTTTTATGAAAATATGTTTTGTCCAAGCGTTTGATAAACTTTTCTTACATAATTCTACTTTATTTAAAAAATTATGAAACCAACTAATCAGAGAACTATTACAAAGTTGAAGGGTACAGGGAAACAACGCTATGAGTCCTGTAATCTTGCAGTGATTTTTATGAGCTTTCATAATATACCCTCGGTTTTTAGAAAATATTGCCACAAAGTCTTGAAAAACGCAATTGAAATGTAGATTTGTATAGAAGATAGATACAAGTTTCAACATAAAACCTCGTTTATCTCAGTTTCATCCGAATGTGACTCATAACGTTCTTCCCCTGTACCCTTCAGATCCAAAACCTAACAAATTAAATGTTCGTGCAATTCTATAGCATTTGCACGCAAATTCGTTTATTTACTCTAAATAAAAATAATATAACTCATATTACATTGTTGTTCGAATATATCATTATTGTATTGAACTGCATTGTAAGTGAACTGCATCTAGTGGCTGTTCTGCTACACACTGTCCGAGCCACGCTGGAGTCGAACCTGAACCCACGGCAGATCGGTTCATGATAATCCTGTGAGAGACAAAGAGGTGAGAGACGACTGGAGCTGCTGGGCGAGAGAGATAGCGAGTGTCAGGTCAGCCAAGCGGGCCGCGTCTAGCAAAGACGGCAATACGATCATTCATTCTTGCATGACAAACCTACTTTACAAGCCAGAAGAAAATATGAAATGCGATTTCAAGCCTTTAATTCAAGGGCGTATCCAGGATGAAATTTACAGTGAGGGGGGGGGGGGGGGGTAAATTACTAATATTTTGAATCACAATGAAAGACAGGAGAACATTTTGGATCAAGGTCATTCGTTTAGGTGCAATTTTGAATCGCATTGTATAGCTATTTTGGGGAATTATACATTACAAAATATTCAAAACTTGGTCTTAGAGGTTTTAGAATAGGCAAATTTATTTAACTTATTATGATATGCAAGTCCGGGGCGCATAGCCCGGGAAAATGTTTGGAATTTTAACTCAATTCAAACCAGTTTGAAACGTTTTTAACATGATCTGTCTATTTTTAAGTGTTTTTTTCACACTTATTTAAAAAAAATCATATTTTCTTTACATGAAACCCTGATTTCGGAGGGGAGCCCCCCCCCCTGGCCCCCCTGAATACGCTCTTGAGCCTATTATTTCACACGATCGTAAATATTGTTTTAGTCTCTTTAGAGACAACTCTCTCAAATCTATAGATCAAGGCGTTAACTTGGATGTTTCTTCTACCTAAATCGCCGTAATGTTTTAGTCTTGGATAAATGTTCAAGCTGATAGTTAAGATGTATTTACGACACGCCGTTATTGTCTCCTATTGACCCACACACTACTGATTCTTCGTGTTCGTGTTGCGTTCAAGTGACCCACACACTACTGATTCTTCAGTTCATGTTGCGTCCTAGTGACCCTCACTCTACTGATTCTTCGTGTTCGTGTTGCGTCCAAGTGACCCACACTCTACTGATTCTTAAATCTCTTCCCCTACCTCTATGGGTCCAGATAACGAGAAACTATTTGTACATGGCACTCTATATGCATGGACACAATACAACAATAATCTGTGCATCAGAAGTAGAAGGCCTGAAGTCCAATTTTTATGATTTTGAGTCGCATACTTTTGTAATGATGTAAACAAGCTAGTCAATAGGGAAGTCACGTGAAATTTTATTGTAGTTAATTTGTAAATATCAACACAAATAACGATGATAAACACACTTATCACCAGCAAAATTTTAAATTTTCATTCATAAAAATCAAATTCAAATGTCATGGGATATTTTGGCGGGAAAACGGCAGGCAACGAGAATCAGGATTGTGATGTCATTTCCAAGTCTCCAACAATGAGTTACCATGGTGATTCATTTGTTGCCATGGCAATATAGAGGATTGTGATGTCATTGTCAATTTTCCTGTTTTAATATTGTAAGAAAATGATCAAACTTTGTAGCTGAATTTCTTGAAAACTATTCGTCTCACAACAAAAATAATACTATATCTGTGTTCAGCAACATCTCAACTTTCATAAAATAACTATTATTCTGAAATCTAAATGATAAGTGTATTCCCTATTGCCATTTGACTGATGTCAACATATACAGTTATATTGAATGTTCTCTTACACAATGACTCATGTCACCATTATAAAATGATTTGATGAAGACAGAATTACAGGTTTTGTGAGCTCACTTCAAGAATCGTTGAAATGGACTTCAGACCTTCTACTTCTGATTTACAGATATTCTGTTGCTGATCATTATACTCTGGAGTGAAAACAAAATAGTTTGCATGTAATCAATGATATCTACCTAGATTTTAGATGATATTGATAATTTTGAGATTTTTTTTAAAAGAACGCAAAATGCTCAATAACTCGATAATTTTTTTACCGATTTCAACGAAATTTTCAAAATCCAAAAAAAATTGATATAAATAAAAACGCAACATTTCTACTTTTTCTAACAAAATGTTTCAAATTCACTAGAGTCGAAACTCTTGAAGACGATGCTTGAGCTTGAGCTGCTATTAATATTCCAAGTACGATATTAGTGGCTACACGAGCGTTTTCCCAATCATTTTCCTGGAGTTGTTTTGAAAAGCTATTTACACAGGAGGATATGAAACAGAACACGTTCGGAGTAGAGCGTTGAAATTCAATATACGACCCTCTCGTGTTGCTCACACGCCTTTGTTCTTATTCACCCCGTAACTTCGCAGAAGTATGTAAAATGAGAGACACAAGTGTAAAATAATATTAGCACTTTGTAAATTAATAATTCCTATACTGTTTAACATAGTCTGGACAACATCTCTTTGAGGTAATTGGATATACAAAATCGTAAGGTGATTCAAGCGTTCAGCCGTTTTAAATTGAGAGAGAAAATTTGTATCATAAGTGGGTGAAACTTTGATAGGATGTTATGTTCACATGATCAGTCTGATTGTATATAAGTAACACTTTTTCATTTTTGATTTGTGCCTTTTTAATTAGGCACCGGCCGGTTATTCAACAAAACCGCTCAAAACTAGGAAATTTCCGATACGATTGGAGAGCAACCCCGTTAACAAAATGATTTTAAATTTTAATCATGATTAGACTGATATAAGACAAATTTAGGGTTATCACTTGGCACATTTTAAAAATGAAATTTCATACGGCACCCAGCGAAACAAAACAAATTATATAACATTTTTCACCAAAAATTAACTTATTATTACTAATTAATTAAGCAAAAAATTCTAACCCTAAGTTTGTGTTTTATCTAATCATAGTTGAAATTTCAAATCATTTCGTCAACCCATTTTGTCTCCAATCATATCCCAAAAAAGTGCCTACAACAAGCGGCAAATCACTCGAGTTTCTACCACCTTAATCCAGTGTCTAACATAGTAAATTAATATTGATTTTATGACACCTGATGTCGGGACTTGCCAGAATTAATATAAACCCTCCATCTCAACTTTGGTACCTAGTTATGAGATAAAGGAAACATTGTTGTTATTCATTTACTTATAAAGAATATAATTCATATGCCACATTTCGAGAAGGAGGAAATAATTTCTTGCACAGTGTTTTTACACGATTGAAAAATTAAAATAATTTCCAACTTAAAAACGAGTTTTAAAGATGACGGGTTCTGTATGGAACATAGGCAACTCAATAAGAATAATGTGGTATCTTCTGTTCTGTGTTGCGTTTAAATCTAAAACAAAACGACCACATTATTTAATCATTTCTAATACCACGGTTCTGAAAGCTTCCATGAAAATCACCTCCTACTTCCGTTGCATTTGAGTAGATTAAGCTTCGTCGGTTATTCTCTACACATAAATCTCATTTTCTCATATTCTGACTTGAAATATCCTTCCCCTTCATCTTCTGTATTACTCACTTGATAACTGCACACTGAAAGCCCACAGCTACATCTAATCATCCCCAACTCTGTGTTCTAATTTCATAATTTCTCTCTTGTCTCTTTCAATGAGGAGTGAAGCTGGTTCACGGCGGGGTGGAGACCGCACACCTGGCTCAAACGAACCGCATACAAGAGGCAGTGGAAGCACATTGACAAGTAGAGGGAAAATTACATTTCAGAATGATAATTATTTCATGAAAGTTGAGATTTTGCCTGAACACAGATGTGGTATTGTTTTTGTTGCGGGATGAAGAGTGTTGAAGGAATTAGTTTACAGAGTTGGATACATATTACAGTTTTAAAACAGGAATGACATCAGAATGTTTTATGTTGCCATGTTCACACTATACAGGCCACACCGTTTTTCCGATGGACCCTAATAGACCCTAATAGACCCTGATGGACCCCAACCATAGACCCTAATTTTTATAAAAACCTCCGATTTGATGAAATTAAAAAAATACTCGTCTGAAATCTAAATTAAAAAATATCTTCTCATTGGTTGAACATCTAAATTGTTCACATCACTTTGAAATTTTGCATGACCATCATAATGCAATACAAATATTCAGACAAATCCGTCAAGAACTTATCGACTTATTAACGTTTTAAATTTTTGAAGTGGTTCCGTCCAAATTCATCTAGGCTAAAAGTATACAAATAGTATAAGTACCATCCCATTGCTATACAGCCATTACTTGATACTGTCTTTTCACTGACCCTATCACTTGTGCTCAATTGATAATAGACGAATTTATCTTTAAATTTTATTACAATTTTATCTTAGGTAATAAATGTTTTAGAAAGTTCAACCTACTTACAAATAATGTGCACAAAATTGTAGACAATCTGGGCATTTAAAATAAAGTGGGTTATGAGTATAAATACTAGCGCTTTTCGTTTTTAAACTTCAGATGTAGTTTACACGTACGCTAGGAAACAACAATGGGTTCAACAATGACTTATATTTACGTCGTGATTGTTGCGTCATCTATTCTTCTTCTTGGTAAGATTCATTTGTCTTCAACTAGTTTAGGTTTCCAGGAGCAAATTTCAATATAATTATTTATATTGGAATCAGAATATGTTCCGTTTTTGAATTGTAATATTACAACCGGCTTATTATGTTCTGAAATGTAACTATTATTGTTCATTGTTAAAACAGTATCTAATTTCCATCTATTCATAGCTTGCACGAACTTATTTTGTTTTATATCAGCAATGCTAAAAATGTAAGTTTTCCTCCAAGAATGGACATTATGTTGGCACGTTGACGGGTCAGGTTTAACTTGAAGTAGAGGTGTACCGATGCATTTTTGTATTGTGAGTGATTCCTCTTCGTACTAAAGATGTCTCTGGAGCCTACAATTGCCCAGGTAACCATTATAACTATCAATCATCGCCAAAAAGCACAGAATCACAGCTTTTCTGAATTGTGCCATAAAGATGGTCGCCAACAATGAGATGCATGATGTCACGTGCAGACTATGAATAGTATTTTTTTTTTAAAACAATTTATATTATTCAGAAATGAATTGATACCGAAAGCAACATTTTAATTCAAATAGGATTTATAAAAATTAAGAACGTACTTGTCTAATGCTTTATTATCTATCCACAGAGTTACGCGATGTTTAGTCCAGAGTCTAAACACTTGGACTCACCATAAATTGCAACAGAATGTTTTATGATGTTAATCGATTAATAAAAATGCCCTCTTACATATCAAAAGTTGTCCTAAATTTGATAAGGGTGTGTGGGCCAAAATGCAAACTTTGTCAAAAAGTCATTGTTAGTGTTATCAAATACTCAAATTATATCACTTCAAAAATGAGATTTTGACCACTTTTTTACCATTTTGACCTCTGTATCAACTTTTTAATGGTGATATATTATATTTCTATTAACTTTACTAAACATAAGCTTTCATTTGATATGCTACTCGACAAGGTTGTATAATTTGATTATTTGATAAAGACAACAATTACTTTTTGACAAATTTGGCATTTTGGCCCACCCAACTTAATCAAATTTCGGTGAACTTTTGATATGTTATAGAGGGCATTTTTAATAATCGATAAACATAAAAAAAAAACTTCTGTTGCAATTTGTGGTGGGTTAGGCCCCTTTTTGCAGCTTCAGTACTATTTGCTACATATCGCTTGTGTGATTTATTTTAGAACTCATCAGCGCTGCTCCTGCATCGGTGCTGAGCGGTGGTACTGTGATGTATCCCGGCATTGCGGGACGAATCTTCTTCCATCACTGAAATGCCTGCACTAAAGACATCACCAGTTGCTGTTCTACATACCTTGGTACAGCATTCAACAATCTAATCAAATGAACAATTGGACGAATATTTCTAAACACAACATTTTTAATTTTTAATAGTATGCCTTTAAAAAATTCGAAAAATGTAATGAAAGTATTTTAGGTAGGTTTTCAATTTAATTATTAGGATTACATAATTTAAATCATCATCTTTGGTCAGTAATGTTTGTTTTTTTGTTTCTTGACTTTCAATACCGTTCTTTGTTTGTTGCAATCGTTTAATGCAAGTTATTTTCGGGTTTGTTAATTAATATTTAAGATTGTTTACTTCCACATTCAAACCAGTCATGGCTTTGTGGACCAGGGTGTCACATTTGTAAAGTGTATTTATCTGTGTATTTTTCTCAATAAAAAAATATGTAAAATGGTAATAACTCGTGAAGTTCTTCACTAATTTCTCTGAAAATTGTCAAACACTCCTAAAATGTTGGTCCCAATGACCATGCAAAATTTGAATATGACTGGTCAAATGGTTCTAGTTATAATGTTAAAAAAAAACATAGGATCCTGTTCAAAAACTATACTCGAGACCGCTGATATGACATTAGTGTGTGTGCAAAATTTCAGATCGATTGGTTGAACGGTTTGACCTGAGTCGGTATTCTCAGTTTCAGTGAAAATCAACTCTTTATGTTGATTGAGTGGATCGTATTTCTATTCAATATAGGTGTATTATGTTTTCTGTGCGTTACGATATTCCGGTTGGAGATGTTGCGTGTATCGGTGCTCGCTCATCAACGCGTTACACCGAGCGTTTTCCTAGTGTACTAATTCCGAGATACTTGGAGTCATTTGTTGACATTAAATCGTATGCTATTACCCTTTTCTCAGTGAAGTTTCGATCATGATCCAAAATATCAATTGCTATCGAAAATGTGTGTGAACACAATTCAATCGAACTCGATCATGATCCGAATCTCGATCACAAAAAACAACAAAAAATGCTTTAATTTGCATGTAACAAGCATTTTAAAGTTGAACGTTTTACTTGCCGCCATTTTGATTTCAATTGCAATTGAACTGTATGATCGAATCCTCAGTGAGAACAATGATATACTTCAAGTGCAAAGGGAGATAAAACAATTGAAGGTCTTCGCCCACAAACTTTGCCTATTTCTTTCACCGGTTGTGCAAGAGTAGGGGTCGGCAACCTGCGGCTCCTTGGGGGTTCTTGAGTGGCTCTTTATAATTTAAAAAAGATCTGGGATCGAAGAATTTTAAAATTCGAAAACAATCGCCCTGCGGGGCAACAATGGGAAGGTTATTTGATTAAGTTTGTTCATTTTTGAATCCCAGAATAATTTTTAAATTGTTGTTTGCCCTGCGGGGCGAGGGGTGGGCAAACTAGTAGTTCAATTTAATATTTCGTTGTATTATATTTGATTGCCTCTACTGCGGCTCCCATTACTATCTAATTTAATAATTATTGGGAAATTGGCTCCTTCATCAAAAACGTTTGCCGACCCCTGCGCTAGATGTATGAACGCCTATTCGACCTCAGCGTTGGACTTGTTCGGTAATGTCCCTCTTGTTTCACTCGGTAGGACGTCAACGTGTCAACTCTGGACAAGGGCTGGAATAGTTTTGAAAACGTTCTATTAGTCGTGAGTTCTCTTCACTGCGCTGTTTGTTCGTTTGCGGATGATTACAGGTAATTATGCCAGACAACTCTGAAGTTAACTCGATGAATTCCGAGCACAAAGCAACTTCGCACACCGCAAGAACTTCAGAACTCCCACGCACAATATTATTCAGCTATTTCATGATGCATATTTTTACAGGAACAATATCGAAGTTTAATTCACCTATATGAAGTATTCAGTACACAATTTACTTCAACTTTCAAGAATGGAAAACTCATTAAACTAATTTACCAAGTGTAATTATCCCGTCTATAAATTATTTTAGCACATAATTTACTTTTATAATATATTGGTTAGTTGAAATCGACAAAATTGTAATGGTATGTACACATTTTCTTATTAAAAAAATAATAACAACTACTCTGAATGGTGCCATCAAGATGGTGGCAACAATGAGATGATGTCACGTGCAAACTATATGAAATTGTGTATCGGGGTATGAAAATATTTGTGATATATAAAGTATATTTTAATCACCGTCAACATAGGCATGCAATTAAACTGTACTCAAGTTTTGATTCGTAATTTTATTTCATTGTGAGAGACAGCTTCAAGTTTTTCAAGTTTAATAAAGTTCAACGAAATTAAAAGTAATGTTAAAATATTTTCAAACGAATTCTTACTAGCAATTATTCTCTGCAATTTCGACACACACAAATTCTTGTCGTTTCTCCATTTATTTAATTAAATCCTCTATCTTTCGCGACGTTTCAAAAGAGAGACAAAAAATCGATTAAGTTCTCTTTAATAGAAGACGACTGTTTTCTCAAATTGAACTTTACAACGAGCCCTGAAATAATAAAATTCACTTCCAAATATTTGTTCTTTAAACACTAGGAAACTGCTCGGTGTAACGCGTTGATGAGCGAGCACCCAAACGCGCAATATCTCCAACCGGAATATTGTAACACACAGAAAACATAATATACATCCACAGTGAATTGAAATACGATCCACTCGATCAAAATAAAATTACCTGACTTCATTTAAACTGCGAATATGTATAGATGTACACTCTGATCCATAAAGAAAATCAGATCTAATTGTTGCACTGGAAATTAAATACCGTAAAAATATCTTCTGACATTCTTTTTAAATGTCAATTAGTATACAATCTCTGCCGATTGGGCTGAAAACTTGAAGAATAAGAGTATGATGTCCATGCAAAATTTGAACACAAATTAAAAAAAACAAAACAGAGAAAGTGTCCAAAAGTGGAGAATAAAGTCGCTCGCTCAAAAATACCTATACATACCTCCTAAGGTGCAAAAAGAACCGGTCTGGTATTTAGTACAGCAATTTCCCCCATTTTCCTCGTCCATCTCTGCAGGAATGTAATAAGTCTCCTCCAGGAGGGAAACGTGTGGAATTGGACCCAGTTAAGACGCTGTAATAGTCGAGCCGTGGGCCATTACCTCTCCTTCCATCTTCCAGGGACAATTATGATTTACACGGAGCGCGAAACTTGCCTGCCGCCTCATAAGTGTCGTCTAGATGGATGACGCCTCCTTGGTCTCGCGTTGACGATACATTGCGTGGGGCTTTGCTGGAGAGCCGGGACTTAGCGTGGTGACGATGTGTTAGGCCAGGGGTAGGCAACATGCGGCTCCTTGGTCTCGCGTTGACGATACATCGCGTGGGGCTTTGCTGGAGAGCCGGGACTTAGCGTGGTGACGATGTGTTAGGCCAGGGGTAGGCAACATGCGCCTCCTTGGTCTCGCGTTGACGATACATTGCGTGGGGCTTTGCTGGAGAGCCGGGACTTAGCGTGGTGACGATGTGTTAGGCCAGGGGTAGGCAACATGCGGCTCCTTGGTCTCGCGTTGACGATACATCGCGTGGGGCTTTGCTGGAGAGCCGGGACTTAGCGTGGTGACGATGTGTTAGGCCAGGGGTAGGCAACATGCGGCTCCTTGGTCTCGCGTTGACGATACATCGCGTGGGGCTTTGCTGGAGAGCCGGGACTTAGCGTGGTGACGATGTGTTAGGCCAGGGGTAGGCAACATGCGGCTCCTTGGTCTCGCGTTGACGATACATCGCGTGGGGCTTTGCTGGAGAGCCGGGACTTAGCGTGGTTACGATGTGTTAGGCCAGGGGTAGGCAACATGCGGCTCCTTGGTCTCGCGTTGACGATACATCGCGTGGGGCTTTGCTGGAGAGCCGGGACTTAGCGTGGTGACGATGTGTTAGGCCAGGGGTAGGCAACATGCGGCTCCTTGGTCTCGCGTTGACGATACATCGCGTGGGGCTTTGCTGGAGAGCCGGGACTTAGCGTGGTGACGATGTGTTAGGCCAGGGGTAGGCAACATGCGGCTCCTTGGTCTCGCGTTGACGATACATTGCGTGGGGCTTTGCTGGAGAGCCGGGACTTAGCGTGGTGACGATGTGTTAGGCCAGGGGTAGGCAACATGCGGCTCCTTGGTCTCGCGTTGACGATACATCGCGTGGGGCTTTGCTGGAGAGCCGGGACTTAGCGTGGTGACGATGTGTTAGGCCAGGGGTAGGCAACATGCGGCTCCTTGGTCTCGCGTTGACGATACATTGCGTGGGGCTTTGCTGGAGAGCCGGGACTTAGCGTGGTGACGATGTGTTAGGCCAGGGGTAGGCAACATGCGGCTCCTTGGTCTCGCGTTGACGATACATCGCGTGGGGCTTTGCTGGAGAGCCGGGACTTAGCGTGGTGACGATGTGTTAGGCCAGGGGTAGGCAACATGCGGCTCCTTGGTCTCGCGTTGACGATACATCGCGTGGGGCTTTGCTGGAGAGCCGGGACTTAGCGTGGTTACGATGTGTTAGGCCAGGGGTAGGCAACATGCGGCTCCTTGGTCTCGCGTTGACGATACATCGCGTGGGGCTTTGCTGGAGAGCCGGGACTTAGCGTGGTGACGATGTGTTAGGCCAGGGGTAGGCAACATGCGGCTCCTTGGTCTCGCGTTGACGATACATCGCGTGGGGCTTTGCTGGAGAGCCGGGACTTAGCGTGGTGACGATGTGTTAGGCCAGGGCTAGGCAACATGCGGCTCCTTGGTCTCGCGTTGACGATACATCGCGTGGGGCTTTGCTGGAGAGCCGGGACTTAGCGTGGTGACGATGTGTTGGGCCAGGGCTAGGCAACATGCGGCTCCTTGGTCTCGCGTTGACGATACATCGCGTGGGGCTTTGCTGGAGAGCCGGGACTTAGCGTGGTGACGATGTGTTGGGCCAGGAGTAGACAAGCTTTTTAGGTGAAGGAGCCAATTTCCCAAAATAAATAAATTAGATAATAATGGGAGCCGCAGTAGAGGCAACCACATATCGATACCAAAACTGAAAAACCTAGTAACTACATCTTTTTCAATAATGTTTTTATTACACCAAAAATAATAAATTGAATTACTAGTTTATTTTTATATTTTGATGAAGCTCCCCAGATATTGCCCCGCAGGGTGATTTTTTTAAGAATTGCACCAATTTAAATGTGATTCTGGGACTCTAAAATAACCTTCTAATTGTTGCCCCACAGGGCGTTTTTTTTATTTTTCAAGTTTTTCGATTCCAGATCTTTGTTTAAATTTTAAAAAGGCATTCAAGAACCACCTAGGAGCCGCAGTTTGCGACCCCTGTGTTAGGGAGACGTGGACACCGCGTTGATAAGGGAGCATGCGTATAAACCATTTTAAACATTATCTCAATAGCTCTGCTTTATAATATATTTTCTTTAGCAGTTTGACTTTCAGGAACCAGGGAATTGAACCCAAATAAATATCGGTTCCGGTTCTTGAAAAAAATAAAATAACTGTTACGGTTCCGGATCCATTTCGGCTCCATCAAATTCAGACAATGTTTTTTTTTAAATCGACTTTTGGGAACGTACATGCTCAGAAATGTCTAACATTAATTTGACTCGGTGATCATTTATTTGAAAACTGTGAATGGTAGTAAAAAATTGAAAAATTCTCTGGGAATGGTATTATTTTGAAATAAATAGGGCTGTTTTTAAATCTTTCATTGGGGGATGGCAAAGTGGACAAATTGGCCATGGGGAGGATTCCATCGCCCCGCATCCCCCCCAATTCGACCACTGTCTATGTGATGTCGATGTGATGGATGTGCAGAAACTGTTTCTTCAACCTGACACATCACTCACACGGTTACATTATTCCGACAAGCCGACTTGCGTGTGATTGAGCGCTCGCATTTCAATCATTACTTCATGTCCTTTACTTTGTTTCTGTTTCGCTTTGTTATTCTTCCACACGTCAACGCTTTTGATTGATGCGGTTGAAACTCGGAACACAATTTGATGTAAGCCGCAAGAAAAGAAATGCAAGACAATATATTCAGTTATTTAATCTAAAGTTGTTAAAACCAATAAAAGTACTTGAAATTAAAATGCATGAAGGTAACGGGACTCGCACGGTTCTCATTTGTTTTTTTTCTTCACGCGACGAGAAAAATGCAATTAGTATCTTCAGATTGAACTCGTACTTAATAATACACTGGAAAACATGCGACCTCTGTTCCGACACGAACTTAAAAAATACGAATGTGTATTTATTATTTAATCGTTTTTAACAATTTTATGTCATGCCAGATGTCGCAATGTACTCCGATTCCTATTCGATTTTACTCTTTGGCCCAGGGTTGGGATTCTATATCTGCAAAGCGGTAGCAATTCCGTTAGCAATCAGATTTTGCCATAAGCTTTATACAGATTGCTATTTCAGTTGTAGAATCGCAACCCTGAGGGTAGTTGTTAGTCACCAATAAGCATAGCTTCGCTGCGAATGACCTACTGCACAGAGAAATGACCGAAAATAACGCAAAAGAGGACATTTAACTTTATTTATTGAAATATGTAGTTCAAATTGCACCTTTTCTTCTTTCAATGGTACCTATACATATTTTATTTTTTAACCAACGAGACTTGTCTGGTATTCTTACACGGTGGTGATTGAGCGAGCGTAGCGAGCGTCTCCTTTCGGCTCATTTGGCACGGACCTCTTTTTTTTTCTGTTGGGTGAGGCTGTACAGGTCAGAGTTTTTCTTCGATCGATCTGAAATTTTGCACACATGTAGAGACAACCTTTTCTGTTTGCAGGCCCCAAATTTTTTTTAAATCCATTCATTGGTTAAAATTGAAATAAACATCTCCTGATAGGTTGAAAAATGAAAATGGTATTCGATAAATCTGATCAAATTCATTTTTGGCTATACAGGTCAGAGTTTTACTTTGATCTAGCTGAAATATTGCACACATGTAAAACCAACCTTCTCTGTTTGCAGACCATAATTTTTTTGAAATCCATTAATTGGTTAAAATTTAAATAAATATCTCCTGATAGGCTGAAAAATGAAAACGGTCTTCGATAATTCAGATCAAACTCATATTTTGCATGATCATTAAGACCAACATTGTCTCTTATTTTACAAAATTTCATCCCAATCAGTTAAGAACGTATGAACTTATTAACATTTTTAATATCTGTCAGTAATGAAGTATCAAAATGAATGTTTTCCAGTGCCAATTGGATTGAATCTGATTTGTTTTATTTTAACCAGGGTTCTTAGATGCTTAGATGTTATTTTCAAGTTTCAATGAAAAGCATAATAATATGTTGTGTTGATTGAGTTATCATATTTCAATTCAATATGGATGTATATGTTTTCTGTGCTTGTGTACGCATTTCCGGTTCGAGAATTTGCATGTCCCCGTGCTCGCTCACCAACGCGTTACACTGAGCGTTTTCCTAGTTGTAGAACATACATTTACGAATTCAATTTTGTATACTTTACAACGATTATTAAAACAATGGCGTCTTGCGTTCTTGCAAGTCAAGTTGAGGTAGCTGTGGTTATTTCTTCTTAAGAGTCTACGATACTTGATGAAATCCATGTTTTATGAAGCACAAAAATCGGCCCCTACTTTTTTCTAAACGGCTTTACCGATTGTCTTCAAATTTTCACTGATTATAGATAAATAATAAATCTGTGCCTCTGCTTTATTTAAATAAAATGTAAAGTGGACAGTGGCTCTTACCTGGCAGCAGTAACGGACTGGCCTTTTCTTATTTACGCTTCCCACGACAAGAGTAAATTTTTTATTAAAACATTCCTCTTACAAAGTTTCATGTTTTGAAGGAGCCTACACTCTAGCGCACTCTATTTGCATCTTATAACAATTCCTTTAAATGAAACACAGGTAGATTTCAAGAATATTCGAAGAATTTAATTACCAACAACTTTCGGTGAAAGTGTAAAATTTATTTTACAGTTGAGCATTTTGATGGTATGATGTGTGAGTGTGTGTGTGCACCGCACGACTTCGCTTCTACTATTCATAAATAATCAACCACGATAAGATGACATTTAAACCTGTTTATTGAAATAGTACACAAGAAAACAACTTGGGTGGTGGAAAACGCAAGTGCAATATCAGAGGTAGTTTTGACCAAAGGAAAAGAGTGAAACGAGAAGAGATTGGAATTAATTTCACTGCGGATTTAACATTATAATATGTCGTGTTAGAAGAAATGAAATACGGTAAAACTACCGCTGATTCTGCATTATGGAATCCTTTCAGAAATCATTTCCCATACAGCAACTAACCTGGTTTGATTGAGTAAAATGGCATGTAAATGATAGATTATAATTATGTTAATAATATTTGGTTATATTGTGGTTAACACCCTATCGAGGCGTACACAGACCTAGTATGTAGATAGATATTTGTATACGAGAGGTGATTTGCAAGATGGCTTTTATCAGAAAATAACGAGGCGGATGTACGGATAAGCCTGTGGTTTCGAAGTCCCACAAGTCAAGTTGCACGGTTCTCAAGGCTGATTATTTCTTCTTGAGTGCAGTGTTAAGTGACATGTAGTAATTGAAAGTGAGCTTCGTGACCTGAGAACAGAGCAAAAACACAGAAAAACATAATATATAGACAATGTATGATTACGAGATCTTGTACTGTAAACCTTAATTTCATATCCCTTCATATCATCCTGACTCCATGGAAGTTTTCCACAGAAACCTACATTCTCATCATTCGAGCTGAAAAGCAACTCGTTAAGTCGAGTAAAAGAGGGTTGCGCACGCAAGTGCAAAGAGACATGGTGACAGCATCGTCACCGGTGATATGACAGTTCGTAGAAGCATTCTCTACCTTCATTCCATTCTCCTCGGAGATCTCTAACCCTCATCAGTGTGTTGTGTCTAGTGTCCGTCCGTCCGATCGGGTAGCTCAGTTGGTAGAGCTCTCGCCCGGCAAGTGAGAGGTCCCGGGTTCGAGCCCCGGTTCGGTCGGATATTTTTCACAACACACATCCCTTCATATCATCCTGACTCCATGGAAGTTTTCCACAGAAACCTACATTCTCAAACCTTAATTTCTCTGATGAAGGACAAATTATTAGCCTGTGTCATTATTCTACGTTTCAAAATCAACACGATAATCCAAATAGACCACATTACAAATTATCAAGTTAGATCTTCTTTTTATGAAGTTTCACAGCAGTTCGACGATCCGGATATCAATTTATGTTAATTCAACATTAGGTAGTAACATGAATATGTAGTATTTTTGTAAAGGCAGAGCTAAATAGATAATTTTGAATGTGGTCATTATGATTATTGAAAATCAAAAATCAATAACAACAAATTTACTTGAATGCCGATTATCTTTCTCTTCCACTGTTCTCTTTCTCACAATCATGTTTACCGATGCTCACAGTATTTTTAGATTATACATTTGAATCCACTGGCTAGATACCTTTCTGATACTATCTCCTCATTTGTCTAAATGAGCATGCATTTAGGGGCAACAACCAATGTTTATTAGCAATTTAATAGGGACTTAAAGAACGTCAGAAAAAGTCGTATGTTACAAATTCTCCATTTCGCGTTTTTGGTATCAAAAAATTCGTCTCGACGCCAGCTTCCTGACCTTGCTCAGTGGCGAGGCGTGCATCCCAACATTGGGGAGACACAATACAACGCAATAATCACAATAATCTATAATTAAAAATTGCATGATTGTGTACAACGTAGGTAATTTCATTGTGTGAAGAATGAGTTTAATGTCAACTCAAGATGTCAACACAGATTTTATAGTTTACTGCTATTCTGAGAATTATGTGTTGCCGCGCATGGGCTTTAAATGCGCGTATGTGTGAGTGAGTGAATTTCGTGTCGGTGTGAGACGAGTACAGTCGAAATGAATCGCTTGGTACTGTGGCGTGGCTACGGGACTAAAATAGCACAGGAGACATGTCTTTTATTTCACTATATTAGCAAACAGACTACCCACATGAGGCATAGGATCGCGCCTTTGACTTGCGAGTGCGAGAGAGAAAGAAAACATCCAAAGCTGGAAACAACGAGTGGAAGAAGAATGAGAGATAAACGAGGTAGACGTATCTGAGAAAGTCTCCCATGTTATTGGGATACCCGATTGGAATTGCGCGGGCTCGAGCGCTGAGCCAAGCTTCATAACAGCGCCAAATTGAACACGATTTTCAAATGACACTCACTGAGTTTAAATCAAATACTAATTGATACATCAAATGAAAATAAACAATTACAATAATTTCAGGTCAATGAAATATATATTAGCACATTATATCATTCTAACAGGGGAGACAGTGTCTCCCCTGTCTCCCCTGACGCTTCGCCCCTGGAAACCCGTGCGAACACTCACTCCAAAGAATGTTTCCGCGGACATCGGAACGATTCCAGCCACTTTGACAACAATCGGCTGATTAGCTCGTGACGTCATGATCCTCATGGCTTGCTTGAAACTCGCAGACGCTTCCAACCAATCACAGCCGAAGATGGCGTCCCTCACTAGCGAGCTCTGTAACATGGATCTCGTACGTCATTGCATAATGAAATTGAGAACATAAACTAAAAATACGTTATTTGAAAATGGGGAGTGAGAATACGGGACAGATCTCTAGCAGGACAATAAATAAATAATAAAATTCACGAATGAAGCAGTGATCAATATAAAATACTAGCTGACCTGCCCGGCGTTGCTCGTGCCGGAGGGAGGGGTATACTTGAGAGTAGAAAATTCGGGAGATTGTTTCGTAAGTTTTATTACAACTGATAATGTCAAAAAGTGAAATTATCTCTCTTACATTCTGCCTTTAAGCTGAATTTCTTCAGTGGTTTGGGGGACGGGGTGAGTAGCCTGAAATGTGGGCAGGTTGACGAAGTACACGTACGCAAATTTTTATTGAGGTTGTAATGTATGAAATGTATGAAATGTCAAATGTATGAAGAACATACAGACAGACATACATAATACATACAGACATCTACTTTATAGGTATAGATTAATCCAGTGGAGCGGTAGCTCCACCCAGCCAAGTCGTACAGTAATCCCATTCAACATGCATGTCATTTTCTAAATACAATCAAGGTGAAAATTGTTTTTTTCTTTCAAAAAGTGGATTTTGAACACTGACTTTCCCCTCTATTTTGTTATAAGAAATGCGTCTGTTATTCTGTGTTTCTCCGAACAATGCGAAATGGCTTGGTTTTATACTAACTCGCTATACGTACCTCTTTCGTAAACTGATCACATAAAACACATGTCAGGAGGAATTGAACTGATAACAGCACGAGGACAAACATGAAGGCAGGCGCGTTGCCCCAAGAAGTCATCTGTAACATAGAAATACATTCCATTGTTTTCTATTGCAACTCCTGATAGATATGGACACTTTCAGTTCCACGTTAGCCCGATTCGAGCGATACCACGTGACTAAAAGTATAAATCACGAGTTTGATCAATCTACTGCACTCTAAGGGGCGGGAGGGCATTTTCATCTTTCAGTAATTGATTCTACAACTCACTGTATTTTTAACACATTGTTATTGTACCGTAAAATTTTTATTTTTTTATTTTTGAAAATAAACTTATTAATTTTGCAACGTTTTAAAGTGGTTTCGGCATAGGAATGAGAATTTGTTGTAATTCACACAAAAGATTAATGAAACCATAGTACATACAACTAGCAAAAAATATTTGCCCCTTACGGAATCATATAATTAGATATTCTTGATTGAAGATCATCTTTTCCCCCATAAGATAACACAACGAGTCATGAAATCGTCCCGGAAAATTGGCCTTAAATTGCTCATAAAACCGCAAGAGGAATGAAAAATTATTGAAAATAGTATCAAATTAAAGATAATAATTTTTAGAATTACACTACTGTTTGAATATATGGGGTCACGGGCCAAATAAGAAAGAAAACGTGTACAATGTGTAAAATTTACCATAAATCTGGCAACATTGCACTACAAATATGAATTATTTTGGATTAGTTTAATTGGAACTTCAATTAAAAACATATAATTGGAGCGTACGGTAAGATATAATTGTTTTATGCTGTTGTTTGAGGTATTATTTCATCAGAGATTTGTATGAATTACGGCGAATTCTAAGCACCTTGGCTGGAGAAGTGGGACCACTTTAAGCCCTACTTTTTACACTACAGACTTTCACGAGGGCTAATTTGTTGCACAAAGAATGGGCGGATGTCATGACGGCCCCCACATTTCGGTAACTTCATTCCTGCTTCTACTAAAACAGTAATATTTGACTAAAAAACCTTGTACGTAATATATTTTTGTTGTTAAAATTGAAACAAAAAATAAGAAAAGGGCCGTAGCCCATAACTAAACATCTGATGAATATTCTCTCCAAGTTTCGTGTTATTCAGATAAACGGTTTCGTATTTTCTGTGTCAAAACTAACGTGCATTTTACACATTTCAAAACGTCCCGGATTTTTTATGGCACCCAAAAATGACTAATGTCACTTGATATTATTATGTAAACAACTCCCTCAAGATTACGAAATATGAAGAAAAACAACAGTGTTGACTTTGAATACCAGACTCAAGTATAGACAGACGACGCCCGAAGCAATCAAGTTGCAGATGAGTTGGTTCATCATGGAGTTCTGCAGGACACTTTCCCAATCCTTCACCGAGCTGCAAGCAATGACAACAAGACATTTAGAACTATTTATGTGGGTGATCATTACACCGAACCAATTCGTTACGTTGCACATAGAAACACTATTGTGCTCAGAGGCGCCGACGTTTGTTGAGCGAGCGAAGCGAGCGTCTCCTTTTGACTCGTTTGACACGGACCTCTGTTTTTTTTTTTTTTTTTTTGTTTTTGTCTGCTATCTGGAGCAATGGTAGTCGCACCGTTTCACCGATCGAACTGAAATTTTGCACACATGTAGATACAACCTTCTCTGTTTGCTGACCCTAATTTGTTTTGAAATCCATTGATTGGTTAAAATTTAAATAAACATCTCCTGATAGGCTGTAAAATGAAAATGGTCTTCGACAAATGTGATCAACCTTATATTTTGCATGGTCATTAAGACCAACATTGTCTCTTAATTTACAAATTTTCAGCCAAATCCTCCCATTGGTTAAAATTTAAAAAAATATTTCATGTGCTTTTTGAAATTTAAACCAGCACCGTTTGACCGATCAACTTAAAAATTTGCATGGTCATCGGGTCCAACATTATCTGTATTTTTGACAATTTTCAGACTAAACTGTGTTTAAATTCAAAAGTTATCGACAGTTTACGGATATTTTGCGTGTTGGCTGTCATATTTCTCGAATTTCACATTTCACGGCATCTTCGAATCTTCACTTCAAGGTTGTTAGAGCAGAAACTTTCAAACGTATATTACGAAACTGATATGACCGTTTATATATATTTTGAACGAGATCCTGTGATTTTTGGAAATTAACAAGGAATCATCCAATCATAAAGGTTCAATCGATCAACTTAAAACTTTGCGTGGTTATTGGGACCAATATTTTGAGAATTGTTGGAGATTTTCATACAAGTATGTGGCGAAATTCAAGAATTATTGGCTTTTAAGGACATTTTCGATGAACAGAATTTCGGTTCGAGGTGTTGCGCGTATCCGTGCTCGCTCATCAACGCGTTACTCAGAGCGTTTTCCTAGTAAAATCCACAATTGCAACAAATATTATGTGGTGTGGGAGACAGACACATGTTCTGGGGCGCAAAGCCCATTTATTTTTTGAATAACAAAATTTCTGTTCCTGCGATTTGATCGATTTTGGCCGACTTGACATGCTTTCATGTCTTGAAATATTTTCAATTAATTATTCCTACCAGAGTACAACATGCAATATGTACTAAAATCGATTTCTGTCTATTTAACCCCACGTGACCAGTTTCATGCCTACGTCACGACCTGACTGAACGGCAAGCCGACGGGAAGCGCAATGTTTCTTTGCAGAACAAAGACGGCTAATCTGTTCAGTAGATTATCTGCGTCGACTGGATTTAACTACGATAATTCAGTATGTCTATCACATCAATAGCGCCTTGTTAGATGCACCACTCGCACACTCCTAGTTACAGTTATTACTAGTTACTGTAAGTATTTTGAACACCAAAATGTTTCCTACTTGTCTGAGTAGGCTATTTGATTAGATTACAACTCTAAATAATCGGCAACAAGTGGAACTTACAAGACTCAGAAAGTTATTCAGCATAATACCTGGTCAATTCAACGTGGAGATTTACGCATTCTTTAATGATGCATTCCATTTCAATGTCAACTTTCTTCCTTGTATCTTGGCTCTCCAGAAAGTTCACTTGTCGCTCAACCAATTGCTCTGGCAGCTCTTCTCTACTCGTTCTTCCTCGTATTCTATGAATCAGAGCCCCCCATCTGCCAGCAGCTTGTGACATCTCCGCGTTGGTTTGGAACATGTGACGCGCTTTGAGTCTGTCGACAGCGATCTGCCGGATGTTCAACAGACAGTGACGTAGCAACTTGAACTGAGCGAGCATTTGCACTGTCACAGCCAAGATAAAGATGTCGATGTATAAGATCATACATATGCCGGCGAACGCAATGAATGTACTGTGACAAAGAATGATCTCGAAGTTTGGGGACTGTGTTTCGTCCACAGGGTACCAGCCTCTGAAAGATTAATAAGGAATCTTTAGACCTAAGATATCTAAAGTGGAAACCTGGTATTATACCCCTTGGTTCAAAATGTACACGATTTGAATAAAACTTTGTAAAATTTGATACATTTTAAGTCTTAATTATGACCATCTAAATGTCAAATTGTTCCTCACCACTCAGAAGACTATCTATTTGAACCAATCAAATGATGTCTACTTAAGGTAGTACCATCATGATATACATATTAAAAAAAAATCTTGAAATTACAAGTTCAGAAAACGTTTTCCTACATTTCAACTATATTTAAGTATAAATGAATCATAAAATGTAATTTAACTTGCAACCCCTGTCGTATAGCGAGGTTTCAATTTATTGCCTTCCGAGAATGAACAAAACTGTAACACAGGAGGTATAGGGAAATCATTT
The DNA here is from genome assembly GCA_934045905.1 of Leuctra nigra. NCBI lineage: Eukaryota > Metazoa > Arthropoda > Insecta > Plecoptera > Leuctridae > Leuctra > Leuctra nigra. The sequence goes on from OW203765.1 coordinate 38,188,820, forward strand.
AGTTTTTGGTTAACTTTTAAAATAGGACACGTTGGTATTCTTTTAAATTTTTTTCTTATATAATGTCCAACTATCTATCTATAAATCAGTTTTTTGAAAAAACGTTGAACCTCAGTAAAATTCAAAACTCGAAAATAGCATGGAAATCGTCATGATTTTAATGGCCCCCATAAGACTACCTGTTAAAAATAGGAATTTATAACTACAATATCTCAAAATCTAGACACGAGAAGTTGTTCATATTTCACAGTATCGTGTAAATAGTGATTATTGATACCTCTGCCAAAAATAGGCTTATTTGGAAGATTATCAGTTGTGCTACCTTAATTGCGTCTGCAAATCGTTTTGTTGGTCTTTATATGTGTGCGTAAGTACATTCGAGCGAGAAGATTGGCAAGAAGAATGTGCGGCAGTGTTCAATCTCTCATCTTTGGTATTAATTACTTAGTACTTACTTGAATAACGGGTGCCGCGTGTACCAGGAGAACATGATCAAGCCGCAAGCAAGAGGTGGCGCTTGCCAATGATAGAGAATAAGAATTATACTGACTGCTGCTTTCGTCTTTCTAAAGGTTTTCCTCATCAAACTCTGTTCCCATTCCGATCCTTGCATTCCCCTCTTGAACATACCATCCACGGTTTCAACGTGCTTCAGACAGTCAATCTGTTTCCACAGAAGGTTGCCGATCTTCGTCGCAATCATGGAGAAGATGAATGTCCCAATAAGTATCTCCAGTATCATCAGTGAATTGTGTCTGTACTTGTAGACTGCCATTGGTGTCTCTATGACTACCATATAGCAGGAATAAATTACCAGATATCGGGGAAATGTATTTTTCAACAAGCGTTTTATTTTATTAGGTTCGTCCTTTGACGGCAATAGTCCTGAAAAGAATCATTGATGAAGAAGAATTAATACGAAAATATGTCAAAGCAAAATGTACAACTGAAACTAATATTGAATGCTAGGAGTGTTGTGACATCCATACAATTTCCTAATTGCTCGACCTAATTGTGTCCTACACTAATTGTAATCGACCAAAGATTAAAATGCGAAGAGTTAATATCTTCTTTTTTTTGTGTATTTGTGTTTTTCGCATTAAATTTTAAGTGAAGTAATGGATCGGGCCAATTTTTTCAAAAAAGATCCAATGCAGCGGTGTACTAATTTCCTCGTAATATTGATTTGTAGTTTGCACCACCGTTTGACCGATTACATGGTCTTCGATAAATCTGATCAAACTCATATTTTGCATGGTGGTTTTAAGACCAACATTGTCTCTTATTTTACAAGTTTTCAACCCAATCAGTCAAGAACATATGCACTTAATATCGAAATGAATGTTTTCCACAGCAGCTGAATCTGATTTGCTTTATATGTACCAAAGTGAATAGATTGCTATTCTTAATTTTCAATAGAAAACAGATACTTTTATGTTGATTGAGTGGATCATATTTCAATTCAATATGGATGTATATGTTTCTTTGCGTTTGGTACGGAATTCCTGTTGGACTTATTTGACACATATATTAAATCGCATGCAGTACGAAGGCTCGCTTATCAACGCGTTGTACTGAGCGTTTTCCTAGTGTACAAATATAACTAAATCAGGTCACTTGTATTGATGTTTCACACTTATTGAGCAAGCGAAGCGAGCGTCTCCTTTTGGCTCTTTTGGCACGGACCTCTGTTTTTTTTGTGTGTTTTTCTGTTACTGAGGCTATATAAGTTACAGTTTTTTTCGATCGAGCTGAAATTTTGCACACATGTACGGACCATTTCTGGGTGTTGCTGACCCTAATTTTTTTTTGAAATCCACTGATTGGTTCAAATTTAAAAAATATATATCTTTTGATTGGTTGGTGCGATCATTTTGAAAATTTGACAAGTCATTACGACCAACATTTTCCCCAACCTTACAACGTTTCAGCCATATCCTCCCATTGGTTAAAATTTAAACCCATATTCCTGTGATTTTTGAAATTTAAACCAGATCCGATTTACCAATCAACTTGAAACTTTGAATGTTTAGTCGGGACCAACATTTTAGGCATTTTTGCCAATTTCCTGTCTAATCTGTCGTTATTTTCCAAAGGTTTTGTCATTTTAAGGTCATTTTATTCCATAATCTTGAAATATTTGAAAAATGTATACTAAATTTCATCCCCGCCTTCTTTATGCTTCTGCCCAAGGCTTGTAGAGCAGCCAAGCAGTCCACAATTTACAGTAAAATTACAGCATTTTTGAGCTAGCGCATATTAAATCGAGTGCAGTACGAAGGCCACTAAGTTTAAATAATATCTTCTGATTGGTCGACAGTCAAAATGTTCCGATTAGTTCAAATTTTGCATGGTGATCAAGATCAACATTATCTTAAATTGAACAAATTTTAAGCCCAATCAGTCAAGTATTTATTGAGCGAGCGAAGCGAGCGAAGCGAGCGTCTCCTTTCGACTCTTTTGACACGGACCTCTGTTTTTTTTTTTTTTTTTTTGGCTGCTATCTGGAGCAATAGATGTCGCACCGTTTCACCGATCAATCTGAAATTTTGCACACATGTAGAGACAGCCTTCTCTGTTTGCAGTCCCCAATTTTGTTTTAAATCCTTTTCTTGGTTAAAATTTAAATAAATATCTCCTGATAGGCTGAAAAATGAAAATGGTCTTCGACAAATCTTATCAAACTCATATTTTGCATGGTCATTAAGACCAACATTGTCCCTTATTTTACAAATTTTCAGCCAAATCCTCCCATTGGTTAAAATTTAAAAAATATTTCATGTGTTTTTTGAAATTTAAACCAGAACCGTTTGACCGATCAACTTAAAAATTTGCATGGTCATCGGGTCCAACATTATCTGTATTTTTGACAATTTTCAGACTAAACTGTGTTTAAATTCAAAAGTTATTGACAGTTTACAGTTATTTTGCGTGTTGGCTGTCATATTTCTCGAATTTCACATTTCACGGCATCTTCGAATCTTCACTTCAAGGTTGTTAGAGCAGAAACTTTCAAACGTATATTAATATGAAACTGATATGACCGTTTAAATATTTTTTGAACGAGATCCTGTGATTTTTGTAAATTAACAAGGAATCGTTCAATCATAAAGGTTCAATCGATCAACTTAAAACTTTGCGTGGTTATTGGGACCAATATTTTAGGAATTTTTGGAGATTTTCATACAAGTATGTGGCGAAATTCAAGAATTATTGGCTTTTAAGGACATTTTCGATGAACAGAATTTCGGTTCGAGGTGTTGCGCGTATCCGTGCTCGCTCATCAACGCGTTACTCAGAGCGTTTTCCTAGTAGTAATTTTAAGAGTTTAGTATGGGTCACAAGAGATTTCTGGAAAAAAGTATGTAGGAAAGTCACGACACAATGGATGTTATTCATTCAGAGTAAATATGGAGACTGGAAAGATGCAAAGAAATTCGTCTTGTGCCGTGTCGTTTATCGTGACAGGGGATATTGCATGTTCTGTGCTCGCTCATCAACGCGTTACACTGAGCGTTTTCCTAGTTATTCATCATTATCTTTGTCTTACCCACAGCACGCAGCACTCTCAAGTTGCCATCGAAACAGCCCTCCTCTTCTTTCCACTCGAACTCGTCCTCCACGCGGCTCTGGATCTTCCTCAGCCACTGAGATGCTCGTTCCTTCAGAGACATGTTGGCTGAATCTCACTGATCTACAAACATAATGTCGTCTGACATCGCGCTGAATGTACTGAATCGACTGACGTGACGAAGCAATCGGGCTTTTGGCTTATGAATTATTTTGATGACGCAAAACGTTATAAATATTTGACGGTCTGTGTCTGGTCTGTGAAAGTGGTCTTGAGTTACTTTCTTGTATATTGCTTTCCAAGGTACCTTAATATGTGCCTAGCGAAATATTATGTGACATCGCTTGACAAAGGAAATTGTTATTGGAATTTTTAAATTGGTCTGTTTGAAGGTACTTTCTTGAATATTGTCTCCCACTGAATAGGTAATTAGTTTTCAACCAGGTGAATCCCAAATACACTTTTCTTAGATTTATTTTGAATATCAAGATAATAACTATAGGAAAAAGCATTCATAAAACTTATTCATGCATCTGATAAAGCACAACTTTGAAGTTTCACTATAAGATCTGTTTACGGTATTTCATTCATTTCATTACAATTAATTGCATTTTTACTTCGCAGTCTTCGCAGGTGTTGCTTAAACTCCTGCAAATAGGTCAATCGGTCGTTATCTTATGTTATTATGTGTCTCTCTCTTCTATTCAATAACCACAAACTTGACATGATCTATGTCAGTGACCCTCTAGTTCACAGCACAATCATGAAATATAAAGGGGTAATCGCACTAATTCGCACGAATTGTAATCTACATATCTGTAAAGTTCCATACATCTAACGGGATGGAACTAGATCATTTGGAATGTTGTCTATTACTGGAAAACTGCACACTTCTTCGTTGAGAGTTGCCATCTGGAAAATAAGCAACACAACATTGTTGGGCTTAACGCAGATGATTTACAGTGATGATGTAACTATCATTATTCATAATAAGTTGGGTTAAAACTCTTCTCCAACACTTTAACTTTTGTCTAAGTTTAAAAGTTGCCACTCGACCAGCTGTAATATATTTATCTAGGACACAAAAATATTCTCAGAGGGAAATAAGAAAAATTTAATATGATTTATTGTCCTTCATATTATTAAAAAGACGAAAGTAAATATGGTGTGCTTGACAATCCTCATTTATACAGTTCAAGAATAAAAATTAATATAAAAAGGGAAATTCTAGACTTCGCATTGCATCGTCATTTTCAACAAGCAGCAAGAAATTTTACAAATATATTCTCAATTAATAAAAGATTTTATATGGGTTTACTTCTCACAATTGCTTTTAATTAAACATACCCCTTGATAATTGCCATACAACTTTCCTCATTAAAATTGCTTTAAAATCTGACCTCTTCACAACCTATATACTAATCCTATCTTTCTAAATCCTGTGTATTTAAATCTACGTATCGATTAGTTTGTCCAAGATGCTGAGCTCCAGTCAAATATGATCTTGCCAGATGTTTGACTGATTAATTACGACAATCTAAGATATTCACCCCTCACGTCGAGGGGAAGAAAAATTGAGATAATTTAATGTTTTACACGGCGTAATAAAATTCCATGTTGTAATTTAGCTTCTTTCTTCGCAGTTTTCTTCGCCGAGGCTAATCCATGAGATTAACCCAAATTTATAAATGACTATCTGCAGCTTTGAAAGTCATCTGAAAAGAAACTTTGCGGAGTTTTACGAAGTTCAACAAGATTGACTACGTCACTTAAGAGAATATCTTCGTTGATGTTTCCTTATTTATGACGTCAGTCGGGAAGTCTCCGATGAAATAAGGTCAAACATGCAGTCTGCTGTAAGAACCGACGGAGTTGCATGTGCTCTATTCATGTTGTCAAGAGATTGTTGTGGACAAAGAAATGTTTGTTATTTATCTAGCCAGGTGAGGGAGCTTCCACGATGAATTCCGTCAGTCGTTTACGAAGTGCATCGCTCATCTTCTTGCTTTGAGGCAGTGTTTTTCACGTGTTTGCAGATGCTTTAGACTGCTCATCTAAATTGTGTCGCGCTAAAATGTGATGTAGATGAAAACGTAGAGCATCTGTATCGTAGATGTGAAGAAGCGGAAGTCATTTTCTCGATGTAGCGGTGCACACTTTTGGAATGATGTTATCAAGCTCTCTCAACTGCCATTTGTCTGACGTCAACAAATACAGTTGTATTGAAGTATCTTCTTACACAATGACTCATGTCACCATTACAAATATGATTGGATCAAGGCAGAAAATTTACTCCCTTATGAACTCACCTCAATTGGATCATAGATAATGTTCTTTCGCCCTTCTACCTCTGAAGTACAAAGAAACATATTTTGACGTTCGTTCCCTTGACTACTTGAGTTAAAATGAATATTCCCTCATAAGCCAGTTTTAGTTGTGTTTAACGTCGCACTGTTCTGCAACTAGGCAAATGGCGCCGGATAAATTATTATCCCAGAAAAAACACTCCGTGTAAAAATACCAGCCAAGTCTCTTTAACTATAAAAAAAAAATAGAAGAAATCTAAAAATTCAGCACTGAAAAGGAGTGATATCAAAAAAGGAGCCAAGTCAACGAATTTTCCAAATTTTAATCGTACCATTGAAATAAAAATATCAACCCCCGAGAAATACTTAAAAAAAGGACTTGGCGCATCGTTTTTTTAAAGACACTTTTCTATCCTAAAAGTATAGGAAGAACTCTACAAGTATATTTTCCTGAGTATATCACATTCATTATCGACGAATCATACTACGTTTTAATATAACCTACCTATAACCTACCTACTGGCAGTTTTGGTATTTTGTCAATATTCAGAGGAAATAAACGGATAAACGAATAACGAATAAACGGAAGCGGCCTAGTCTATTCGTTATTGCCACTATTTCTAGGGTCATATTAATCAATCATACTTCTCAATATCGTGACTGAGGGAAATAGCGAAAGCGCTCATTACAAGAAGGCCGTCAATGAGATTTGTATAAGTGACTAGTGCACTGAGCCATGCTGCTCAAATAATTACTGACTAGATTTTTATCTAAAGTAATACGTTATGTAATTTATGAATTTTTTTGGTATAAAATGTTAATTAATAGCAATTAATTACACGGCGAGAAGGTTCAAAGTATAATGCTGTAGTAGGTATGTTGATGTACCCACAAAACTATAGGTACCTACCAATCACAAACACAACTGTTCTGTATTTATTGCTTGTAAGACAATGCTATGTTTCTTTGCGTACTTATATTTAAATTTAAAATATTTTACATAATGTTCAATATTTAATTTGAAAGTTTTGTCCCAATTTTTCTAGGCATTTCTGAACTACGTAGTATGTGAGTGGCATAAGCTTAAGAATAGAAAAATGTCTTTAAAAAAACGATGCGCCAAGTCCTTTTTTTAAGTATTTCTCGGGGGTTGATATTTTTATTTCAATGGTACGATTAAAATTTTGAAAATTCGTTGACTTGGCTCCTTTTTTGATATCACTCCTTTTCAGTGCTGAATTTTTAGATTTCTTCTATTTTTTTTTTATAGTTAAAGAGACTTGGCTGGTATTTTTACACGGAGTGTTTTTTCTGGGATATCACTTCTTTTGTTAGTTTATTCATACAGCTTGTAGCACATGTCCGAGCAGGGACTAATTTCTTTAAAAAAATACGCCTCAACCGATTTGGTTACTATGAAAAGTTGCGTTTGGTATAAGATGAAAATGATTATCCAAGAAGAATAGCTTAAGTTTCGTTATAATCGATCCAGCCGTTTTCGATACATGACGTCACTTCCGGTTTTGAAATAGCGGCCGAATTCCGGTATAGGTAATAAGAAAACAATCTAGTTTTATCTAGTTGATACCTTCATGAACGACCATCTGAATTCCTAATCCCTATATTTCCGTAAAATCGGTCATGCCGTTTGTAATATATGACGTCACTTCCGGTTTCATTTAGTGGTTCCTGCCGCCATTTCCGGTACCATTAATTTATTTATTCATTTTTCACAATTGATTTTTCAAATAAATAGCAGAATGAATACGCAGGAGCTAGTTCAGTTGCAATCGTTACAGGCGTTTTAGATATATGACGTCACTTCCGGTTTCAGGAATGGCGGCCGAGAACACTGCTACCTTGAATATATAAATTGTATTGTCTATGTTACAATGTAAGTTAATTATGTACGTATTTTAAGTATAATTTGTTGAAATAAGTTAAATATTGCGTATTTATGACGTCACTTCCGGTTTAGAAAATAAGAAAATAATATTTTTTTTATTGATACTTCATAAAGATGACCATCTAAATCGAATGGCTCTAATTTCGTTCTAATCGGTCCAGACGTTTTTGAGTTATGACGTCACTTCCGGTTTAAAAATGGCGGCACAAAAAATCACAAGAGGCAAGGTATCATCAGACGCCAAAAGTGCATATGTGGTAAAAGTTTCAGGTCGATCGGTTTAGCCGTTTAGGCTGTGGCGCTGTCAACAGGGTTTCCTGATATCATCAGAATCATCATCTTCAGAATCAGAAAGTGGTGTAATTTCACTGTTTTCTCGGTCCTCTAGCGCGCAAATGGCATAACCTATTGTTCCCAAATTTGGTATATGTAGTGGGGTGGGCCATAGCTCGAAATTAAGACATTTCACAACAATGTGAGATTTTCCAATTTTAAGATCCAGTAGGCCGAAAATGCCATGTTGTTGCTTACAGTAAAAGTGTTTGGTCTGCTCCTCAGTTTATTAGGCATTTACGGTATGTTGAGTGACTGTGAGTGTATAGTACGACTTGGCTGGGTGGAGCGACCGCTCCACTAGATGATGATTGTGAGAAATTCGTCAACTTTTCTTATCGTTCAGAAATTTCGACGAATTCTGAAAGTTCATGGCAACTGATTATTTTTAAATGTTTCTGAATATCTGCGATGTTTTGTTGCTCTCAAAATTGTACTAATTCACTTGATATACGTGTTACCAAATACCCCTAATAAAATACACAGAAGAAATGAAACCCTCCAACAGCCTGGAAATGTAGCGCAGTGACAGTTGCTTGATCTTGGATCTATGATTGATGATCTCGATGAGAGATTGATCGACGGATCAGATCGAGAAGCTAACTAACGAGAGGATTCCACTCAGCTGATTCATTGGCTGCGATTTGTAAGTCGCGAGATACGAGGGGTTGAGGGGGAGGGGGGGGGGAACATATGTTTCCAGAGGGGGAGGATTTCACCCGGAGATCAGCTTCTTCAACCACACAGAGACCGAGATAGAAGTTGTTTCATAGTCAAGAATCTTAGATTATATGAAAGTACACTCAACCAAATAGAAACAGTATTTGAACAAAACGGATTGGCTGCTGGTCAGGTTACTTGACAATCAATCCTTGTTGTTATCAATGAAATCCGAGCTCACCTACTAGAGTTAGATGATTAGTTAACACAGACTTCATGGGATGATGCCATCAAACCTTAATCAGACAATGTTTGGTTTAGAGCAGCTTGCTCCACGAACAGAACGACGCAAGTTGGCTCAGGAAAACGCTCTGGATGCACACTCTGGTATCCCAGGTTCGATGGCAGTTGCTGTGAACATTCTCAAACATTCTCGGAGCCTTCTTCATTGGCATCTTTCGTTCATCTTATCAGGCTATTATCATATGACCGACCTAACTGTCGATTCATATACGAAATACGCACCAGAATACCAAACAAATATCTTCTCCCTCTTATGCTTCTTTTAGTCTCAGTATAGACTTCATTCATAGTAGGCTAAACCTGATTTTTATTTGGATAAATAGAGAATTAAAATAAACGATGTTTATTATGCATTATTGATAGATTCTGGAACGTATAAGTCAGTTTAAATTGGATAGCTCACGATATCAACGACAACGCCTATTAAAGTTCTTTCAACAACTGAAGGTCTAAGTTCACCGAAAAGATGGACGGCTTTACAGCTCATGATTTTAATAAAAAAACATCAATGACTACAACTTCTGAGTTATTATGACGTATAATTATACACTTAGAAAGTGAGTTCATAAGAAATTATAAGTGTACTTATCCAAAGAAAACCGAAAGAAATGGAAAAATACTCCCTTATCAATGAAAAGTTTGAAGAGTCAAGTTGTGTCTTCTATAACAAGCGATGTTTATTTTAAATTATGAACTTGTATACAAAACCAAGGACATTAGAAACAAATAACAAATTAAACGACAAAAACTAAAATAATCTACTGAACTTTGATTCTCTAACGTCACATTAAGGTGATAAAAGCGCCCGGCCGTTGGAGCAATGTAAAGAATGATCCGTAAGTTAGTGATTGTATTGGTATAATTCTTGTTTGTTTTTTCTTACGCAGGTTTTGCAACAAATCCACGCAAAGATATCCCCAATCGGGAACTTGGAGACCAAAGAGGAATTTTAATTGTTTGTTTTTCTTGGACTTCCATGCCTGTTTTTAAGCACTTTTTTTAAACTAACAGCAAAAAAGAAAATAGCATACTTTGAACCAAAAAAAATCAAGCAATTATTACTAATTAACAAAGATTTTTTTTAAATGTATCAAAAGTAACCACCCTAAGTTTGAATTTATCTAATCACGATTACAATTTGAATTAATTTATTCTCCAATCGTTCCCAACAAGTAACAGCATCTCTCGCAGATATTTCTCTCCGACCAACAACTGCTACATTCAATGAATGATGTAGAACACGTTCAGCGCTATTGAGCATTGGTAGTATGAAGAATCAGCAAAAATCTTTTCTTCTTTTCTACCTTACGTAAAAGATTCATTGAAACAAGAATGCCGGACGATAAATAACGGACTTTTAGCTGGGAAATAAAGAATAAGCTTGCGAATGGGATATGGAAGCTTTTAAACAATATTAAACACTGCATTAGTTTCATTCCATTATTCAAGCCTCCTGGATCTCTTCCCGCCGAGATCGGATGAGAGTAATGTCCGCCCCCGCCGCCAGAGCGCAGTGTCTTCGCATTGAAACAGCTGGAGTTGCAACTCCTCGCGAGAAAAAGAGCTTAAAAATAAATAAAAATAAACGTGAACTTAAATATAAACGCAAGGAATATGTTACGAAATAAAAATTGAATGTCCCTCGTTCCTTAAAGCTTGTTCTCTAACGACCCACATCCTACTTGCTCTATTGCCTTACATTCTACTGAACTGCATCCTTCTTCAATGTTTCAAACGATAGGTGATGCAAGCGCAAGCGATGTTGCCGCGTGTTGCAAGCACTTTTCTTGGATACAATTGGAGACAAAATGGGTTGACGAAATGATTTGAAATTTTAATCATGATAAGATAAAAGACACACTTAGGGTTATCACTTGGTACAATGTAAATTATTTGCTTTGTTAATTAGTAATAATTGGTAGATTTTGTGTGTGAAAAATTGTGTATTTTCTTGTCTCACTGGGTGCAGTTTTAATTTAATTTTTATAATGTGCCAAGTAAAAACACTAAGTTTGTCTTTTATCTTATCACGATTAAAATTTGAGATCAATTGGTTAACGGGTTTGGTCTCCAATCGTATGGGAAATTTCATAGTTTTGCGGGGTTTTGTTGAATAACCAGCGCCTAATTAACAAGGCAAGAAGCAAAAATGAAAAAGTGCTACTAATATACAATCAGACTGATCATGTGAACATCCTATCAAAGTTACACCCTCTTATGAAACAATTTGTCTCTCCAATTTGCTAAAACCGAGCGCTTGCATCACCTTGCATTGCAGACCATAATTCACTTCTAGCGCTAGACGTGTTTGTACATAAAACATCACCTCCAGGTAACATGGAGGTAGTTTATTGCTCTGCTGGCTTTTAGTTAATAGCAACTCCGAATAATGCAATTTTAATATAAACTTTACGAGTGCGATATGGTCGTAACTGTTTGATCGCAGCATGCAATGCGATTATGACCCTAGTGGTTCTCGTTGCACGAATACATTCCTATATTGGGATGGAAGAAGTCAAACATTCCAGTTTCAATTCCCATGTCTACGAAGACATCAACACGGGTGTAAACTGAACCATAAAAAACACTTCGTGTAAAAATACCAGCCAAGTCTCTTCAACTAAAAAAAAATATATGAAATCTAAAAATTCTGCACTGAAAAGTATTGATATCAAAAAATTTGCCAAGTCAAATCTTTATTTGAAAATCAAAAAATACTTGGCGCATCGTGTATATAAATAGCTTAGAAGTATAGGCCAGATATAAAATATACATCAAATATACATATACATATAGTATACCTATAATTCTCAAAAAAATCGATGCGCCAAGTATTTTTGATTTTCAAATAAAGTTTTGACTTGGCAAATTTTTTGATATCAATACTTTTCAGTGCAGAATTTTTAGATTTCATATATTTTTTTTTAGTTGAAGAGACTTGGCTGGTATTTTTACACGAAGTGTTTTTTATGGGGATATCACTCCTTTTTTAGTTTATTATTTACAACTTGTGACGCATATGAAATAAGCAATTACTAAATTCTTTTAAAAAAATCGCCATTTACGATTTGGTTACTACTAATGAAAATCTGTTGTATATTCATGTATAGTCTTTCGTGAAGAATAGCAAAGGTTTCATTCCAATCGGCCAACCCAGTTCCGAGATATGGCATATAACACTTCGGTTTTCAAAATGGCTGCTAAACTTACTGCACTGCCACATAGAATTTATATCTACAATTAATGTGTATCATTTTAGGCTTTCTGAATATGTATTCATTGTATAGAATGGGGAATATAATAATTTTTAAATTTGAATGACGTCATTTCCGGGCTCATAAATAAAAACATTCTACTTTGACTGTTCCTATTCCATAAAGATGGCATTCCGAATCATTTGGCGCTAGTTTCGTACTGATCGGTATACCAGTTTTCGAGATACAACGTTACTTCCGGTTTCAAAATGGCGGCTGAAATCTCTGACCCCTTGAATTTTAATTTACACATGATAACATATTATTAAGTTATTGAGCGAGCGAAGCGAGCGTCTCCTTTTGACTCTTTTGACACGGACCTCTGTTTTTTTATTTTTTTTGTTTTTATTTTTGTTTGTTTTTATTTTTTTTTGTTTTTACTTTTGGCTGCTATCTGGAGCAATAGAAGTCGCACCGTTTCACCTATCGATCTGAAATTTTGCACACATGTAGAGACAACCTTTTCTGTTTGCTGACCCAAATTTTTTTTGAAATCCATTGATTGGTTAAAATTTAAATAAACATCTCCTGATAGGCTGAAAAATGAAAATGGTCTTCGACAAATGTGATCAACCTTATATTTTGCATGGTCATTAAGACCAACATTGTCTATTATTTTACAAATTTTCAGCCAAATCCTCCCATTGGTTAAAAATTAAAAAAATATTTCATGTGCTTTTTGAAATTTAAACCAGAACTGTATGACCGATCAACTTAAAAATTTGCATGGTCATTGGGTTCAACATTATCAGTATTTTTGACAATTTTCAGACTAAACTGTGTTTAAATTCAAAAGTTATTGACAGTTTACGGATATTTTGCGTGTTGGCTGTCATATTTCTCTAATTTCACATTTCACGGCATCTTCGAATCTTCAGTTCAAGGTTGTTAGAGCAGAAACTTTCAAACGTATATGAAACTGATGACCGTTTAAAACGAGATCCTGTGATTTTTGAAAATTAACAAGGAATCGTTCAATCCCAATGGTTTAATCGATCAACTTAAGTTAAAACATTGCGTGGTTATTGGGACCAATATTTTAGGAATTGGGACATTTTCGATAAACAGAATTTCGGTTCGAGGTGTTGCGCGTATCCGTGCTCGCTCATCAACGCGTTACTCAGAGCGTTTTCCTAGTTATAAGCTGTCTCAAATAGTATGTATTGTATCAAAATGTAAATTTGTGAGATTTTTAAAATGTGTAACGTCATTTCCGGTTTTGCTTTAAGAAACTGCAAATATTACTGATGATAAAACATAAAGTTGCCCGTCTAAATTGTGTGGCGCTGGTTTCGTTCAAATCTATTTAGCCAATATTAAGATATGATGTCACTTCCGGTTTAACAATGGCGGCTTCCGGTTGGTTTTGTAACAAGTCAAATGATATATCAGAAGTGCATACGTTACATAAATATCAAAATAATCGGATCAACCTTTGTTGCCGAAATGCCAATCGATGTATTTCAAATTTCATGACGTCATTTCCGGTTTCGTTAACAAAATGTTTAGTCTTTTGCTACTGATAATGCATATAGTTCACCGTCCGAATCGTTTGGCGCTATTTTCGCTCCAATCGGTTTAGCCGTTGTTGAGATATGACGTCACTTCCGGTTTCAAAATGGCGGCACAAAAAATTCATGGGGTGAAGGTTAAATCAGACGCCAAAAGTGCACACGTGGTAAAAATGTGAGATCAATCGGTTCAGCCGTTTAGGCTGTGGCCTTGTTACCGGATTTGAATTCCAGGAGACTACTACTGAGATTATTATTATTATTATTATGAAAACCGCCCTAAAACACTGTTTTCACGGCCCTCTAGCGCGCAAAGGGCGTAACCTATTGTTCCCAAATTTGGTATATGTTGTAGGGTGGGCCATAGCTCGAAATTAAGATATTTCGCAACAATGTGATATTTCCCAATTTTAAGATCCAGTAGGCCGAAAATGCCACTTTGATGCTTACAGTAAAAGTGGGTTGCTCCAGCCTTTTTAAATGAGAGTGTGCGCGCGCCGTACGACTTGGCTGGCGTGGAGCGACCGCTCCACTAGATTTACAATTTAGTTACGAGGTATTCCCATATTTTTTTATTATCATGTGTTATTTTTTGAATTAGTCTTCGTGTAGACCAACTGTCGTATATTCCATAATATCCAGTTTATCGCTAGCCAAATACCTATACCTACAATTACTGTATTATATTCAGTAGTTTTTAACGACGCACTGTTTTGCAACCAGTCTGGATGGATGAAGAGAGACGACGATGAAGAATAGGTAAGGATGGACGGTGGGAAAGAGGCGATATTAGTGGGGAACCTTCTCAGCATTTGCCTCTTGACTGAGGGAATCCTCAGTCAGAAGGACGGCCTTGGGATTTTAGCTCGAATTATACAAGAATAAAGAAATTAATTTCTAACGCCAAAAGTTTAGGATTTTTGTTTGGACGATAGTGTGATTTTAAATCGATTTTAAACACGTGCTAATGTTAATGAAAAAGAGCATTAAAGATGCTTTAGTTTGGATGATAATTCAAATAAAACTATTAAGACTTTTCACACACTATTTTTTATTATCAATCAATATTTCGTCCAACCTTCTGTGGACTTCTTCAGGAAGAAACTAAACAAGTACAGCAAAATAAAAGGAAACCGAAGAAAAATACAAATGATTGACAAATTTATTATTTTCTTCTGTTTCCTGTTATATTCTGATCTTTACTTGTTTAGTTAAATTCTGAAGAAGTCCACAGAAGGGTGAACGAACGAAATATTGATTGATAATAAAAAATGGTTTGTGAAAATTTTATTTGAAAAAGAGCATATAACGGCGCCTCTTTTGATCTGGTAATAACAAGAAATTGTACAGTATGCTAAAAACAAATCATATCCAATAATGTTTCTTTTCTCTTTCATCTCAAGAACTGACTCGGTCAATGTTAAGGATATGAATAGTACATACAACTCGGCAAAGAAAAGCCAACGAATTTCCTGTATCAAGAAACAAGAACAAATAAGTCGACGTCTGCGACACAAAATGACGTCACAAATTGCCGACTTGTTATTAACCTTTGATCTGAACGACAAGAACACAGGTTGTGATCGACAAAGTGATTCGATGCGATCGGAATCAGCAGCGAAGTTCTCGCGATGAGAAGAATAACAATTTCCTGGGAGATGTGGTCCAATCGACTGCTCGAGATGACATGTGGGGGGAAGAGAGATAGACATGTGAGAGGAAGAGAGATGCTCGATTATATTATTCCAAAAGTGTGCAACGTAAAATCGAGAAAATGACATTCGCCCTTCTACCTCTGAGAATCTCAAACCACATTCAAATATAAAGTATTTTCACCAAATGAAAGGAAGTGTACCTACTATTAGGCAAGCTAACAGAGAATTTTTCATTTGAACCTATTGATGTACGATAGCACACTGTTCTCTGATCAAGCTGATATTTTACTCTTCATGTGAAGACCACTATGTGGGTTAAGTAATTATGAAATATGTTTATTATTCATTTGTGAACTCTGTAATAAGAATATAAATACAATGGAATTTTGTTAGTGAGTTTGAACTTGAAGAGTTTTTTAATCGATTTTTCAATTATCTTTTACCAATGTAATTGTTAACAAAATAAGGCTTTGTACGAATATTCAGAACAGTTAAATGAAAATAATTCCATGGCTTGTAATGGTTTATTAGATTTACTATGTCCTACAGACGTTTAGTGCCCGAAAATTAGTAAAATTATGGTACTAACCATCTGTTGGACAAAATAAAACTAATACCTAACTAAATGATACGTGATTCCAACAACAAAAGTGCCACCTTATGGAAACTCTCAAAGAAATTAACGGGCACCGAGAGAAAGGAACCCGAGCCCATCGTCTTGACAACGGGAGACGCTCACATTGATCATCCGCACGATGTCGCCACAGCACTTAACAAATATTTCGTGTCGATAGGTGCCGACCAGAGTTCACGCAGAACCACCGACGAGTGCGTTCGTCAGCTCAAGACAGTCTGGCCGCAGGACGCCGCCGCGTTTGTTCCTGAAGAGGTTACGGCGCCCGAAATAATCAATATATTAAAAGGTTTCGAATCAAAGTCGTCAGTGGGATGGGATGAGGTGCCGATGAGCCTCCTAAAAAAATGCGCAGGGATGATTGCAGCCCCACTTGCTGACGTGATCAACAGCTCAATTTCTACCGGATTATTCCCCGCTAAAATGAAGAGAGCAATTATCAAGCCAATTCTTAAGAAGGGGGACAAGAAAGTCAGCTCCAATTACAGACCGATTGCATTGCTTCCGTCGTTTGCAAAGGTGTTGGAAAAGCTCATGCACATTAGACTCTCCAGACATCTTGAGAAGACATCTATGGTTTCTGAACACCAGCACGGCTTTCGCCCTGGGTTTTCGACGACCACAGCGGCCTTCGGACTTATTAACAACATAACTAGAATACTAGAAAACAAACAGCATGCTGGTGCGATTTTCTGTGATCTGTCGAAAGCTTTCGACTCGCTTCAACACGATCTGGTATTGAGAAAACTGCAGTGTTATGGGGTGAGTGGAGTGCTGGGACGGTGGTTCGAGTCATACTTGAAGAACCGAGCACAAAAAGTGATTGTCCACAATGGTGGGCAGTCAAACTGGGAAACCATAACCTGTGGAGTGCCGCAGGGGTCAATCCTTGGTCCTCTCATATTCAGTATGCTTGTTAACGACCTCGGACCTTATGTTACCATCTCAGACGTCAATGGGAGCGTGGTCCAATATGCCGACGACACTACGGCGGTTGTAGAATCGTCGTCGTTGGAAGACCTCAGCGAAGACATTAAAGCTATAACAAACCAGCTGAAAGTGTGGTTTGAGAACAATAGCCTAACTCTAAACCCTGAAAAGACTCAAGTGATGGTCTTCTCTGCTAGAGGAAACCGGCAACTGCCTAACATCAACATGGCGACTTCCCAAACCACCAAGTTTCTCGGCATCACTATCGACCACGAACTAAAGTGGATTCCTCATACAACCGAACTAGTATCTAAAATGGCGAGAATTGGATATTTGATAAGGACTTTGACAAACCAATGTTCCACAGCTGTAGTGAGAACTGTCTATTTCGCCCTGGCGCAAAGCATCATGTCATACGGTATAGTGTTTTGGGGCGCAACGACATCAAGCAAGCGTGTGTTTATTGCCCAAAAGAGAATTGTCAGGCAGATGATGAGGCGGGGGCCTAGAGATTCTTGTAGGCAGTTATTTCGGGACTTGCGAATTTTGACACTACCCTGTATATATATTTTTAACACTTGTATTTTTGTAAGAAACAATCTGAACCTCTTCAATACAGGTAATCCAGATGTGCATAACACGAGGAGAGTGAACGACCTTCAGCACAATTATTGTAAACTAAAGCTGTCATCACAGGGTGTATTACAAATGGGTCGGAAATTTTATAATAAAATCCCAGAAACAATAAAAAACTCCAAGACAAGTGATGTATTTAAAAGTGAACTCAAAATCATGCTGTTGGAAGGATCTTTCTACTCAACCGACGAATTCATGGATCATGTATTCTAACCTTGTTTTTACCAAGCTTTTTAGCGTTTTGTGGTGTATTATGAATTTATGTACTTTTTAACCTGTTATTTATTCTATTGACAACATTTATACATTAAATTTTAAAAAAAGATGTGAACAAATGGCTGTGAAATAAATAAAAAAAAATAAATAAAAAAAAAATATTCCAAACTAGGACATTATTTTCATTGAACTGTTCTGAATACTCGTACAAAGCCCTATTTTGTTAACAATTGCATTGGTAAAATATATAGATAAAAATCGATTATAATCTCTTCAAGGCCAAGCTCACTATACTCAGCTCTCTTAACGGGAATAAAATGAATTAGAAATTGAAATGAATTAATTGCAGTTCAGTCTTGGAGCAAAACCTCTTCTAATTGGTGGAGATGATATTCGCTTTGCCTCTCAGCTACTTTCGAACCAATCTTTGTAACTTATACATTTTACAGTACATGTGTACCTTGAAGAAAAGATACTTTTTAATGTATAGTTTTCTCCTTTGACGTCGTTGATCGGTTCATTTGAAAAATAATTGCCTCGTTCTGATCTATTTCAATTGAACGTACTGTTGTGTAAAATTGTCTTCTGCTAAATCATTATTCTGCGAATAAAGAGTGGGTATGAAACGAAGAAATGAAACGAGCTTGCTCATTGAGCCTTGAAAAGACACCTGAACCAATCAAAATGATGGAAAACTTCCACTCAGAATCTACAAAAACCAATCGAAGACAAATTAAAGGATATTGAGATTTGCTTTCAATCTACAGTTCTAATTTCCGTTTGAGAGAATCGGAAAATGAACTGATTTCTTTACAATTCATACTTGTTTGGACTAGTTACAGTGTCAATGCTTTGTTGTAGACAATGAATATCCCACAGTTGGCAAATAGTTTCAATTTGCAGTTGGTATTTAATATCAAAATTCACTGTAAATACATTCTGATATTTTTTTATGTAAAATACTATTACATTCTGTACTCCTGAAATAATTGTCAAAGTTTCCTTATTTTATCTTACGTTTAAATTTAAAACTAGAGAAAAGTAATTAATTGAATAACGAATAATTGACTAATTCTCTTCACTGCATCTGCCCCACAATCTTGACTCCGTGGTAGAAGTTTGACAGCATCATGTAGACGTAATAACCAGCTCGACACATCTGTAACAGACACGATTACACGTCATAACGTCATTACCTTTGAAACAATCACACTTTACATGTTATATATAATACGCATTACTATTATTTGGGTCGTCGTAAATAAATAGGATTAAAATTTGAATCCAACTCGACTGACAGATGGAAAATGAGGATATTTTACATTTACGTCGAGTTTGGGGGGAAAATTGTATTTATTAGTTGATGTTTTAATTTATTAGTTCAAATCAAGGAATTGTTATTCATAGCTTGCACCAACTTCTTTTGTTTTAATAAAGCACTGCAAAATTATTGAATTTTCCTCATGAGGACGGACATTTTGTTGGCTCGTTGTTGCCTGCCACCATCTTGATGGCACGCAGAATAGCTGTGTTTCTCTGCTTATTGACGATATTTGATAGCTAATGGGTTACCTGGGAAATTGTGAGTCTCCGGAGATATATTTAGTACGAAGAGGAATCACTCACATTACAAAAATACATTGATTTACCTCAATAAAGTTATAAATGTATAACTTTTTATTCATAGCTTGCACGAAATTCTTTTGTCTTATATAAGCACTGCAAAATTATTGAATTTTCCACCTGAGGACGGATATTTTGTTGGCACGTTGGTACGGGTCACATTTATAATGAGATAAATCGATGTATTTTTGTAATGTGAGTGATTCCTCTTCGTACTAAAGATATCTCCGGAGCCTTCACAATTTCCCAGGTACCCATAACTATAAAATATCGTCTAAAAGCAGAGAATCACCGCTATTCTGCGTGCCATCAAGATGGTGTCAGGCAGCAATGAGATGACATCACGTGCACACTATTGAACTCACCGTCCTGAAAGTCCTCCTGGAGAGAGGAACTCCCGCTGCCTTGAGGTACAGAGGTCGCTGAGCTCTGGAGATGAGCATGCGCAGAGAGTGCTTGAAGCGTTCTGACGTGTCCAGCCAATCACAGGCGTAGGCTGACTCGCCCACTTCCAAGCTCTGAAAGAAAATATTTATTACTAAATGCAAATAAAACCTCTGGACCCTAATCCCTGAAAAAAGTGAGAGTATGAGAAATAAATAGTGAGAAAATCGTATTTAACCAATAGAATCTAAGCCTGCTGGATTCCTATTGGTTGATAACAATTCTCTCACCTTATTTTTCTCATACTCACTCTCACTTTATTCAGGAATAGGGCCCCCAGGGGCCCTATTCCTATTAGGGGCAGGTTATATGTTAAGTGTCTTTTTACAAAATGATGGACTGAAGGCCAACTCTTGAGCTTTTAGTTTGAAACTGTGCACGATTTAATTGTTTAATTAAAATATCAAAAGTTACAACTAGGCCATTTTGGTTTTTAGCCTGAGTGTTTTCTATTATATTTTAATGTTTAAAAGAATGTGTGTTGGTTGATGGCTGTCATGGCTAACTAGCACTACATAGCTAAATGACATCACATTGTTCTCAAAGTGGTGAAATCTCGGAGAGTTCAAGACTTACGACAACATTTCAAAGCGTTATCTCAGTCATAACCATGTTTACTCAAATAGAATTACTACTAGACGAGGAAAATCTCAAGTTCTCTCCTTTAAAAAAGAATTGATGTTGGGTTTTGTATTCACTTACGAAATTAGTGAAAACGTCCGCCAGAATACAACAGAAGAAGAGCTCCAGATACAAGCAGAAGGCGAGGACAAGAATCAGCAGTTCACGTTCATCGAACTTCTTGGCCTGGAACCCGAGGACAAACCTGTTGAATGTGGTTCCAATACCACAGTTCCAAGCAAGACAGTTGCAAATAACATCCTTATCAGTGACATGGGCTTAAATCATTACTGAACTATGGATAAAGTTTGCTAAAGAAGATAAATAAATAATTGCTACTTAGTTTAATGAAACTATTAATCAGTTATAAAACTTCCAGTGTTTTCAGGAGTTCAATTCACATAAACAGATAAATCTGAACCTCAGAGGTAGAAGGGCGGAAGTCCATTTCGATTATTCTTGAGGTGAGCTCGTTAAGTCTTCATCCAATCATATTTGTAATGGTGACATGAATCATTGTGTAAGAGATTACTTCAATATTACTGAAGTTATTTGTTTCCATCAATCAATTGGTAGAGATTGATCACATAATTCCTAAAGGTTGAATTACACGATTCAAGTTTCCTTGAATTCAACCCTTTCAAGAGGGTTGAATACAAGACTTGAACCCTTCTTACCTCTATGATTGTACCACTTGTACCGTCTAAATGAAAACATTGAAGCATTTAACACGTTTCCAAGTCTTGAATTCAAGACATCTCTCAGCATTTTCAATTAGAACATGTCCTATTTTCTTTCAGGTCTTGAAATACTTCCTCCAATTTTTTTTTTTTTTTTTTTTTAATAATTTCACCGCAACTTTCAATCAACAATAAACATTAAATCGTCTAAATTCTCTTTCAAGTTTCCTTGAAATCAATTGGGCTGAATTCAACCCCTTCAAGGAAACTTGATAACGCAAAATCGAGAGATGTACTCCCGCCCTTCTACCTCTGATCTATTTCCCGAGTGTTTGCTTACGAATGTTGTGACGTAGAGCACGAAGAGTCCAGTGAGGAAGTTGACTGCGATTTGAATGATCAGCACCATCTTGATGACAGCCTCCAGTTCTTGAATGAGCCTGGAACAAAGTGGTACGTGACAACATATGGTATGGACATAACATATGGACAGCATGGGTCGCCCTCATGATGGTCGCCCTATACCTGGCAGCGAGAATGGAAACGACAAAGAGTTGCTTATGGGAGAATCGGCTATACCACTGAGATGCTCCGCTGCGATGTTGAATGCGCGTAAGCTGTGTATATTATGAACCAATCAGATATCGCAGACCCAATAGCTCAGTTGGTAAAGCATTGGCCTGTGGTGCAAAAGTACGTAGGTTCGAATCCTGCCGCGGTCTCCCTTTTTATATTGAATTTTTCTCAAGTTTTAATTCTGCCTAACTATAGAGTTATTTTTTATTTAAAGTTGCCCAGATAAATTTTCTCAAGTTAGAATTTGTCTACCCATAGAGAGTTTTATTCCTGAGGCTGCCCAGTAAAACGTATGCTCATCTGACTGCACAGCAAAGCAAATCAGCTCAATCAGCTGCTTCTCCCATAAGCAACTCTTTGTCGTTTCCATTCTCGCTACCTGGCAATGCTAAACAGGGTTCATCTTTGCCTGTCACCGACCGGAGTGACAGTTACATGCCCAGCTGGACAGCCCCTTTGAACATTTGCTGTTCACAATTACTGATTCATTTTATTTTACGACTTGTGTAAGTTAATCTTCATATTGACCTAAAGGGCCAGTCTTTCAATACTCTGCTAACTTTTGAACTGTTGATTAAGACTACATTGTCATGACAACAACCAATTGAAAGAAGAGTTTTGTATTAACTAACTGTTAACAGCTAATTGAGTCTTTAGCAGTGTCGTACGAATGTCTCACCTGATCAAATGCTGATGCTGTAGCACACATGTGCCCAGGATCTGCTCCATGGCCTTGTTGACGTCCTCATGTCGCTGCTTGGTGACCTTGAGCCTCGCATCACGACCTCTACGGTGCGCTTGACGCACGACCACCTGTAGCGGCTTCCTCCTGCGACCATTGAGCGGGCGGTTGCATCGCGCCAGCGCCGTGTACATGGAAGTGGTTCGCAGGAGAGTGCGATACACGCGGTCGTACCTGTGTGGTTGCGAGGTTTCAGTGGAGGTCTTCACAGTCGTCACTACCTCGATGCTCTTCTCTGCTGATTCACGGATATTCAGTATCCGTTCGCTGTAGAGAGATAGAAGGAACAATGCGATAGTTTTCCAAGGATCTTTGGAACTTGTTATACAGTAAGTAAAGTTATGTAGAACAAAATAGTTTATTTGCTAAATAGAAATGTAGGCATTTATCTCTCGTAATATTTCAGTTCAGGCGCGTAGGAAGCCCCCCCCCCCCCCGCCCCCCGGAAGCGGACTGACCACCCGTTCATCATACAAAATTGAGTTTAGCATCCCAGAATTACTTATAAATTGCAACAATTGGAGGGTAGTTTGCTTCAGTTCATTCATTTTAGAGCCCCAGAATCACTTTTAAATTGTTAAATTCTAAAAAAACGCCCTGCGGGCTAAAACTGGGTGGCGTCGCCCCACAGAACCCCCCCCCCTACCGAGTGTCGCGACCCTCGCCCATGAACAAAGTAGTTCCTACGCGCCTGTTTCACTTTGGAGTTAAAAAAACGGTTTAAATACCGATTTTGGTTTATTTTACATAATTTTACAATCCAATATCGACGATTATCTAAATTGCACGTTTCAAGAAGTTGGCAAATTAACGTCATAATGTACAACAGTTTTATTGAAGAGCTTGTCTTTCAAACCTTTAGACGACGATAAAGATTATGAATTACATGTGAATCTGTATGACCACATGAGGACACACCTGAGCGACCTGGCGATGGCAATCAAGTGAACCATGAAGACGAGAAAGCAGCAGTCGACCACAATGATGTATCCGAATCCCAGCAATACGAACATTGTGTCCGTCACGATCGTGATCTCGCACATCGGGGACACGGTCATGTCGTAGGGGTGGTAGTGACTGGAACAAACACATGTAACATGATGTCAGAGCAACACACAAGTCGTTAGCAAGTTTACACGTGAGGTCGTGAATAGGTGTATACTATTTTAAGGCGGCTGAGTAGTGAGCGTGGCCTTGAAGAGTTTTGTTAATAAAATACGACTGTGTACGAGTCTTCTGAACTGTTCAATGATAATAATTGTATAGCTTGGAATGGGTTATTAGTTTTATTTCGTCCTTCAGACGTTTAGTGTCATT
This sequence comes from Leuctra nigra, assembly GCA_934045905.1. Lineage (NCBI taxonomy): Eukaryota > Metazoa > Arthropoda > Insecta > Plecoptera > Leuctridae > Leuctra > Leuctra nigra. The sequence goes on from OW203765.1 coordinate 38,212,738, forward strand.
TGTTTACTAATTTTTATGCACTAAAAGTTTGTAGAACAAAATAAACTAATAAACCATCCCAAGCTATGAAATTATTTTTATTGAACTTTTCTGAAGACTCGTAAAAAGCCTTATTTTATTAACAATTACATTGGTAAAAGATATTGATAAAAATCGGTTAAAAACTCTACATGGTCAAACTCACTACTCAGCCCTCTTAGGATCCAGTAGTCTGAAAATTACTTGTTTATGTACTTTATGTACGGTAAAAGTAGTTTGTATCCCAGAAAAAAACACTCCGTGTAAAAAAGGCAGCCAAGTCTCTTTACTTAAAAAAAAATCAACACCGAAAAGGAGTGATATCAAAAAAGGAGCCAAGTCAATGACATTTCCAAATATTTAATCGTATCTTTGAAATAAAAGTATAAACACCGAGAAATACTTTACAAAAGGACTTGGCGCATCGTTTTTTTAAAGACATCATTCTATCCTAAAAGTGGAAAGATTATTAACAAGAAGGTACATATTCCTCTTTTTATTTGAGCCAGTATCTATGAATCAAGCTACTTTTGGTAATGGCTATTTTATAATTTTGTAATGGCGATAGAAGAAAGATGTCATGCTGTAATAGAAGTAATAATAAGGGAGGTAGAATTAAATAACAAGGAAGTGGGCTCATATATATTCTTATAGCACTGTTAATATGGTGATATTAGAAGGATATCTTTTCATAATTTGATCATGACTGAAGGAAATCATGAAAAGTTGTCAAATAATTACTAACTATTTATAGAACACTATTATATTATGGCAGTAAATTATTATGGTATATATTATACCATTATATGGTATATATTATTATGGTTTTAATAGTTGTTCAATGTGACTTCACTGTGTACTTTGTGAAATGTATTGTTATAAAATGTGGATTAATAGAAATGTATTTCATTGTGAGAAGGTATAACGCATGAGACTTAATTATGTTGACCACGAAACAATAATATGAAGATAACTATTGTATATTTATTACAAATATAGGCAACAAGTTTCATCGCGTACATATTCAAATAGAAAATATTTTACAGTAGGTATGTAGGTATAATATGTAATTGAAAGTTGTGTCCCTATTATTCTAAAATTTCTAAATTACGGTTGTATATAAATGGCATATGCTTATGAATAGAAAAATGTCTTTAAAAAAACGATGCGCCAAGTCCTTTTGTAAAGTATTTCTCGGTGTTTATACTTTTATTTCAAAGATACGATTAAATATTTGGAAATGTCATTGACTTGGCTCCTTTTTTGATATCACTCCTTTTCGGTGTTGATTTTTTTTAAGTAAAGAGACTTGGCTGCCTTTTTTACACGGAGTGTTTTTTCTGGGATATCACTTCTTTTGTTAGTTTATTCATACAGCTTGTAGCACATGTCCGAGCAAGGACTAATTTCTTTAAAAATATACGCCTCAACCGATTAGGATAGGTACTAAGAAATTACAATCGGTCCAGCCGTTTTCGATATATTATAACGTCCCTTCCGGTTTTGAAATGGCGGCCGAAATTAATGTCGTCTTGAATTCATAATTATTAGTCCTACAAAATTGCATAATTTGATTGCAATCGGTACAGCCGTTTTCGATATATTATAACGTCCCTTCCGGTTTTGAAATGGCGGCCGAAAATAATGTCGTCTTGAATTCATAATTATTAGTCATACTATTTCCAAAATTTGGTTGCAATCGGTACAGCCGCTTTCGATAATGACGTCACTTCGGTTTTAACAATGGCGGCCGAAAATAATGTCGTCTTTAATTCATAATTATTAGTCCTACACATTTCCAAAATTTGGTTGCAATTGGTACAGCCGTTTTCGATATATGACGTCACTTCCGGTTTTGACAATGGCGGCCGAAAATAATGTCGTCTTTAGTTCATAATTATATTAGTCCGACATAATTCTAAAATTTGGTTGCAATCGGTACATCCGTTTTCGATATATGACGTCACTTCCGGTTTTAACAATGGCGGCCGAAATTAATGTCGTATTGAATTCATAATTATAAGTCCTTCACAATTCCAAAATTTAGTTGCAATCGGTACAGCCGTTTTCGTTATATGACGTCACTTCCGGTTTTAGAAAATGGCGGCCGAGAGCACTGCAACCTTGAATTTATAATTATTTACAATGTATGTTTACTAAATATCTATTTAAAAGTATAAAGTGGTGAATTTAGTGTCCTTTAGAATATTAATGACGTCATTTAGCATTTTTATGACGTCATTTCCGGTATAGGTAATAAGAAAACAATCTAGTTCTATCTAGTTGATACTTCATGAATGACCTTCTGAATTCTTTAGCGCTAATTTCCGTCAAATCGGTCATGCCGTTTTCAATATATGACGTCACTTCCGGTTTCATTTAGTGGTTCCTGCCGCCATTTCCGGTACCGTTAATTTGTATATTCATTTATCCCAATTGATTTTTCAAATAGATTGCAGAATGAATATACAGGAGCTAGTTCAGTGGCAATCGGTACAGGCGTTTTCGATGTATGACGTCACTTCCGGTTTCAGGAATGGCGGCCGAGAACACTGTGTATTGAAATTATAATTTTGTATTGTCTTTGTTACAATGTAAGATAATGATATGTGTATTTAAAGTATAATTTGATGAAATTAGCTAAATATTGCAAATTTATGACGCCACTTCCGGTTTAGAATATAAGAAAATTATATTTTTAAGTAACATACTTCATATAGATGACCATCTCAACCGAATGGCGCTAATTTCGTTCTAATCGGTCCAGCCGTTTTTCATATATGACGTCACTTCCGGTTTAAAAATGGCGGCACAAAAAATCACAAGAGGCAAGGTATCATCAGACGCCAAAAGTGCATATGTGGTAAAAATTTCAGGTTGATCGGTTCAGCTGTTTAGGCTGTGGCGGTGATAGCAACGTTTCCTGATATCATCATCAGAATCAGAAAGTGATGTAATTTCACTGTTTTCTTGGTCCTCTAGCGCGCAAATGGCATAACCTATTGTTCCCAAATTTGGTATATGTAGTGGGGTGGGCCATAGCTCGAAATTAAGATATTTCGCAACAATGTGAGATTTACCAATTTTGAGATCCAGTAGGCCGAAAATGCCATGTTGTTGCTTACAGTAAAAGTAGTTGGTCTGCTCCTCAGTTAATATAGGCATTTACGGTATGTTGAGATACTGTGAGTGTACGGTACGACTTGGCTGTGTGGAGCGACCGCTCCACTAGATTTTGGTATTCATATTTTGCACGATCTTCTTTTGTTTTAGCATGATTTTTTGTCTATATTGTTTTTTCTATATTAGCTTGGCATGTTTACGTCAGATTTGAGAATAATTCAAAGTATTTCCTGAATTTTCAAGATTCCTCCGGGGTCTACAAATGGCACAGGTAACCATTCAACAGAAAAAAACACAGATATAACAGCTATTCCGATTCGTGCCAACAAGATATCTCCACGCGAATAATGTCACAAGAAACTAAGGTTACATTCATCAAACTGTAAAGCAAACTTACTAAGAGTACAAAATCCTCGCTTCAAAGATCTTAGGCATATTCATCAACAGCAGCATGTTGATGAGAGCCCAAAACAAGATGGCCACCATTTCAATCCCCTTCATGATCCTCATCCCCTTGGCAACCATGACGTCATCTCCTCGTACCAGTTCGTTGAAGAGGGTTTCGGTCTCTTGGATCGAGCTTCCGACTCTGGCTTCATGAGCAAACATCGTCCCGAACTTGACCAACACGAGGAGCTTGAAACACAAGTTGCCGACGTAGATGGCCAGGTGTTCCACGTCGTCGGCCTTCTGGTAGATGCTGACGAGCAGGATGGCGATGCAGTAGAAGTTGTGCGCAGCTGCGAGCAGTGGTAGGGCGCGGCGGAGACGGGAGAGTGTGGAAGTCTCCCCGGGCGCGTTGGGCGTGACACCTGTACATGGGAATACATGTCATTAGGACTGCATGCTCCACGTCGTCCTGGTAGATGCTGACGAGCAGGATGGCGATGCAGTAGAAGTTGTGCGCAGCTGCGAGCAGTGGTAGGGCGCGGCGGAGACGGGAGAGTGTGGAAGTCTCCCCGGGCGCGTTGGGCGTGACACCTGTACATGGGAATACATGTCATTAGGACTGCATGTTCCACGTCGTCCTGGTAGGTGCTGACGAGCAGGATGGCGATGCAGTAGAAGTTGTGCGCAGCTGCGAGCAGTGGTAGGGCGCGGCGGAGACGGGAGAGTGTGGAAGTCTCCCCGGGCGCGTTGGGCGTGACACCTGTACATGGGAATACATGTCATTAGGACTGCATGCTCCACGTCGTCCTGGTAGATGCTGACGAGCAGGATGGCGATGCAGTAGAAGTTGTGCGCAGCTGCGAGCAGTGGTAGGGCGCGGCGGAGACGGGACAGTGTGGAAGTCTCCCCGGGCGCGTTGGGCGTGACACCTGTACATGGGAATACATGTCATTAGGACTGCATGCTCCACGTCGTCCTGGTAGATGCTGACGAGCAGGATGGCGATGCAGTAGAAGTTGTGCGCAGCTGCGAGCAGTGGTAGGGCGCGGCGGAGACGGGAGAGTGTGGAAGTCTCCCCGGGCGCGTTGGGCGTGACACCTGTACATGGGAATACATGTCATTAGGACTGCATGCTCCACGTCGTCCTGGTAGCTGCTGACGAGCAGGATGGCGATGCAGTAGAAGTTGTGCGCAGCTGCGAGCAGTGGTAGGGCGCGGCGGAGACGGGAGAGTGTGGAAGTCTCCCCGGGCGCGTTGGGCGTGACACCTGTACATGGGAATACATGTCATTAGGACTGCATGTTCCACGTCGTCCTGGTAGATGCTGACGAGCAGGATGGCGATGCAGTAGAAGTTGTGCACAGCTGCGGGCAGTGGTAGGGCGCGGCGGAGACGGGAGAGTGTGGAAGTCTCCCCGGGCGCGTTGGGCGTGACACCTGTACATGGGAATACATGTCATTAGGACTGCATGCTCCACGTCGTCCTGGTAGATGCTGACGAGCAGGATGGCGATGCAGTAGAAGTTGTGCGCAGCTGCGAGCAGTGGTAGGGCGCGGCGGAGACGGGAGAGTGTGGAAGTCTCCCCGGGCGCGTTGGGCGTGACACCTGTACATGGGAATACATGTCATTAGGACTGCATGCTCCACGTCGTCCTGGTAGATGCTGACGAGCAGGATGGCGATGCAGTAGAAGTTGTGCGCAGCTGCGAGCAGTGGTAGGGCGCGGCGGAGACGGGAGAGTGTGGAAGTCTCCCCGGGCGCGTTGGGCGTGACACCTGTACATGGGAATACATGTCATTAGGACTGCATGTTCCACGTCGTCCTGATAGATGCTGACGAGCAGGATGGCGATGCAGTAGAAGTTGTGCGCAGCTGCGAGCAGTGGTAGGGCGCGGCGGAGACGGGAGAGTGTGGAAGTCTCCCCGGGCGCGTTGGGCGTGACACCTGTACATGGGAATACATGTCATGAATGTTAGAAGATTTCGACTTGTCTGGGGATAAATCCGTTTAGGAACTTGACATTTGTAGTTTTCAAAAAGACGATTCCATAAAGTATCTGAGTGGCTCTGGTTTCTAAGAAAATGTCACTTGCTGTTTGATTTCCACTTACCTAATGTAGTGTGTCAACAATGGGCTTCACACTACAATAGGTATCTGGAAATCAAACTGCATATTATATTTCAGAAACCAGAGCCACTCAGATACGTCATGGCATGGTCTATTTGAGAAATTAAGGAACACGACTGACCTCCGGAGGATTCTTTGGTATAGTTACTTGTCATAGGGGGGATCATGGATGATATTTATATAAATAAATTATATTAAATTTGCTTGTTTGCTATGGCTGAAAAAGTAAACTTGTAACTAAATTTAAACTTTAATTGTTTCTCCTTTTCACTGCCCTATGGAAACACGAACTTCAAAATAAAGAATGTAAAGTGCATCTAAAAAGTTTCCTGCCAGAAGTGAGTGGCTCCAGCACGTATCGCTTATTTGTTCGAATTAGACCACATATGACTCTTATTGTTGTACTGTGTCACTTTTCCCGTTATGCGAGCTTCACCACGTTAATTTTATGACACCTTATCTTTTTTGGCAATGCCCAGGTAACACTGTTTGAGCCAATTTATCTGAAATTTTGCGCACATTCAAATGCCATAAGAGCGGTCCTAGGCAAAGTTTTTGAACTAGATCCTGTGATTGGTTTAAAATTAAAAAAAAAATGAACCCCTTTGCTTGTTAACTTAAAATTTGACATGGTCGGCCCAACATTTAAGGTGTTTTCACAATTTTTAGACAAATATGTCAAAACATGTTATGAAAATGTATGATAGTTCCTATTAAAATCTCAGACAACTTCAGAATATGAGCTCGGAATTTGACCTGTATATTCTTCAGCGTCTCATATCCCGAACAAAGAGCGCTTATCTATGACCGGTAAGGTTGTCAAGGTCTATGTAGTATAAACCCATAAAAAACACTCCGTGTAAAAATACCAGCCAAGTCTCTTCAATTAAAAAAAATAGAAGAAATCTAAAAATTCAGCACTGAAAAGTAGTGATATCAAAAAATTGGCCAAGTCAAAACTTTTCAAAAAATACTTGGCGCATCGTTCATATAAATAGTATAGAAGTAGGCAGGAAATGAAATGTACTCATCTACACATGTCCTAAAAAAAACGATGCGCCAAGTACTTTTTGAAAAGTTTTGACTTGGCCAATTTTTTGATATCACTACTTTTCAGTGCTGAATTTTTAGATTTCTTCTATTTTTTTTTAATTGAAGAGACTTGGCTGGTATTTTTACACGGAGTGTTTTTTATGGGGATATCACTCCTTTTTTCAGTTTATTATTACAACTTGTAACATATTGTGGCACCAAAGATTATAATTCTTTTAAAAAATAAGATTTTGTGATTTGGTTGCTAAGAAAAGTTGTGCTTGTTACTGTGTTAATGCTATAAATAATATGTTACAAAGTATAGCAAAAGTTTCGTTCCAATCGGTCCAGCCGTTCTCGAGTTACGGCATCACTTCCGGTTTTCAAAATGGCGGTTGACATCACTGCCACCTAAAATTTGTATCTATAAATGTTATGTAACATTATAAGCCTTCTGAATATGTAGTTATTGATATAAGAGATGATTTTAGTCAGATTTGTCATTTTTATGACGTCATTTCCGGTTTAGGTTATAGAACATTTCTTCTTTCACTATTGGTATTCCTTATAGATGACCTTCTAAATCGAATGGCGCTAATTTCGTTCTAATCGGTCCAGCCGTTTTTGATATATGACGTCACTTCCGGTTTAAAAATGGCGGCACAAAAAATGTATAAGAACAAAGGTATCATCAGACGCCAAAAGTGCACATGTGGTAAAATTTTCATATCGATCGGTTCAGCCGTTTAGGCTGTGGCGGTGATAGCAACGTTTCCTGATATCTGAATCTGAATCTGAATCTGAATCTGAATCATCATCATCAGATAGCTTTTAAAAGGGGTGTAATTTCACTGTTTTCACGGCCCTCTAGCACCCAAACGGCATAACGTATTGTTCCCAAATTTGGTATATGTTGTCAGGTGGGCCATAGCTCAAAATTAAGTTATTTCGCAACAATGTGAGATTTCCCAATTTTGAGATCCAGTAGGCCGAAAATGCCATGTTGTTGCTTACAGTAAAAGTGTTTGGTCTGCTCCTCAGTTTATTAGGCATTTACGGTATGTTGAGTGAGTGTGAGTGTATAGTACGACTTGGCTGGGTGGAGCGACCGCTCCACTAGATACATACCTGTGTAATACAGAGCCGTCTTCAAGAGAGCAAAGTTGGCTTTCTGTTCCTTCTCCATGTCCGTCCAGCTCACTCACATTCATGTGACAAACTATGAGATCTTTTCACCGATATTTCCATCAATAAATCATAGATGCATTAAAGATAAATATATTTGGACGCAGTATAAAATGCATGTGCACGATGACAATAAGCTGCTAAAACTAGTGATTTCGATGCTATTGATTCTTTATCTGATACAAAGGAAAGTTCTGGCGTGTTTGTTTCACGATCTAAATTATTTAAAGCTTTAACAAACAAAAAGTTGTTAGTACAAATAGATCAATTCAATACAAAACTGAGTGTACTGTGTTTCGTTTTCATACTAGGTCAACCAAAATATTTATTTCGGGGAAAAAAATAGTTCGGTAAAGTTGGTGTACCTGATTGATATCAAACAAAACACTCTATATACAAACAGCGCCAAGCCACATTTCCCATTAAAAATTAATGCTCTGGAGTAATGAAAAAGCGAACTTAATACCCTTGATCACTCAACAATAATAATATGCAATTTAAAAGAAAGTTTCTATCAGAACAGTAAAAAATAATGTTTTACTTTGTTGAGTGGCCATCTAAGCTCGCAAACTTTGAACAGTAAACTTTGAAAATGTAGAATGATATTGAATTCTTGAGACCGATTTTGTGTAAGAATATACTTTGTCATCGCAATAATTGCAATGACAAGCAATAGTAAGTATTCAACAATGAGTCCATGCATCTGTTTTCATTCCAGTAGTCACAGATACTCCTACTCTGTAGCTAGGAGGGTCACCGGTTGTTCCTGACAGGTACTAGTCCTATTGAAAGCACATCCAAGTGTTCAATCTCCCAGTCCCAGCAAATCGAGTTGATGGTCTCTCTTTCTGCTGACCTACAGGACTGATGCAGTGAGTAATACAGCCAGTATCAATACGTATCCCGCAAATAAGTAATACGTTATGGAGCCACTTCTAGCAAGATGTCATTGGAAACTTAATCGATGCACTTTTGTATTTTGAAAGTTCGTGTTTCAATAGGCACTAGAGAGCCCCGCCATGTAATACATGACCCAATAAGCTCTCTTTCTGGGCAAGGCAATGCATAACTGAAGATGGACCACCATTAAAATAAAACTACTCTGATATGCTGGCAAAGAATTGTCTCTCGTGATAATTTTTTTCAACTCACGGAATGACCGATCATAAATGCAAATCAAGGCTTTTTTATAATTATATCTGTGGAAAGTGCATACTAACCCCACACTAACCCCAATGCACACCTGTAGTGTACAACGTAAATTAGAAAAAAAGAAAACATATGTAACTATTTTTAAAATATTTAAATATATCGTGAATAACTCAATATATAAAAAATATGAACAGATACGACTCAATGTTAAATAAAAACAAAAACTTCAGTTGCATGGTATATAGAATTAAAATGATTTTATAATATTTGAAACACAACAGAATAAAATGTATCAATATGATGATCGAATTCAGGTTCCAAAATTTTATTTAGTCGAATCCTGTTTACAATTTAATTATTGTGTCAGGAGATGTACATCATAGTCTAGGGTATTCTTCTCCGCAACCGATCAACGCGACTGGCCAAGTCCATCACGGGGGGGGGGGGGGGGGGGGGGGTTCAAAATAAGAATAAATATTTGAAACTGAATTAAAACAAATAGGCGTGATTGATATTAAAATGGAATATGATTTGATTTGCAATTATGATGAACGAAAAGTGGTATCGAGATTTCGAAGTTCGTCACTTTTTATGTAATAACTTAAAAAATTACGAAATTTACCCAATATAATTTTATGC